>JAGFBZ010002332.1:65000-520903 GCA_018398805.1 Hirundichthys speculiger
CATCCGGCGGTTGCAGGTGGCGAAACATTGTGGCACTTTTGGCACCAGAGCAGCACTCTCATTTCGTAAAATGAAGACGGATTGCTGACATTGTGCACTCCCATTTCAAAATTCCAATCACCTCAGAACCCTACAGGCAGGTAAAATTGAAGAAAAACAGGCCTGCTTTAGCCACAGCATGCATCTTACGCTTTTTTTTGCTGGTAACCTTAGTAACCTTTTAATCATGTGCTCCAGCTTCTTTGTATTCACAGGAAAGAACAATTGACATCCCTTTTAATTTTTTGAAATTTATCTTTTTAATCTTGGTATGCAGCACAAATATATATAGAGAAAGTGCAGCATCGCATCTTTATTTGATTCTTTCATCAATCCTAGGTTTCTAACTGTGTTGTCCACCGGCAAAAGCATCCTGCACCGTTGTAGCAGCCACAGTATGACACTGAGAGCGATATTTATGTACGCTCCTCATTTATCCAAGCTCTACACATGGTCAAAGGCGGGAGTAGATTTTGTTTAATGGCACCAAAAAGTTTGGAACTAAGAACATTTTCATGATGAATACCAAGACATGTCTACGTTTCGCCCTGCTCAGTTTGCACACAAATCTGCTGTGTTGTTGTGCTGTTAACTGGACTAGCGGACCTCAGCTATCAGTTCTGGGGGGGGCCTGAGATGGTCTGGGAAGAGGCTTACATTGGGTTCATGCAGCTGCATTGCCATCCATTCCCACCCTTTCCCTACTTTCTCCCCCTCCACCCTACTGCTGACCGCCATCTCCTCCATCCAGCGCCGCCTCATCATTATGCTGCTCTTCATCAATATATCCTTAATAATAATAATAATAATAATAGTAAAGCCTATTGATTTTATTTTTAATTGACCAAGAAAATTAATGATTTGTAATGCATGTAACTTTGTACTCATGTAATCATGTAGTCTTTAATGTTCTGTCTGTGCCCTGATCACACCCAAAAAACAAACACTATATGCAAAGTCTCAAGTAGGGTTGTCACAATACCAGAATTTCCGTAGTCAATACCAATACTAGCAAATTTCCACGATTCTCGATACTTTATTCAATACCACAACTGAAAAAAAGCATGTGCTTCTAAAATCATTGGGCTACTTTATTAAATAATAATAATAATAGGCCTAATAATAATAATAACAACAACAATAGGCTAATTATAACAACTGACACATCAAACTTGTTTTTAGGCTAAGCTGCACTTAAACAACTTCTCAGGCAGAAACATGAGGTAAAATGGTAAATATGGCTCCACCCAAACAGGAAGTCATGTAGTCATTATTATTCTCCTTGTAGTTCAATGACAGAACTGTTGTTCTCATTCACTCACTTTCAGGCTGTTTCCACTGACTGCTGTAAACGTATTGTTTCATTCTTCAGCTCCGTTTATATATTCACACACGTTTGTTTTGTCTCTGCTCCAAACCATGGCTGTATTATGGTCTAGATGCGCACCACCGTCAGAGCGTCTTGTTGCCATGACAACTGACCGGAGAGAGACACATGGCGCGTCATGTTTCTGGGCTTCAACTGTGGCTGTGGCCATCAGGTTCGGTTCCGTTCAGATTACTGGTAGTGTCGGTTCTTGTGACAACTCTAGTCTCCAGTCTGAGATCATGACAACGCCGTGTTCCAGCAGACAGGTGCTTGTTTACCTGCTGAGGCCGTGCTGCTGCTCGGACCCGTGTCGTCTCTGGCCTGGCTGCTCCCACCACGAGAGAACACATCTGGCAATTTTGTGCATTTGGCCGCATCCTCGATTTTTTTTTTCTCTTTTCCCTACATTTATCTGCTCCACACATCTGTTTTTCTGGTGGCTTCTTTCTTTTCAGCATCTCCTCTACCTTGCTTTTTTCTTTTTTTTGCCAGAAAAATAACGGTCGTCTGTTCTGATGCTTTTTCATTACTCTAAAACCATCCAAATTTACTCCTGCGTGTTCCCCGGATAAGCCGGATGCTTTGAATTAGTCCTGCCTCTGTGTATGATTTAATTGGCTAGCTTTCGCCCCATAGCTGCAGCTCCATTGGCTAACCTGTGGCTGAAGAGGAAAAAATTGAAGATCCCCCAACTTTTGACGAAGGCGACGCCATCGACGAGGAGCATGGAACCCACCGTTCTCTTCGAAAATTCCATTAAATTCAAAGTCAATGGAGACAGAGGGAGATGACGCTAACAGCAACTACCTTCGCTAACAGCCACAGGCTGCTACACAGTCACTTGCCCCCGTCAACAGCCTAAACAGCCACCTGAACCGAGTTCTGATGAAGCCATGAGGACCCCCAAGATCACAGTCAGTTAGCGGAACGTCAGCTTGCCAAGGGTCACGTTGGGGCTCGACCAGAGTTCAGGCTGGGTTCTTTCAGCTCAGTGCTTGTTTCAGATATTAAAAATCATTGGTGGCCTACAGGCTTGCTCGGCTCGTTACACTCATTTGCTCATTTTTGGATTAACTGACGTTGGGATGAGTCATCTCCCATCAATATGGCATCGCCTAGACTTTCATCTGTTGCGTGGTTCTGTTTAAACAAGTAGCTGGTTATTGACCGTTTTCTGCCATTGAAGAGTTTTCTTGCACTAATTTCCATGTTTGCCAGAAGTTGCCCGTATAATCAGAAGGGCACAACGTGAATGAGTGATCAGAATGCATATGCACCTTCTGACTCAGTAACAGCAGTCTGGCTTTCGTCCTTAAGGGTCTTAACATTTCAAGCAAATGTTTGAGGCAAGTACAGTGATTATATTAAAATCCCCCCCCCCTCTCTGCTCTGAAACTTTCAGTTTTTACATGCTGTGTGACCAAGTACACTCTTACGACAGCTGTGCGGCACTTTACCGCATTGCGTGACAAATAATGAAACAGAAATACAATTGACAGTGACTTAGGGTGACTAGGACCTGTTTAATATCTACTGGATCAATTGACCTTTTGGAAAGCAACGCCCCCTCCCTAGTTACTGTTGCTAGTTGGGTAGGGTGATGAGTGAAAACATCTCTCAGTTAGCATTAGCTCTGGTCCATACATCTATCCCACACCGGAGATATGTTAACATGAGGCAGTCGCAGCATTGTATTAATATAATTAATACAGTGATGTTAACATCACTAGCCTCACCTTATACCTAACAAAATAAATATCCAGGCCATATATATTTGTAGACAACAAGGCAGGCTTATAGCTGGCTAGGGACCTCTGGTCCATAGTGGAGAAGTCATCGACACTATGGACCAGAGCTAATGCTAACAGAGAACTCATCACCCTCCCTGCTGCTAAATCATATTACTTTAACTAAACGGTGGTTAAATCAATCATCAACTAAACAAAGTAAACTTACTTTGGAGTAAATGTAGGTGTGTTTTGTAACTTTCCCCACGATCAGTGGCTTGTGAGTACGGGCACAATTTAACCTACTGCCTGCTTTTTTCCAGCATTTGTTTTATCTTGGAACTAGGAAAGGGGGGGCGGTGCTTACCAAAAGGTCAATTGGGTGAATAAGTGCACTACAGAGCTAACAACTTTTAAACTACCACTACAAAACCAGCCAAGATAGTGGATGATGCAAAACAATGCCATAATCACATGCCTCATTGGTGAGGCTTGTGATTACCTGTTATTTTAGAACTTGTTCAACAACTCTGGGTTCATCCAACTATCATGGTTTTGGAAGGACGGTCATGTTTCTGTTGCAAAACTTGACTGGAGGCATTTTATGCAACATTGAGGTGACCTCATTTCAAGGTTACCACTTGTTAGCTACTTGCTTTTGTCTTGCATATTCACTTTAATAAAACCTGGAAAAAAAAAGATAGAAACTGCTTAATCTTTTTTTTTTTTTTAAGTGTTTTGATCTACAATGTATATCTTGAGGTCTGGGAAACAGGCACTTTTGACTCATAAATTTCCAGCATGCAGTTTGATGTGACATTCTCTCTCATCTAAAAGAGGAAGGCACAGTTGATATGGCTGGCTATTCTGTGCAATGGTCCTGTTTTTCAAGCACAGATCAGGAATTGTGTCCAACCGGGACCACCCATGCGGAATATACAAGAACTTATGTCACTTTAATGATGTTGGAAGCTGTGAGTCGTGGTTTAAATTACTTGTTTTTTTTCAACACCATTGGTTTAATGGCACAAATTCTCAGATCTGTCGGTTCAAAGTGAAGACACAAACACGAATATGCTCCAAAATGGATTGGGGAACAAGAACACTGCTGCAAACGGCTGTGATATTGAAAGCACCTTTCCCTAAATGACCCCAAAAACGTTACGCTGAAAAACAAATTATTTCAGGAATGGGGATTTTGTTGTCCCTTTCATGACCTTCCATGGTGAACTTACTTTTTTAAAAATAGGTTTATCCTTCAATTCAAAACGTTAATAAATAAAAAAAGGCCAACATTTGAAACAACTGAATAACTTTGATGGAACTGAACATTATTTTCAGTTCCTCGAGGAGTTCATTATGTCGCTCTACATCTAGAACAGTCAGCCAAGCAAGCTTCTCTTGAGATAAAAGACAAATAGAATAAATTCATCCGGCCACACCATCAAAAGGACAGGATGATCTCGCTCCGCTTCTCCTAATGCTATTGTCTAGTCACTGGCTTCAGACACAGCTGCTTCCTGATCTGCATCAAGTTTTGTGTGTCATCAGCGAGGGGACATCTGGATGGCGCAGAAAGCATGACATCAGCCAGCGTTGGCTCGACATCGCCTTAGGTAACCCACAATAACAGTTGTTTTTCAGAAGGGTTTGTTTTTTTTGCTAGATTCACTTTGGCTCACTTTATTTACTTAGATGCCCCTTGGCTTTCTTTTCATGTGTATGTTCTCCTCCTTTTTTTCAATTCTTCCTCTTTCCTTTTGTTTTCCTCTGTCATGCTCAGGCCATAATTCATATCAAAAGGAAAAAAAAAAAAAAAAGAACTGCTTTTGCCACTTATAGTTTCCTGTTTCCACTGTGATACATTACCAGATTTGGCTCTCACATTTGTTTGCAGCATGTGCTTCTGTTAGGCCTTAAATGCAAGGAGCTCATCAACACCGACTGCAGTGAGTGGTGATCCAGCCTGTTTTGCTCGGAGTGATTGCGGGGAGTCAAAGCGGAGAGAAAAAGGCGTGTCTGCAAAGCTCCGGAGGAACGCGGGTATTCCCCCTTACATGTGTTACTCCGCGTAGCTGGGTTGCCCCAGTAAGAAGCAAACAATTGAAATTACTTTTGAACTAATGCTAATTAGGGGAGCTACCATTAACTGGATTGGAGCTATTAAACATATTTTTAGGGTCATCCAAAAAGGTGGCAGTATACATTACCATGGCTGTAAAAAGAACGGTGTAGAGGTCCCCAACCGCAAACAAAACCTTGAAGAAAAGACACAAGATCAGGAGTTTGGAACCCTACAAGCTGGAGATAAACTGTTTAAAATAGAGGCAGTTCAAGACCGCTGCCAGGGGTGAAGGTAGATTCAATTTCTTGCTGGAGATATCACAGCAGTTTGCCTTGGGTTCATAGGTGGTTACGAGTCGTCCCCCACAATGCTCCAGACAGTTCATAGGTGGTTACGAGTCGTCCCCCACAATGCTCCAGACAGTAGAGTTGAAAATAGTTGTTCATAATCTCCTGTCTTTTCTTGTTCGTGATATCGCTGTATAGAGGACACTTCTTTGTAAATCTAAAACAGCTGCAATACTGAAGGTAGCTCTCACTTTAACTAGCTGTAATAGGAGATTATAACACGTACTGGGACAGTTGAGAGACTATTTTTAAAATGACTATAAAGCACGTTTTCTTGTGTACGATGGCATAAGCTTAACCTGTCTGCTTTTTTTGTTCTCTTTTCCACTACCGTGACTAGATTAGAATGTACTTCTGGAGAGACAGATGCTCTTTGCTCTTATCAGACCTGCTTTCCATCAAAAATCTCTTTCTGAAACAATGTTCCAGACTGTTGATTTAACCCTTGGGGTTAGCCTGTACAATACAGATCCCTCCAAGAACAATATCTGCATTAATCCAAGGTGGAAAAAGAAGTCCTCAGTCACATATTGAGTCTCAGACACCTCAGACAGATTGGTACACATAGCAGGGTTGGACAGAATAAGGCTGAAGACGGGTAAACACTGCATACCTGTGAGAACAATTTGAGAACCATGATGGTGGTAGCGTGATGGTTTAGGCCTACATCACTGCATATGGGCTGCCTGGTGCTGAAGGTTTTTTTTTTCACCTACAGAGAGGAAGTAGCTATATTTCCTGATGCAGACGACTGATCACCAGGATAATTGGAAATGTCCAACTGTCCATTTTCAATGCCCTCCTAATTCAGGTCTCAGGGCAGGGGACATAAAAGTAATGAAATGATATTTTTGCCTTAAATGTTTAATTAGGTTCTCCTCACTACTTCACATTCATACTTGCAGATGTACGAGCATCTGATGACGCCTTAGGGCAGGTTTATGCAGACACACAGCATTGTGAGTGGTTCACTTTCAAGCACCACTGCACATTTACTGTCGAAGAAGCATTTGCCCTGAGAGCATGGGCTGTTTTTTTTTTTCCTTTGTTTTCTTTTAATACTTTTATTCTTTTCAAAAAGAAAAAAAAAACCCTCCTTGCTGAATAAATTCTCTCCCAGATGGACACAACTCGAGTCTGGAGCTTGGGTGGTATGACGTTGGGAACAAGGTTGATGCCTTAATCAGAGTTCTGGTGCAACAGGGACAAAAACGGCGACGCTGATAACAGTCATGTGGCGTGCTGCTATTTGACTATGAGTGCTTGGACCGTGACTTTGGAATGGAAGAGTGGAATCCATCAAAGTTGGCTCTTTCATTTCTCAGCTTCCCTCCTCCACGTTAATGAGGCTGAACGTCACATCGGCCCCGATGCATTCATTAGAGCGAGAGTGCGTGCAATGTCGGAAAATGAACCCTATATACAGTCGAAACAGAGGTGAACTGACAGTTTGGGAAAATACTGTGAAATTGAAGAATGTTTTCCTGTTTTAGGTCAATTAGAAGTCCTTTTAAAATCTCAAATTTACATACGCTTGGTTGGCAAACTTTTGAACTTGGTCCAAACCTTCTGGGTAGCCCACCACAAGCTTCTTACGATACCTTAATGGAGTTTTTGTCCATTTCTGACAGAAATGGTGGAGCTGAGTCAAGTTTGTGGGTCTTACTGCTTTCATATGCCTTTTCAACACAGCCCACAAATTTTCTATAGGGATTGACATCAGTGATTTATGATGGCCATTGCCTTCATCTTGCTGTTTCTTCAGCCACTTTGTAATTAATCTGGAGGTACGTTCCATTTGGACCACACATCCATCCATAAACTTTGACTTTTTGATGATGTATTGAGATGTTACTTCAACATATAGCCACATAATCTTGATTTCCTTTGTGATGTGCACCAGCCACCTCCTGGACAACATGATGATGCTGCCACCCCCATGCTTCATAGTGGGCATGGTGATGTTCTGAGACCTGCAAGCATCCACCTTTTCCTTTCAAACATATGGAAGTAATGACTGTCACATTTGGCTGCTTCTCCAAAAAAAAAAATAAAAAAAAGATTCTTGTCCCCATGATGAGCTATAAACTGTAATCAGTTTGGTCATAGGGCACCTCCTCCCCTCTGCTGTTCCTGTGAGTCCCAGGTGTGGGAAAGTGGCAGTACTCCCTCATCCCTTCGGGGATACTTGTTAAACCACAGGGAGCAGCTTGGTGGTCACTGCTACAAGGTGGATGAGCTTATCAGCCATTGACGTTGGGCAGATGATTTGAGTTTCACAAACAGTCCTGTGAGCTGACTACTGCCAGGGCCGTTAAGGTAGAGGTAGCGCCATGTGTTCCTTTTTAAACCACTGTAAGACTTCACGGTCTGAATGAGCTCATGGAGAGGATTGGAGTAGTAACTTTCTCTCACTGGGAGTTCTTTTCCAAATGTATTGATTAATTTCTTCTCGTTTTCCTTACAATTGTCTGATTGTGTCAGTCAGAAGCTTCTAATGTTAAAACAGCATCATGTCAAAGTTCTTATTTGCTGTTAATTTTTGTTTGTGTAGACTTCCAGATGAGAAACAAAAGGGAAAAAAAAAAAATCTCTAAATTATTCTCTCTTCATATGCTTACATATAGCAGCTTAAGAAATTATGAATCCTAACTCATCTTTTTTAGTTTTTGTGTCAGTTTCTAAAAAAGACTGCAAATCCATTTACCTCTGCTGACATTTTCTATTTCTCTAAATGTAGGGCAGGACTGTAGTTAAGAACAGACAAATTATGGGACTGAAAGATTAAAAAGGAAAAAAAAAAAACCTCTTTGAACTCTGTTATTCGCACCAATGAGTTGGTGCTGAAACACCACAGGAATAAGCAACCAGGTTTACCCCTTAAAATGACACTTTCAATAAATATTCCAAAAGTCACATACATTTTCTAGTCACGCTTTGAGAATCAAAACTTTATATTTATCTAACCTTAATCTCTTTTTAAAATCTATTCACTAGAACTGAGCAAAGCAAAGTCCCCAAATCTCCTTTTCCTTTTTTTCTCCACAAATTCCCAGCGCGGCGCCTGCTGTACATTTGATCCTTTTTGTGCTGCAGCATAAGAGGGCCAGGGGCAGGCAGACAACAATATGGAGAAAGTAGTGGATATGTTACATCGCAGGGGGGCAATAGGGGGGTGGTAATAAACCTGCAGAGCTTCAGAATGGTACATATTAGAAGCTGCCTGTGTGGAGAATGCACAAGGAGGAATTTGAAAGAGGTCACGGGCGGTCACTCGCAAAGAGTGCTTATCAGCTATCTTGAGACGCTATCTGTCACGCAACTGGATAGACAGGAGTCGTCTTTGACTTGGATGGCGTATGTGTCACTCAACAGGCATGCCTTTATGCATTCCGCTGCCCTTATTTACTGGCGGCGATGTCATTGCAGCTCATGCAGCTCTTGCTTCCTTCCTTTTCATTTGGATACTTTCTGGACTGCGACGGACACTCCTTCCTCGGCCCTATCTCTCCATCACTGCCTCTGTCATTTTCTTCTGTAACACTACCTGCCTCTTATTCTCCCTTTATGTACACGATGTCGCAGACAGCCAGTGAACTTGAATTCGATTCAAGTGTCATGCATCTACTCCACTTTGATCAGACGTGGCTATTGTCTGCCGTCCGAGACATAGCCTGGAATTGCCTCCTGATATGCCCCCGCTCCGGTAAAGTGAGATGTGAGCCCCCTCTGTGCTCTGCCAAACACAGGGAGCTTTTGTGTGTACATGCGGGTGCATGTGTGCAGTGTATAAAAGAGAGGAGAGAGTGTAGCAAGCCAGAGCGCATTAGCATGGTTTGCTAGCCTGCACACTAATGCAGATCAGGGCTCTATAATAGCCAGGGTTCATTCAGAGTCATCATTCTCCCACAGATTTCAGCAGCCACATGCTATATGGCGGAGAAAAGGGGGGGTGGGGGGGGGATTTCGGCAGATCTCTCTGGCTGATTAGGGTTCCCTGTTCGTTCTGTACCGCAGACACAAAGAACGGCCATATCTAATTTCCTATTTGCCGCAAGTATCCCTGTTAACGCAGTCATAGAGACACCCACACCATCTCATAGCGGCCAATTAAATTAATGAATGGATCGTTTTGATCCACAGCCAGTACAATTCCACCTCTTCGACTCTTGTCAACAAAAGCCTAATTATTTTTTCTTCAGTGGCCGCGTCGGAAAAACGAAGAAAACCCACCTTGGAGTCATTGACAAAGCTTTCCCTCTTCAAGTTGCGCTTTTCTTTTTTCTTTTGTTTTATTTTTCAGGAGTTGCAAAGTGACATTTTCAGGAGCAGAGCAAAAAAAAAAGAAAAAGTGATTAAAAGGCATAAGGAAAGGACAGAGACTCTGAAAGAGGGAATGCAAGAGTGATTCAAACGAGTGCTTTGGATATGCCTGGGGTTTAAGAGCTTTGAGAAATATAGCCAAAATGAAACCGTCAGCAGAGCACAGAAGGACGGCTTCCATCCAAAACTATAATTTCCCAGCAGTCATTTTGAGAGAGGTGCATCTCCTAAAGAAAAGAAGATGAGCTTTCACCAAGAAAAAGAAAAAGCTTTCACAAACTTTCATAACCCACCCTATAAGTCATTTTTACACAAACACCTAACCAGTTATGAGAGCCTTTCAAGAATATTTAGTTAACATTAGCTAATCTACCAACCCGAATGGTATATGTGGGTTGTTTAACCTACGGTGTTGTTGCAGAGAGTTCAATGGTCCATTCAAAAGATGAAAACTGCAACTATCTCCACCTTGCTAATCAATCCACAACCACCAAGCTTGTTGCTGCACTAAAACCATACAGCCACTCCATTATCCACCTGTAGGCCCGGAGCCTAAAGCTTTGGTCCCACCAGCCTTGGAAGAACTGCAATCCAGCTACGTAGTTCTTTTCCCCAGTTCTCAGGAGCGTATCACAAGGAAAGCACCTAAGATCGCCGCATGTTCAGCTGGATTCATGAGATAAGGTTTGTCCGAAGGTTTTCGAGATCATGTGAGAATTGCGCTGCTCATTTAAGTCGGCGTTCTCACTACATCATATCCTTTCCGCAGTTTTACATATAAATAGAGGAGCGGCGTCTAATAAAATGTCCTTTTCAATCTCTAAAATTAACCTCTGAATTTTTAATACACCGGATCATGCAGGTTAACTTGCCGATGCACAGGTCGGATGATGGCTGGTGGTGTTTTAATTTGAAAAACGACTGGATTCTCTATGCAAATCTTTTCTTGGACTTGCTGCCGACATGAAGAGCCATGTGTAAATTGACGGGGCTTAACCAGAGCTGAGCGTCAAAACAGACTCAGGGTGTGCATCTTTAGCATCACTCCCCACAATATCACATGTGGAGAGTGATGAGGTCAGAACCTTGACTCCAAACTTTTCTTGTTCTAATAATAATGGTGAAACATATGTGTTGACCCCTGTTTGATTTGACTGAAATGTTGTTTGTCTGGTTTAACATGGGTCACGACAAGGCCACGGCAAAGAAAATGCAGATTTGAGCCATATTTGGTGGATATGTGGTTGAGTTCAGGCAGCCAGACTCACCCTGAGTCAGTCAGTGGCATCAATTCTGAATATGGGCCAAAATTCTGCGAGGTTGGAGCCAAACATTCTGTGATTTCTGGAATGGATCTAGAAATCATTCTCGTCCTCGAGGGCCACTGCCCTGCAAGTATGTAGAGTAAGATGCAAAACAGCGGCATGTGCCCAGACAATCTGACCACAACGAGGGCCCCGACACGTCCATAAGATTCTTGTGCAACTGCTTCTGAAAGATCACATGTCCAAGAAGGGTTGCTAAAGAGGGAAATATTGAAAACTTCCTGAGCGTCACACAGATCAAACTATTTGTGCCAAACCTGAACTTGTACCGACACGCTCCCTAATCCGCTTAACCCCAGTCAGGAGTTATGAGATCCCAACTTTGCAAGGAGATGGATGGTTTGGACAAACAAGTAAAACAAATGATGAGGTTTCAGAAGTCCACCCATGTGGTGATAACTGACACTTTCATCATAACCAGCACCTCTCTAAAGGTCATATCTGGGAGACAACTTTCCGGGAGCTTCACGTTTTCAAGGCTGTCATAAAAATGCACCTGTTCAAAGTCAAAGTCTTGTGTATTTTGTAATCTTCCTAACTGATGACAGCTTCTAGCAGTTGGTGAGGAAATTTGATGCTTGACAAAAGATAAGCATAAGTGAACAGAGTTGAGTCCAGACAAACTGGTGACAGTGATAGAAAGAATAAACATGGTGTCATATGGAGTCATATCAATAACTCAGTGACTGGCTAATAAGCCAATTATTTACTCTGATTGCTTGCACAATTTTTCCCCCCCCGTTATTGAGTCACAAAGTAATTTAATTAAGTTTCTCCCATATGGCACCATTAAGTTCACCATGGCAATTCATATTTCATGGAGTTTACACACATGACATATTAGCACTTGCAAATGTGATAGATAAATCAAGTACGGCTGTTAATTAAGCCTGACATCATAATTTGTGTAGCATTATTGTTCTTAAATAGTCAGTCTTGTCTGCAAGATTAAACAATAAGGAGAGTAGATAATTGACTCCATATGGTCCTTAACATCAAAGCCTGAATGGATTAGCTCAGGTTAATAGAAATGTAAAGTAGACACATGTAATGCTAACAGAACTCCCATAGTCATGTATCACAGCAGGTGCCTAATCCATAACAATCTGTGACCTGCTTGTGTGCAAACCGTCTCAGCCCGACAGAGTCGAGACGCTTTTTAATGCTCGACGAGGTATTACAGGAATGCAAAGTGGCACATGGAACATCTCAATTTTATTTGCAGTGATCAAAATTGTTCAGTTTCAGCCTGTTGTTTCTGGTAAAGATCTCTGAACAATTTTACGTATTCCCTATACACCACCATTACCTCACCAAAGTGATGGGAAATGATATTTTATCAGGCATGGGAAGGAGAGACTTTTCTGACATCTCTTGGCTTCTCTGTTCCATTTCCTGAGAAGAAGCATCATATTTTCTTCTTTGACTGTATAAAAAGAACTGGACAAACCCCCTGTGATGTCACTCATAGGTTTTCTTAAGAGTACTTTAGAAGTCTCTTTTTCACGTCTCTGCAGCGTGCCATGTTGGAAGGAAGTGACACCACCCATCCCCAGTTGATCCAAAAAATGGGAAAATGGGATTAACCAAAAATCGTAATCTCAGATGTCGCTGACCAAAACACCATCTAACATGAGTGCTGCCAGAGCTGAAATGGAGGAGTAGTGGAGCTCCACTGGGACCCATAGTAGCCCAGTTCCTACTCATAAACCAGGCTGTTTGCAGTTGACCATGGGTTGACCAACCCTAGCAGCTGGTCAAGCTCCATTGTACTCCATTGGACCCTTCCAATACATCTTTTTTGTCAGAACAGCTTTCAAGTTTCAGTATCTAATAAATATGGTCACTTCTGGCACCAGAAACATTGATTGTAATAATATATATATTTTTTTGTTTTCCATTTCAAGTCAATGCAGGCTTTCAAATCACATTGACATAATTCTGCAGGCCAGCAATGCAGGGTTTTCTTTGTTTTAATCGGATGTTGATTATTCCAAAGTTTCGCCCCCACAGGAACACAGCTGACTATTCAGATCTCACCAATCTGGACTTCACATAAACTTTCAACATGACATCACTTAAACGAATGAATGAATGAATGAATGAATGAATGAACGAACCAAAGCGCATGCAGCTTACAAACCGCTAGGACATTGAAATAATGGGGAAAAAATATGATTTTATATCAGATGTATGAGAAGCCACTGCTCCAGATTAATCGGCTGTCTCAAATTGAAACTCTGCTTCTTAAGGCTTGGATCTAAAGGCTCATTTATAGTTCTACATCAAATCAATGCCATAGCTAAACTGTCGATGTGAGACCTATGCTGTAAGCTGTATTTGTTCAAAGCAATGCTCAAAGCATTTATCTACACCAACGCACGTAAAATATACTTTATTCTCCGTCACTGTGTCTGAGTTACACAAAGGAAGTAAACAAAAGGAAACTTGGCAGTGCGGGCTACAGCTCTGCAGAAAAAGAACCCACACTGCTGTCTAGTGGTTTGCAGTGGAATTACAGAGAGACGCAAACAGTCATATGCAAGTATAAAGAGCAAAGACGACATGGGGCCATGCATAACCTACATGTGTAGCGGCTACACAGAAGCATATATCAGGCTTAACTGTTGCAACAGCTCCAATAAGCGATTACCCTTTTCATCTTCAATCTTAAACCAGCAAGAGTCAAGTGTACGTGATGTGCAACTTCAGATGACTTATGATGTTTCGTGGTTGCTGTGCCGTCCTGGTAGGAGAAATTGTAGCTACATATTTGTCAGACTGCCTTCGTCTGATCATTGCTCAATTTATAGGTTGCCGCACAGATGAGATTCAGCATGGCGTCTCTCGTTCCTCAGTCTAAGTGAAGGAAGTATTACTGCGGGTGACGTTCACGGCCGCCACTGAGTGAGAGTTCTGTGTACCTGTGGTTAGACAGAAATTGTATTCTATTGTATTATTATTTGTACATTTAAAGGAGCCGTTTGTAAGATTATGGCCAAAACTGGTACTGCAGTCACTTTCAAATTACTATTGAGCGGCGTGTACCCTCCCCCTCCTCCCCGACCAGAGGTTGCCAGGTCGGCTGCAGAATGCAGCAGGAACGTAGGCTGCCATGGCAAGCGACGAGTCCTACACAGTAAGTTTATTTTCTGTTAATTATATTTAATGCTTTATGAAAGATCTTTTCTTTCTTTGATCTTTCGTAACTAGAGGAAATATTTTCCCGTTGAGGCATTTCGTAACCTGAAAGTTTCGTATGTAGAGGCGTTCGTAAGTAGAGGTACCACTGTTACCTTGTCCAAGTAAATTAGCGTTAGCCAAACATTTAGCTATGAATCTTACCTGTCCAGGAGAAAATCAGCAACGTTGGCGTCTGTCTTCAAATTCTTCTCCGCTTTCAGCCGTCTCCATCTATCAAAAGCATCTCCTATACAAATCCTTGTTTTATTTCGGACCTTGTCACGACGTAACTCGGATTCATAACGAGGTCTTTTAGGTTTTGGAAAGCTAGACATTTTTTCATCCAACACGTTCGTAGCGGCTGCTGCGATAATTAGAGCCGAACTGGCAACCCGGATGCAGAAACACTACTGACTTCGTGATTGGGAGATAGGTGGAGGGTGGCGCTTCAGGCCAAAACAAAAAATGACAACATCAACATCAGTTGAGGGCTGCAACTCCTCTTTTTAAACGGGAATATCCTGGCTTGAGTGCTGTTGTCAGTGACATAAGTATTTGAAATGAACATGATTTTTAAATGTCTGTTGACATATCGGGGTCATTTTATGATTCGTTTTATTAGATCTCTTACATACGGCTCCTTTAAACTGTGCAATAAAACTTATAAAATGCCGACACATGAGTTTCAAAATTTGGTTCTTTGGCTTTCACAAAGAAAAAAAAAATTAGTCACCTAAACTGAAAATCAGAAGTTCAACTAATGAAAAATTATCATTGTATCTGAATGTTTGGGTCCAGCTCTAGTCAAGCTATCATCTATCACTTCAGAGTACAAAGGCTGTGGTTTCTAACCTGCTTCTAACAGCAATAGAGAAGATTCTTATCTAGTTAGTTTGTCACCATCCCCTACTGTATGTAATGAAAATATGCTGGTGGTGTTTTTTTTTCTTGGAGAACAAATGGACGGCGATTCTGAACTGAGGACAAAGGATTACTCACTGAAACTCCTCTTTGTGGTTCTGGATGGTGATGGATGTTATTTTTGGCAGAGGCATCTTGCCAGTTTCTTCTCTAACTACACTGTTTGTTAAATTTGTATGGATTTTCTGCCATGTCAAATCTTTTTTTGATCCCATTATAGATCTCATGGCTAATAAGAAAAGGAAGAGCTTTATTCAAGCCATTACTCCATTGTTTTGCTGACAGCTGGTACTCAGGCATCTTCCAATTTTAAAAGTCTGATCCAACAATTTGGCTTTCGCAACCAAACTACAGAAAGAAATAATGGATAGTTTCAGTCTGAATACAGTGTTTCCTGGGAGCCCTTTGTTGGAAGCAATTACACCCCTGACATTCGATATTAGATGTGGGGTCTCCTGCTCACAGTTATGTAATCTTTATCTGATTGTACTCTGAGATGAAAACAGAAGTTTTATGAAACCGAGTTATTAGCTTGAAAACTTTTCCTCTCAGTCTGACTTCCCAATTTTCATCTATGTGTAGCTATCAGTGCTAACGCTGGATGCTATATTTATCAGCTGAAAGAAAAAAAAACTGATGATAAATCAGCATCTTAAAAAACTGACATATACTCGACTTGACGATGGAGCTCCTGCTGTGTACCCACCTCTATTCATTACAGCTGACATATTTAATGTTTTTTTTTTTTTTTTTTTTAACAATAAATGTGTCACTTCATTAGGTTTGTAAATTCATTATCGGAGTTATGGCGGTGTCAGTTTAATTCATCGCCTCTGCTGTGCTGATGACAAGAAATTAAAACTGATGTCTGTTGATTATTGCAGATGGACCTCATGTTTGTTTTTCTGGTGCCAATGATTCAACGTCTAGAGGACCAGAGGCAATAAGGTCAGACGAGCCGAGAACAAGAACAAGCTTGGTTTTCAATTAGTACAAAAAAAAAAAAAAACATAAAGCTGTTGGCTCTGATATGGTGTAAAAGGCTTAAAGAGTTGCTGAGTGGAATTGCATCCAAATTTAACTTTGCATGCTCGCCAATCTGTATGACCAATCTCAAAAGAGGTGCTCTTCAGTATATGATGTGGGTAGAAACTGGCAGATGGAAAGAGAAATTTAAAGAAATTATCTCAAATGGGGTAGTTGGAGTGTCTCTCTGTGAACCTTTTTGAATGTTCAAGATTTGCTGTACTAATTTGTAATCTGATCTTCATCAATGAAAAACACATTGCGCTTCAGCTTGTAACATTCACTTATAATTACCTCGTCTTATATTGAACACATCCAGGAACAAAAGTAAACTGGAGTCAGTAGTTTGCACATCTGGAGCAAATAAGAGTCTTTGCTGTTAAAACATTAGTTCTAATTTCATTTAAAGGAATATTTGCTTACTTTTAGGAGGCATCATCTCACTCTTAACCGTTCCTTGTTCCTGCCATCGCCAAAAACCAACCAAGATAATTTCACTCCCTCCTTGGTCGTCAGAGCAACATGTCATTCATCAACAACGATGGAGCTAGCTCACAGAGCGACCGCGGACATCGTGCCAGAGGCAACTAAGGAGCCCAAGAAAGTACTGACAGGCAAGAAACCAGGAGCAAATCTTCAAGTCTCCTGTTGATAAGGAGCATCTTTTGATGTGAGCATGTCTTGCGAAAAGGACGTCTCTCAAACGGATCGTATCTTAGGAACAGCAGCTCTTCTCCTTGGTCTTTGAGATCATGGAAGAGTTTGGAATCTTATTCCCCGTCAACATTTCCTTTACTTCAAAAACCGGTGTATCAGTGGTCTCAAACAAACAACCAAACATAGCTTGATCAGCAAAAAGGTTGGACAGGGATGCAAACTCAGGGCCCGATCTTCTGCCAGATCTCCTAAAGCCGCTATTTAGGGATAGCGGGTAGCGGGATGGGCGTTACCCCGCAAAGAACGCAATCTTCCACCTTCCTAAACCCGCTATCCCACCTGCGCTACCAGCTATATTATGCATAGGAGTGGTTAGGCCGTTCCACCTGTTAAACCAATCAGTGTGTCAGTAGCCATTGCCTTTAAGAGCAGGTTGCGCTACCCGCAAGCCACTACCCGCTATCCGAAAACTGCTATAGAGCGTTTTTTCATCCAGATTAGAGCAGCTCTCATACACAGCTCATCTGGGACTCTTCTTCCTTCCTCCTCTTACTTCCTCCTCCTCCTCTGCACTGATATATACATAAAAATATTTTTAAACAGACAATTGCTATCTGCAACCTGAAAGTCCTAGATAGTTTGGTGCACTCCAGGTAAACACGCTCTGGTCGTCTATGGTTTAACTGGCAAGCAAGCCGTTTAAGACGATCCCTGCTGTTTTCTCAGGGGTTCAACTGAGGCCAGATCACACTTTTTATTCAAGAGTTAATTCAAGAAGTAGAGCCGTTTGTGCACGTCCACATTTGACCAGGTGGACACACATTGATGCCATTTGGACGCGCTCTTGTACGTGCTGACATGCAGGTTGTGGGTAGCGGGTTGCAGGTAGCAGGTGGTCTGACCACCCGCTACCTGCTAACCTGCAACCCTCAATCTCAAGATACTGAGTTTGCGGAAAGGGCAAAAGACACGCCCATTGCCACACCTACAATGTGAGTAAGGGAGTCGGCATAACGGGTAGCGGATTTAGGGAGTGGAAGATTGCATTAGCAGTTAGTGGAGGTTCCTAAACCCGCAATTTGCGGGTAGCGGCTAGCGGGAACTGTACGATCGGGGCCTAAGTGTTTGGCTTTTTTTTTTGTATTTTTTGTGTGTGTTTAGGCTTTAAATCACACCACAAACTGTGACAGTTTAGTGCTGTGGCTACTGTTGTTAAAAGTGGATGTCCCGACGGAATAGCTTCACTATATAACTTATATAACTTGGCTTAACTTGGCTCACCTACCAAGGGTCTAGTCATCGTGCAGTGGACCAGGTTCAACTCTTGACCTGGAACTCTTTCCTGCGTGTCTCTGCTCTAATTTAATGTCTATCTACTTTCAATAAAGGCCACTAGAGCCAGAAAATCTTTAGGTGGAACACAGAATCCAGTCTGAGGTAATGAAGAACTCATGAGAAACAGCTGAAGGCTTGAAGATCACACATGAGTTGGCATTTATGTTCATATATATTATATATGATACTACTTTACTACTTTTATATAACTATAAAACAGTTTTTATTGAACATATGCCACTAAATGGATTCATTCCTTTCAAATATCCTGGTTTTCTGTTTGTTGTTTTTTTTCTTGTCTTCGGTATGCACGCTCAGGTGCATAATATCTAGGGAACCACGACTGTTTATTAATTTATATGACTGACACCTTTACAGAATCTTAACAGCTTTAAGAATCGACGCGCAGTTCACAAATCCACGTCACTTGAGGCAGTATCCAATTTTAATGGAAAAAAAGGTTTGCATGCTGTCTCAGTGCGCTTGTTTATGTACCAATAACTGAAGTTACCCACGAGAGCAAAAAAAAAAAAGATTTTTTATTTGACACATGGACTTGATAGTATATGAAAAAAGTGGTTTCCCCAATTTAATACAAGTTATGATGGGAAAACGCCAAAGGCAAACCATCGAATGTGAAGGTTTTATTTTATTTTGCTTGTAGCAGCTTGTCAATAATTTGGTTTTACGGCGCAGGTTGCATTGTCTTCTTGGTGTTAGAACCGAGTTTGGTTCAGGTCAAGAACCAAATGGTCTTTGTGGAATAAAAGAGATGACAGGTTAACTAGTTTTCATTCAAAAAAACTCATTTATTCCCGTGTCCCAACCCGACTTGGGTGTCTGGGATTATGCTGATAACAATTCGAACTCCTCCGCGTCGTACAAACTGGAAAAAGGTTGGAGGATGCTTATTGTCTGGGCCAGAAATCCCTCCCTTTTGACAATAAAGCAATTTATCACAGAAATGCATGCAGTCCTTTGAGGACGCCGGTTGGAATAACACAAACAGTACTTTTTTCCCAGTACTACTGAGGTTTCAAAAAAAAAAAAACACATATATTCATAAGTTTCTTTTTCACAAACTTAATCTTTGAGCGGCTCTTTTCTGCTCAATAACAGCATGTCGTTCGCTACTTTGCAAACTCAAACTGTCAATTGCGGCTGTCACAAACACGTACTTAGAAAAAAAAAATGCCTCGCTTTCCTTCAGACGCTGCTCTTCTAAACATATGCCAGTAATGAACTCAGCCGGGTCCCCGAGGAATAACCGGGATCCACAGATGGGGAAACAGAGATGTACCAATTAGGAAGAAAAGACGTAATTTTCGCATATTGCAAACATGATGGGATGTAACAGAAAGGTGCCGCAGACGACGTCGCTGGAGTGCATTTGAGCACAGCGAGGTTGCGGTGGGTAAGCCTGTTCATCCGCTGTGGCTGCAAATCCCATATCGAGCATCCCCCCCGTGGTTCCTGAGAAACTCCCCCCGTCTCTGCGACTTCTCCCGTTACTTGTGACTGCTGTATGTTGATAGATTCCCCACATTCTTGTTTCAGTGCCCCGAGTCCTGTGGTTCCTGGTTATTAAAAAAAACAGTGGCATCATACATCTGTGGCTGAGTAGTTGATATATCTCTAAAATGTGATTTTTTTTTTCCCTCTCCCCCTTTTTTTTTTTTTTTTTTTTACTTTGTGAGTTACCTGTGGCTATACCGATATGGATTTTCACTTCACTGCTTGCACCTTATCACTTCTCACTGAGTTCCAGGCAAAAAGAAGCAGAAAAGATATTGTTTCTTTATAATGTTACCTCATGTGGCAAATTGCACTCGTAGGTGTATGCTGACCTTTTTTTTTTTTTTTCCTTCTTCCCTTCCTTACATTCATAAACTTTTCTGATACGTCTTTGGAACATTGTCTGTATAATAACCTTGTTTGGTCCCACGGGGGTCCTTGGATACATTTGGGGGTCACCTGGGGAGGTCAAAACTGGTCACTTGTGACACCTGTTGTTGGGTGGGCTCTGCCTGTCCAGGTGTAAAACAGAAGATCTCTGACCTTTAGAGACCCCCAGGGCTTTTGGATAAAGGGTCAGCATCAGAGAAGGGGGGGGCTTGGAGAAAACGGCTCCGCCTGAAACCCAATGAGGACAAATATCTCCCGGGGCCGGGAAGGACTCATTCACTCTTTTGCTGCATCTTTGGTTTCCCATGTGTAGGGACTGAATTGCAGCCCTTTTCTTTGCCATTAGCAGATTTTTGCAGGAGGATTTAAGAGCTTTAAAGTATACATTTTCCCCGCTGAATAGAAGAGGGATGCTTAAGATGCCCAGCCGAGCTTACAGCTCCTATCACCTTCAATAGATTGGATTGATTACAGAGTATAAATTTCCCTACAGGATCCACAAAGAATGACTTTGGTAATTCCCTTTAATCTACAAAAAAAAAAAAAAAAAGAGAGAGATTGAGCACAATGAGTCCTGACAAATACATGACTGATCAGCATTTAAAACAAAGCATCAAATCTGTCTCCTCAAAATCCCTTTGTTAGTAAAATATCCGTATTCACACGGCCTGAGAGGAACCAGCCCAGTCTGAATAGCATACAAGCACGAAACCCCCGAACGGATGAACAAATGAATCCTAAAGGCAAATTCTTCAAGATAATCATCACTTTTAATTCTGAGTATCTCAGGTTCATCACAAGTTCTTTACAACAGCATTGATTAAAAAAAATTAAAAAAAAAAAAAAAAGGTCTCATGATGGTATCATCATTTAAACAGGCAAAGATTCCACAAGATTAAAAAAAAAAAAAAAGAGCAGGGTATTCTGTGTGCTCGCAGCTCAATGCGCATCACGGCTTCAGAATAATAATCAAGAGGCTTGTCTGAACATATGAGTCTATTCACTTGTCTTCATGCCAGAGGTAAAAAAGGGTCTGATGACTCATTACTGACGGAGTCATTGTAAACAGGCAAATTCTTTAGTGATCAGATTAAAAAAAAAAAAAACACGAAAACAGACACTGAATAACCCCCCGAAGTAATGAGCAAAATAAAGTTTAAATAAAAAAAAAAAAGTTCTGAATGCAACTGATTTTGCAGAATAAAGCGCTCTTTAAGAAATCTCTCCAAGCCATGTTCTTGTGGCATCTCTGCAGGTCTCATGATTAATCATGGAGCGCCCCTATTTGTGTCTAAAAACACCACATAAGACTATACCTATTGGAAGTTTCTGGGAAAGAAAATGGCCCTGGGACTGGTTTAAAGAAACGTTTGATACCTAGAATGTGAGCCGGAATAATCATTCACATTGTCATCAGACTGGTCTTGATAATGTCACTTGTTTTGCTGCGGCAGCCTCGGGGTATTCCTGTTTCATTCCCGCACTGGCTATTACTTTAATTGCTGTTGTAGCATGCTACAAACGCTCAACTGCCTGCAGGTCTCGACACGACATGAATTCTTGGTAAATAGGATGTTTTTCTATAAGCAGGAGCTGTGTTCTATTGACGGTCATTTGCATATTCCACCCGCTGACCTCTTCTTTCAGAAAGCTTTACAACATGTCATTGATTTAAGAGGCTGATGCACAGAGTGAATGATGCAATCTTTTGGGACAATTTCCATCAGCCGATAAACGTGTTTGCGCTCTACAGCATTAGCATTATGCTAACAACGTTGTCTTCAGGTAGTCCATTCATATGCAGCTTGCTCCAGGTGGAAACGTGCCCATAAACAGCTGGAGATGTTGTTGAAGAGATGGGATAGATAAAGCAAGCTTGTTTTTCTCATATCAGGTTGAAAATCTAGCGGCGTTTTGCCAATTGAAAGCTGTAAAACCAAAAGCATCCGCCAACATTGCGTGGCGGAGGAGCCAAAAGCCGTTTGCCTCCCAGGCAAAACACACGTCCTCAAAGTTCAGTTCCTCCCTTGATGTACCAACTCTTACTGGCTTTGTTACAGTTGTTTATTCTTTTATTTATATATATACACATTTTACATATTTCCCCTTTTCAGTCTTTATGTGTTGCATAGTTTTGCTTTGCATAGCGTAGCATAGCATAGCATAGTGGTTAAAAAGTAAAAACACATTTAACTTCTGGGCAATACACACCTCTTAAATCAGAGACCAACTCCCTGCTTGATTAGTTTTAGGAGGTTCAGTACAGGAGTCCAAAAGCGCATTTTATGTGACAACACTCATCCTTTTTATGTGTAAAATTCCAGGAAGGACAAGATACTTAGAGATATGTGTTCAAACAGGCAGATTGCAGCTTGATTCTCATTTGATCTCCAAACCCTCGTTAACTCGTAATGTCACGGATTCAGCCAAACGGGCGCCGCTCCTGAATCGCTCGTGGTGGAACACGAGGTCATACTGAAGACGGCGCAAAACCGCTGCAAGACTGGACCGGACCCTGGTGGGAGCTCGGTTAAACCGACTCCTTCATATTTGTTTATTCCTGGTTTTTTTATTTATCCACGCCTTGTGTAGTTTTTACAACCCCAACACTGAAAAAAAAGTTGGGACGCTGTGTAAAATGTAAATACACACTGCATCCATCACAACAGCCTGGCAAAGTCAAAATGAGCTCCTTCTTTCCATGAAATGGGAAAATGTCTGTTTCAAGATCTGATATGTTCTCTCTGTTCTACTGGAAACAGAAGATGGGTTGATGAGATCTGCAAATCATTGCATTCTATTTTTATTTACATTTTACACTTTCACATCCTTTTTGGCATTTTTCAGTATTTGCACGCCTGTGCAAGTATGTATTTATATTAGGGCTGGGCAAGGAATAAAATTTTTAATCGCGATTAATCGTATGATTTCCCTGATTAATCACACTGTATACGCAAAATCAAATAATGAATTCAAAAGTAGTGTAAAGTGCACTTTTATTCAGATGTTCTGCTGCCATATGAACTAAAGTGTTTAACATTTGTTGTCAGTAACACATATTTAGTGTAAATCTCATCTTAAAAAATGTGGCATTAATGTCATCCTGTTTTCTTATGAAAAAAAAAACAAAACTCTACCAACAAAATCCTGAGCCACAATCATAACATTAAAACAGGCAATCTTTGAGGAAACACAGAAACTTTTAACAGGGAGCAGCATTACCAGTGTATGTTCAGTACCAAATGTCCCTGTTAGAAAGTGGGAGGCACAAAAAAATTCACAATTCACAATTTTGCCGCCAATTCTTTTCTGGTTCCACAGCAGACTTTTCAAAACAAGAGCGTTGACCAACATGCGTTATTTCATTGTGTCGGCGTTAATAAATTAATGCGTTATGCAATAACACATTAACCTACCCAGCCCAAGTTTACTTGTGTAGGTGATTGTGGCAGTTTGAATGTGTGTTGGTGTATTTTACTTCAGCTGTTTTTAATCCTGTAAAGCACTTGGTGCCGTTTGAAAAGCACGATGCACATTCACCCTCCAAACTTCCATTAAAAAAAATTTACTGCATATACATAGATGGTTTTGCTAGATGATGGCACTAACCACAAATGTAAATGCAGACAAAAAAATAAATAAAAAAATAAAAGCACATTGCTTTGGTTTGATTATTTGCTTTTATTATGACACAGTTGGTCAGTTTCTACCATAATGCACACCAGGAGCAGATTCAGCTATTTTCAGCCAGAAAGATGAGAACCTGCATTATCTTTCTAGCTTCTCTCCACTTGTGTCTTATAGACGGGACAATGAGTCCATATTGGTCCCAAACATCATTGCATGACAATAGAAAGAAAATTCTATCTATTATTTTTATATATATATATAGAAATAAAGAAAAAGCTCTGAAGTGTTTGTTTGAATGGATGAACGAGAAACAGTGTAAAGTGTTTAAAGTGCTGATGAACTACTTATCCACCTTTTTTTTTTTTTTTTGAATATTTTAATATTAATATGTACACTGCTGGCTTTTAAAACAATCAGTGCTATGACAAAATAACTACTTTAGAATATAAGTACACCACTTTGAGATTAAAGGTGTTTTGTGTTTATTCCTTTTAGCATAAATCTAAATATCAAATGCATGTGACATTCTGAAAAAACTTACCTGACACAATTTAAAAATTCATCTTCACTTTCCAGCCGCTACCTTTCCCTCCATTTTAATTACCTTACGACGGACCACCCATAACAATGCAGAGGAGTTATATTTTTCAGCTCTGTCATTCCAGAGGAGATGGGATGTCCGTAATGAATGAAACTAATTTCAAGCCAATTGTGGTAAGACGGACGATGTTTACCGTGCGTTTAACATGCGTATCCGGCAGCATTCAGCTGGAAAACTGGTGCCGTTCAAGCTTTGTAAAAGGAGTTCATATGTGGGATGCAACTGTTGTAAAAGCAAGATATGCAGAATAGTACAAGAACATAACAGAGTTTAGGGGTCATTCACAGCTGATCCTAACCGGCTGCAGACTGTTGACGATCATGTTTTCACAGATTCACACAAAGCTGAACAGCAGCAAAGTTCTTATCAACATGTCAAATAGGAAGTTTTATTCGTGTTGCTTAGCAAAGATGTGTGAATCCCTACAGATCCGGGTCTGCGGGGGAACTCGGGAGTCATGAATCCCAAACCAAGAGGAAGTGAATCCTAGTCCTCGGCCTGCGGATCACATCAGGGGGTTGTAGGAATTACAATTCACAAGTTGATTTGTTCTCAGCTTCACATCTATCCTGTACCGTACAGGGTAAGCAAATTGCTTGCAAGTTAACGGTGCATCCGGATGGATGCAGACTTGCCCGAATCCATGGACTCAACCAGGACACGATTCGCGTCTACTTTGAATGAGAGAGTGCGGAGTCAGCGTTGCTGTTGTACAGGCTTTCTCTCATTTCTTCTAGCAGAGCTTTTACAAGCTCCCTCTCGTTGCTGCATACTTAACCGGCTGCCAGCTTTCAGCATTTGCTGCTCAAGCCGTTAGGATGTTAATTGTACTGTCGGAGTCGGCGTGTTCATAAATGATTATTCAGAGGCCCACACACATATTCACCACAAATCCACAAGACCCGCCTGGATCTGTGGACACAATTCAATTCAATTTAAAAATACCTGATCCCCCGAAGGGAAATTAAATACACACCGCTCAGCGATCCGTTCAACGAGAAAGTGCGGGATCACTGTTCTCCAGGATTTCCCTCATTTCTTTCAACTCTGCTTTCGTGGCCTCCTGCTGAGCTGCGGTATACTTACATCTAAGCAAGTTAGAGAGAAAGAACTAACTACGGCGCGCGTGAATTTGTTATATTTGCAATAAATTGAGCGTTGCTTTTGCACAGGACGGGAGCCCATCTTTTCGTTTGCATGGGGGAAAATGGAGCAAAACGACAAATAAACCCTCCGTTTCAACCAGCTTCTCTCAGCAGTCATTACATTCTTTGGTACTCATGTGTGGGATATGAGCTTAAGAAGTATTTATTTGTAGTTAGAGACAAGGGGTTGCTTTACTGACTCATCTGTGTTTATAGCCTGTGGAGTCAAGGGATCCGAATGACTCAGATACAAATCTGAGTACTGAGGGATCCAAAAGGAGCTGGATTTGACGTCACGATTGTTCAGCATCAAAAAAAAAAAAAAAAAAAAGCAGGGTATAGATGTCAGCAATGAGATATTTAAAATCTTTATGAAAGCTTCCACCAGCACTTACAAATGATGTGGTTCTTGACAATTCCAGGTAAGGTGGCGTAATATATAAGTAAAACACTGCCTCAGTCATCTCCATTCAGCATTGCCAAGTGGGAAATGTAGGATTATCGTACCAGAGATTCAAAATTATTGTATTTTGAGGTAAATTATCGTACCAAACCAAAAGTTATCGTACATAACCAAAATAACAAGCCCAATGATGCACTATAGTTAAATATAAATCACTCTAGTGATAAATAGCGTCCCACAGGCACTCACAGCTTTGTGGCGCAAGTACGGAATGGGTTAACGGCACCACATCAGCCCCAATTTACAGTTGCGTTAGACTAATGTGTCCCCCAAAAACAAATGAGAGGCGGGAACTAATGAGCCAAATTATGAGGCCTGGAAACGATTTTGGAGACTATTTTTTTCCCTTGCTTTTTCTCTTCTGCTTAAACTCGGTTTAAATCTTGCTCGCTCGACCTGACTGTGAGCGTCTGGTAGGGCGAGCGCAGCTGACCATTCAGCCTATCATGCTCGTTATTCTGAGACAAACACTCGTATCTCACGCCCAGCAAAGCACGATTGGCTGGAAACATGTCACATGGGAACAGATGCCTTCAGGGTTCACAATAAACTCTCCGGCAGACAGTTGCAGCAGGCAATAATTTGAAATGGTCAAATTATCGTACATTTGGCCTTTTTTTGGATTATTGATCGGACATCGTACAGAGGGCTAAATTATCATACAAATACGATAATTATCGTACACCTGGCAACGCTGTCTCCATTCTTGAAATCAGCGTGATGTCACGCACCATGTGATCGGCCATGGTTACACTTCCGGTTTTAGCATCAGGGGGCATACAAAATTGCAGATTTCAAAGCGTCAGGTGTTTTTCACTCACAGTTCCTTCAGCTATTTCCATTTTAGCGTCTTTATTGTATCTTAACTTAGTTTGGCGATCGTCACTGGTGCCTGTGGTGGTGAGCATGGCTTACCGATATCAGGATGAGTTGAAGCCAGAGGCTTTAGCGAGGTATAAAGCAAAAACTGGACATAGTCGGCCTAGATTTGTGTCCATACAAGCACACAGCCGATTCTTGGACGAATAACCCCAAACAATGGCCTCGTTTGGGGTACCCAGATGTGTACCATTATCTCATAAAAATTCCTCGTAAGTATAAGTTTTTAGAAAGTGAAATCAAATGTCCCTACAAGCACCGGAACTCGGGCATAATGACAGCTGCCCAAGATTCAACATTTTGTGTCAATGTCAACGGCCAGCTGAAAGCAAGCCACCCGTACACCACGGGTTTGTTGTTGACGTGCAGTATGCCAACTTTGTTGTGTGGACAACATATCAATGGATCCAGCTCAGAATTTGCAGAATTGTGCATTCATTAGTGAGATGCTGGAACAGCTCGAATCTTTTCGGAAAGCAGTTGTACTTGCAAAATGACAAATGTGACTGGCGAGCAGCATTGTTGGTGCAGTTGAACACACAACAGTTCTTCACCATCTTTCCCCCTATCGTAAACTGCACACATTTTTTAGATATCACCAGAAAAATATGACAAAATCAGACAGAACAGGCACACGTATAAAATGCATCGGCTTCGCTAGCAACAGTGAGCGTTTGTATATCCCCTTGGCCTGGTTGCTATGGCCCATGCATGCCCGGATGTGTTCAGTGGCCCTATGTTCGTGGTCGAGAATGATTCAAACTCCTCCAGATGTTCGAGTTAAAGCTTTAGCTTCACCTCTCAGTCCGGATCACGTCTACTACCTCAGCACGGTCAGTCATCTTGAGAAATGCCCAAAAGCAAACCACCTCATTCGCCAGCTCTTTGTTAATTTGTGCATGTGAGCTTTGCTTTTCCCTCTCTGAGTAAGTGTGAATATTCCCACATAAATTTCACTTGGCTCAAAGGGGGAAAAAAAAAACATTGCAACAGTAATAATCTGATTAAACAATCTTTCATCTATCAGCTCAGAGGATTAATTTTTTTTTCTGATATCTCGCCAGAACATGGAAACATTACAACGAGCAATTTCACGTCGCCTTATCAAAAACATTGCATTTCTACGGGTGCTGCTCATTTGTCAGCATGTAAACGGTGACCTCCCGTGGCCCCGGAGGGAACGCTGTAATGAGCTCCGTGCTGCAAAGTCGGAGTTTTAGATGGAACGTGTTTTAGGAAGTTTACCTTTCCGCAAGGATTCACAGATATCTAAGGCCATCCAGCTGTCTGCATGCAAAGAAGGGCTACGAGCGCGATAATACATTAGCATTTCAAATACGGTTTGTCTCGAGTTTATCTATTTTTAACCCTGCGTGTACGCGGAGACGCACAGACTACAGAGATTTATATTTGCTCCACTTTGTGTCTTCTGTCTCAGGGTGTCTTGTGATTAATGATCAAATATTGTTCAGTCGCGTTCCAGCATTTCTTTCACCAGAGCTGCTTAGCGGCTTGGTAAAATTAAAAACATAAATTCGAAAAAAAAAAAAAAAAAAATGTCTGGATGATACACAGGATACTGAAGAGTGTTGAGTGTCACTGCATTTAACACGCTAATTGCTTTAGTCAGACTCTCTGTTCTTAAGAACCTGCCTTTATGGGCCTTCAAGCGCTTTTACTGAATGAATTTGGAAAGTTTTAAAAAGTCGGGGAGTCAGAAAGTAGCATGCTCGGGAATGAACTCTGGTATTTGCTTTTCTTCTATTCAAAGTGCGGATTGGCTTCTTGATTTCTGAGCGCTTCTGCTTCTGAGAACAGTGTGTCAATTCAGTTCCTTTACACTGAAATGAAAAGCCTGCAGAGCTCTCTGCAGCAGCCTGCAAGTGCTGGGACACCTCCATGCAATTTTATGGATATTTATTTTAACACTCAATATGTTTAAACCCGTAGATTTTTGTTTCTTTGCAATTCAATTCAATT
The DNA here is from genome assembly GCA_018398805.1 of Hirundichthys speculiger. Classification (NCBI taxonomy): domain Eukaryota; kingdom Metazoa; phylum Chordata; class Actinopteri; order Beloniformes; family Exocoetidae; genus Hirundichthys; species Hirundichthys speculiger. Next base: position 93,921 of record JAGFBZ010002332.1, read on the forward strand.
CAATTTTATTTGTATAGCATCTGTTTCAATGTCAATTGTCTCTAGGCGCTTTACAGAGACCCAGAGCATGACCCCCGAGCAAATATCATTAACTAAAATTATAATATTAAATCCAATCAAGGATAATGGCAAGTTAAAAACTCCCACAGAGGGAGAAAAAAACCTTTAAGCTAAACAGAGGCAAGGAAAAACTCCACTTTAAGAGGAAGAAACCTTGAGCAGGACCTGGACAAACCACACAACAAACAAAGCACAACAAACCACAGGAAAGTAAAGAATATGGAGCACAGTTACAGTAACAAGGTGCTCCCAATTAATTATGAGTGAGCTGGAGGAGGAGGAAGGGAGGAGGAAAGGGAAGAAAAAGGGGAAAAGCAGTGGAGACACCACTCAGCAGATCATGTTGGCGTCCCCCTGCAGCGTAGGCCTATAGCAGCATAACTATGACGAAGCTGTGATTGAGGCGAGCCTACTCCAGTCTTAGCTCCTACAACTATTAGCCCCTACACACTATAGTTTAGACTACCTGTAGGCTTTACTGAACAAAAATGTTTTCAGTTTAGTTTTAAAGATGGAGGTGGTGTCAGCCTCCTTAACCCAAACTGGTAGCTGGTTCCATAAAAAAAAAAAAACTTTGCAATGGATTATGTTAAAGATTTCTTTTTTACTTCATTATATTTTTTCTATCTTCAAAAGACGTGGACACAGTCTGAATAAATATGAAATCGTCATTCTCAGTAAGAGAGTTTTCCCACATTAAGGTGTTTTGTGTGATCCCACTCAAAGTCGGCACAAATCAATGTCATATCCATGATCACAATTAGAAAAAAAAATTCACAGGTGTATTGTTTTTTTTGTGTGTTAAGCCCGGTCAAAGTAAGCTATCAGGTGTCATCATTTTAGCTACTTTGCACTTAAGCACTTTAGGTGAACCTGACTTCTGAGCTGTGACAAAAAATCTAAGAGAACATAGACATTCTTTATTTATTTATTATTTATTTGCCTTTATTTAACCAGGTCGGTCCCATTGAGACACAATGGCCTCTTTTTCAAGGGAAGCCTGGCCAAGACAGCAGCAGAAAAGTTACATACATGACACAGAAATTACACAACATTCAGATAAAATACCAACAAGATTAAAGCAACAGGACTAAAAGTTCGGATTCACATTAAAACAAGAACAAGTCCGATATGAAGCTGCTCCAATTTCTCTCACACGAGTTTTCAAAGATCCCAGGTTAATCAGCTCCTTTAACTTCAGAGTTTTCTGCAATGCGTTCCAAGCAGCAGGTGCAGCATACTTAAAGCCGTGCTTACCAAGTTCGGTATTAACTTTGGGCACATTTAATAAATAAAATTCATTGGAACGTAGGCAGTAATTGCTTTGAGATTTGGAGAGATAGTTACATAAATAGAGCGGGAGCAGACCCAAAATGACTTTATAAATAAAAATATGCCAATGTATAAGGCGGCCTGCTGCCAGAGATGGCCACTCAACTCGGGCATATAAAGTGCAGTGGTGAGTGAGGGGTTTACATCCAGTGACAAACCTTAAGGCACCATGATACATGGTGTCCAGAGAGCGCAGACAATTTGCAGGGGCATACATATACAAGAGGTCGCCATAATCTTATTATTTTAAACTTATTTTAAAGGTAAGGGCCACTAAGTCCAGCTGGTTAGCTGGAGGATGGCCAGCCGGACGACATCAAATAAGTAATCCAGCAGAGCCACCTTTGCTCCCAGACCTGCATCCTGCATCAGGGAACAACTCTTGTGTTCCTGAATTATTTTCTTCGAGAGTCACTGCTCTGCATATAATGGATGTTTCTTGCTCCACTACCTCTGGTTAAAATGAGTAGATCATGAATGGATGAGTGAAGGCCTTGATGAAAAGCTGTTGGTGATCCACTCATTGGAAATCGTGCGTTGGAACAGGGAAACATCTAAAAACTTACAGTGCAGTGGCCCTCAAGGGACCAGAAACACTGGCCTAGACTGTTCTAGGTCATCTAGTCCAACTGCTGGTCAACAGCTAACTGACCTCAGCTCACTGACTGTTCCGAGCTCCATGGTCTAGCCAACCTCAACGTGTCTTCTAGCCATGGTCCAGCTAAATGTGACACGTTCTGCTGGAGGGTCCAATAGTCCTGGCTTCAGAAATCATTTCAGTAAAGACATCTGAAATGAGGATGTATAATTTTTGATCAAAATGAATGAAAGGTAATGTTAGTTAGCATCAAGGCTCAGCATGTGCTAAGCTAAGGTAACCCTCTGGTAACGTGAAGCGTAGGAGACCTATTGAAGCCTCTTTTTGATCCAGCGGAACAACATCTCAAATGAAACAGGTGCTGCAGTGCAAGCTTCCACAACGTGACCTCCCATCTAGCACTGCTACGTAATGAGCCATAGCCCCCGCTTCTGCAGCTGCACCACAGGACCTCCTGTGGGCAGCTCTGCTGCAATGACTGGTGTGATGAGAGATCCTATGATGATGCTCTATAAATGCACCTCGCCTTCCACTCACAGAGCCGCCTGCTGGCATAAAAGTCGTTTCCGCAGCGATATGGAATTAAGCTAATGCTTCTGTTAGTTCCACTAAGGCTACATCTTGGAAGTGGGGTGATTGGCACCTGCTAATACAGCTAGATTTTGGTTACTGAGGTAAGGCGGCAGTACTCTTCAGAGGACCTATGGGTGATGTCATTAAAGATTTGTCCAGTGCTTTTTATATGGTCAATGGTCTCATGCTTGCCATCAAAACAAAAAGTATAAATACAGGAGGACGTTGTGGAATAATGTTCATGAATGTACTGCTCATTTCATGACATGGTGAACCTGCATGTATCAGTTGTCACCTTAAGATATATTTATTGTCAGCATGACCAAATAATTTTAAGCTGATGCACAGCTACATTTGAGATGAAAATTCTGAAGGATTAGCATCACCGAAGTAGCAAAACAGGACAGGGAACTGTATTTATGAATCATACTAAACAGTTGACTAACTGATTCAGCTCAGTGTTAATCCCAGAGAAACTAAACTCTACCCAGAACCCAGTGCTTAAAACTTGCACGATTCTAGGTTTTTGGTCCCCATTTGCTTCGACTGTGTCCGATCATCCTGATCAAGACACATCTGAGTGTTACCATGTTCACACCAGAAAATCACGCCAAGTGGAAAATGGAGTAAAGTTGAGAAAATATCACATTTGTTTTACAGAAACTAAAGACTGTATGTGTGAAAGCACTTTTAATTCCTAGCCTGAACCATGTGGAATTCAAATAGTTTACCACATAGTTTTAAATCCACATAACCCAACCAAACAGCGGCTTAAAAGCAGAATGCAACAATTCCAGTAACTAAAGGTTATGTTTCACAGGAAAGGTGCTGTAAAACATCACTAGTTGGACTAGGAAGGTGATTTTGTTTGTTTGTTTCTGTTCCCTTTTCAGATTGACAGTCATAATTGTGGCTCCTCCATCATAGTTCCTTCTGACTTGGTTGAATTTTTCACCACTTAAAATGCCTTTCGACTTTTTTTTTTCCTCCTTTTCATTTTTTCTTTTGTGTATGTAACAAATTGGCTCTTGCAGCTTTGTTACGCCTACTTCTGAGGTCCAGTAAATGTGTCATGATGTGAAAACGGATGGAGAGAAAAAATGAAAAGCTGGATAATTCTACACTGATCTGCAGATGCAAACGTCAATGATAAGGCATCTCTATTGATTTCCAACCCCCCAAAATCCTCTGTTTTTCATAACTCCTATTTTTTTGTGCATTTTGTTTTTTTTGACAGGTACACAGCACAGTTCAGCTTGGCAATGTGTGCACGCAAAGACAGCTATATCCACTTCCGCCTGGGGCTCAAAAGGAATTTCTCTGTAGTCTCGCTAGAAAAATCTATAAAAATTCGAAATGGCTCACAAGTATCTGCAGCCAGAAAGCGGTGATTAAAAATGAATCCAATCACTAACAACTCCTTAGAGTTATCACAAGATATCTGCCCACACTGAATGGGTCAGTGAAGAAGTTATTTTTATTGTTTAACTTTATAAGAAATAACCAATAAAGAGAGGGATTTCTTCAGCAAACTTTTGACCGTGTTTCAAAAAAGGATGTAAAATAAAAAGAAAAAAAATCTTATTTATAGGAGGAAGCAGGGGGTGGATGAATGTTGTTGGTTATTTATCCAAGCCCCAGACCAAGGAATATCCAGTCCCCCTGCTGTGGCGTGGAAACAACTGAAAGGGGGTTATGTGAAGAAAAAATAAATAAATAGGAAGAGATAGGCTACCACATCAAAGCAGAACCAGAAGGTGTCCACAGGCTCAGAGGCAGCACCTTAAACTTAACCCCTCCCACCATGCATGAAGAAAGCCACCTTAAGGTGTGCAAACACACACAAACATGCAAAGACCCACGTGCTGGCGGCTTAGAGGCACCATCGATGTGGTAAAACAGAAAAAAAAAAGCTCTCAGTGTTCAGAAAGCCTTTAACAGCCCAGATTGTAAATACTTTAAAGTTATTTTTATTGTTTCCCAAGAACTTTTGTTTTATGTTCACATATGTGTCTCAAGCTTTCGCCCCGATGCGTTTGTGTGCTTCCTCCCCTCATACTTAATGAGAGAGCTAAGTGGGTCAGCGTCCCATTTCAAATCCTCGGGCAGCCACTTCAGAAGGCGAGCTGTTCTGTAAGCAGCAGCAGCAGCAGCAGCAGAGGCCTTGCAGGACCACGTCCTGTGGAGCCCCGTTTGGGTCATAATTCAATGAATAAATGAGTCTATTATTATGAAATACAGGCGTTTATTATTATGAAATATTTCCCATTATTATAATGGATTCGTTTTTCATTAGAATGAGCTTTTACATAATAATAGCTTTGTTTTTCATACGGATGACTTGTGTGTCAATCACAGCAGAGAGGGCGGAGCCATTTATGTGATTGGCTGCTCTTTCATTCAGGCATAATCAACAGAACAGTGAATAACGATAGTAGGCGAGAGGTGCAATATATACTCCAGGGCAGTAGGTGGCAGAATGCACCTCAGTTTACGGTTAAAAGTTGACATCGACTAAGAAACGTAGCGCGAAATGTAGGGAAAACTTGATTTTGACTGCATGGCGACAGGAGAAAGATCCTTTTCTGACTTACTCCGAGAGGTAGCCAACAGGCTCGATGCGAGTCCCCCACAAACGAATCGATGTCAGAGCGTAGAATGGAGAAGGATCAGCCAATGAGCTTGCAGGTCAACCACTGGTCCCGCCCAGTGGCAAAATGTCATTATTATGTAAAAGCTCATTCTTAAATAAAAAAGCCATTCTGAAATAAACTATTATGCATTAAACTAAGATTAAATACCGTATTGGCCTGAATATAGGACGATATTTTATTCTAGAAATCATATTCTCAAGAATTGGGTCATCTTATAATTGAGGACTAGACTTTTCCATTGTAATTACACATCTACGCCACTAGATGGAGCCTGCACCGAGGTAACCAGTAAGAATGGAGGAACCACGCAGCCAACTCGAGCAAAGGGCTTTGAAAGTTTTGTTGGAGTCCAGAATTTTTTACAGACTAAATTATTTATGTTGTTCTTGAATAAAACTCAACTTCAGTAGTTATGCAGTTATTGAACAACATGGTTGTAGCTTATTCAGAGTCATATTCTTAGATTTGACGAGAAATTTATTTATTTTTTTTTTTTTTAAATAGTACTATACCTTGGATCTTAAATAACATGGAAATGTGACACTCAAGTATGGTACCATACTTCCTAAAAAAGATGAAATCATTAAAATGTTTAACAATACAGCAGAATGTTATCTCTATGGGAGTTTTTTCTATAGTAATTGTACAATAAAAAATGGCTTTATGAATAACCTTATTGCTTTCATCATATTTTTATTTTCCCAAAATGATATTTGAAAAATAGGGGTCGTCTTATGATCAGAGTCGTCCTGTATTCGGGCCAATACGGTAATACTTTTTTTTTTTTTGTAATAATTGTAAATATTTCATAATAATGGGAAATATTTCATAATAATAAACATGTATTTCATAATAATTGGAAACATGTCATAATAATGGATATGTATTTCATAATAATAAACGCCTGTATTTCATAATAATAGACTCAATTTATTCATTGAATTATGACCCAAATGGGGCTCCATACTTTACAAGTCTGCATAGCATTATTTCCTTCTGTGTGCATGCATGCCCATGTGTGTGTGGACAGCATGTGGCCGTGCAGACATCCTCAGAGCTCCTGGGAGGGGGGGACATTTCACCGCGCGCAGGCAGCTTGTCAAACACTTGTGGACAGGAGCTATAAATTGTGATGGTCCCTGTAAACATGAGCTGAAAGGTGCCTGGCAGGCGCTCCTCTGTTATGACACTTGAAGGAGAGTCGCCGCGGTCTCCTCTTCTCTTTATTAGTGCAGCCCACACCTGGTAAACACAAGCCAGCTCTCTGTGGAATGCAGCGTGGCAGCATGGGAACGTGAAACGGAGGGGACAAAGGTGGCGCCAAGCAATTAATGGCAAACATTTGCACGCGTTATGGCTCCAGTTTGCAGCGATGAGTCTCCACTGATGCATTAATTGTTTAAAACTTTCATCGTTTATTGCCCTTGGATTGAAAGTTGGCTCGTCTTTCGTGGATTCGTCACCCGCGGGCTCGGAAAACCAATTAAGTGCCCGTTATATGGTGTGATTTTCACTTATGAAATTGATCGGTTTTCCTTGCTTCTCAAGAAACTTTAATTTTCCTTACAAAACTAATGTTGCATCCGAGGGCTGTGATGAGTCTGCACGCTTTAAAAGGAGATATGGGAGCCTCTCGATGAGGCGTTTGATTTCAACTCCTGGCTCCAGCAACACTCTTTTTTTTCCCCCAGTTAAACTGTCTCATGATCTCAGGGACGTGAAGGCTCTTGCTGCTCCCAAATACTCGCTACATCTAAGATAGCGGCATTTTTTTTTGCATAAATTGGGAGGCTTTCAGCAGGTGAAACGAGACCGATAAAAACCAGGGTTACAAATTGAAAATGCTTTTGCATCATTTCACTTGTCAGATGGATGTGCGGAGAAAAAAAAAAAAAAGGAGCCTTGGAGAGCAGAGAGCTTTGCGTGTTATTGTTGTATTTTATGTGAGACCTCGCAATCAATCATTAACAACGCGATCATTATTTTTAATGTGCCACTGCTGTTGTATTGAACTGAGCCAAATTACTAGTTGGAGCGGAACGCTCACATTTTTTGTTTTGTTATACAGGATATCTAAAGCATGGGCGTGTTTCACGGTGTTTACAAGGTGTTTTTGACTTGACAAAATCTTTTGTGTCATGTGTAAATCCTTTAACTACTATCACTACTTAAATACAAAAGGTCTTTTTGGGATATCTCATTTCTGAAGTGTGCTAAAGAAATGGGAGAGAACATTGTGGCCATTAATCAATCAATCAATCAATCAATCAATCAATCAATCAATCAATCCAGTTTTGGTATATCTTGCTGTTTCGCCAGCTTTTTCCTTAGGTTCAATCCCTGCTAATTGCTTAGGGCACTGCCTCTTAAATTATTTTCTGCTGTGCCCCCCCCCAGGAAGAAGACAAATGATACTGTAAATAGTATCATTTGACAATTAAATTGTTATAAGTACAACCTCTGCATAACACTGTATACTTATTAACATTGAGAAACAAAAAAGAATGAAATATAGATCAACTTATAACAAATAACTTTATTAATATTGTTTTTTAGTCTGTAAAGAGTTAAAGTGCATCAATCCTACCATAGTAACAGTGAAACCCAGCGCTATATCAGCGTTGTCGTATTTCCTCGTCTTAACTTTCTGGTGTCTGTCTCTTTCCTCCTTTCTTCTCATCCCTGTTAAATATTTTTCCGTGGTGTCTTTTGAGGGTTTGTTCACTTCACATCTCCAGCTCCGTGCTGCCTGCGCACATGTCCGTGCAAAAAAAAAAAAAAACCTGATACAGTATAGCTAATACTCCCTGCACACTGTGATAATAAGGCCACTGCCCCCTACTGGAGTATATGGTGCAATTACACTATATTCCAGTACGCCCCAAGGGGTTGTGTCCCACTATTTAAGAAGGGCTGGCTTAGGGTTAGGTAGCAATGTTGCAATGTTTCCTGGTTGGGTCTAAAGACAACCTAGCTAGGGTTATTTAAAAGATCAAGAGTTGATTCTAAATCATAAATATAAAGTAAATGAATAACAGAGCTGCCAAAAGCCGCCCACAGGTTTCTGAACTGTTGTCTACACACTAAAGGCGAAGCGAATAAATGGCACAAAACTGTATTTTAACCAAAAATGTCAACATGCTCGTCTATTCAGAGAAATTATGAAGCAAACTTGCAAATAAAATGTGCAAACAACTGGACCCAAGAAACAAAGATGGAGTCCACATCAGGTGACTGTGATCTTGTGTCGCCTTTAACTGAAAAACAACGCTTCAAGTCGTACTTCAGGGCGTCTCTTGGACAGTGTGTTGCAACAGCGAGCTCCAGCCTTTAAGGAGCAGAAGCGTCAATTGAGAGGAGCTGATTGACCTGGAGCTTATGTTGAAAGTTTATTTGTATTATCCAGATTGGTGAAATGTGATTGGTCCAATGTGTTAAAAAAAAAAAAAAAAAAAAAACTGCATTATTGTCCAGCAAAATATTGACACAAAAAAAAAAAAAAAATAATGACTTGATATTTCTTTTGAATGAGAGACATGTTTTGGAGTGGCTGACAGTTTGGCAATTTAAGGCAACCATTATGTCTTCTTTTTTTTTCCTACAGTTTACGTTGGCATTCAGGATGTTGCGTTGGTGATGCAATAAAACTTCAAACAAGCATTTTGTCTTGACTGAATTGGACAGTCCAATCACTTAACAGATGTAAATTAAACCACTGGGTGATGTCAAATGCATGCAATGAATGTCATTGGATGAAGTATGAACGTACTATCGGGTAGGTAAGTCATATTTAGAGCCAGTGGCTTCAGTGTGGGAGTTCCCAAACACACTAATGAGCAGGGAAAAAAATCATCTAAGAGGTCACATTACCTCTTGGATTTGTGTTTGGTTATTTAACAGCCTCCTTTGAACTGTTCAAAGCATGTATCTGGGCAAACTTTGATGTTGGTTTGTAAGTTCGGCCCCAGATAATTTCCAGACTCGTATGTATTATCGAATATCAACACAACTTTCATGTCTTCGCTCCGCTGCCGGCTCCCTTTGCATACGCAATAAAGAAAAAAAAAAAAACATGACGTGAAGGACATTCTTTAGTATGCATATTGTGAGTGCTATTCAGTAGTCAAGAATGCAAAATGAGAATCCGTTTTTATTTTTTTTGCACCTTTGCTTGTGCTTGAAGGGCAAGCAATACCTCCGTCTTCATTAGCAGCGTCTCTTTGAACAGAACATCCTATTTAATGCTCAGCTTGTCATGTTATTGACTTCGTCACAGAAATGTGTGAAATTACTCCATTAAAATCTTGCTGCATCTCCTTAGTGTGATTAACTTTCATTGCTATTATAGCCACGGATGGTTCCACATCATCAAGCCGCATTAAAGCAGAAATGATTTCTGATTAGCTGGAACTCTCTTTGGAGCATAACTGCATTACTTTTCCGACCGGTGACCGAGGTAAGAGTCATTCCTCTCAAGAGCACCACGAACATGCAAAGCGGATAGTTCGGTATAGGCTTGAAAAGCAGATTAGGAAAAGGTTTGGTTTGAGCGGCCAGATGTTACCTGATCAATGATGTTACCTGCCAAAAATAATCAAGCCCTCTGCTACATGAACGAGTCTCTCACCTCTTTATAAAAGATTAATAGCCATTTTTCTTTTTGTGTGTGTGTTGTCTGGGATATCATCAATTTTATTGGGATGAATTATTCCTGAACAAAACTGGAGGCTAATAAAAGTGAGGGGAATGTATATTGTGGCATATTTAAGCAGAGAGTGCTTCGAACACTTCCTTTTGGGGAGTTATTCTTCATATTTGTGATGTCAACAAATGAAAAATTTCCTTGTATAAATCATCATCTCAGACATTAGTGGACAAGAGCAGGAGCTTCAGCTGTAGGTTTAAAGGTGGAACATGTGACTGGACAACAGGGATCAAGTCCATGTTCCTCCTGATGGATCTGCTCGGACGTCCCGAGCATTTTGCTTCCGTTTCCAAAAAGCTGGTGCTGTTCCAGCGTGACAAGTCTGAAGGATAAATAGTAAGTAAACTGTGCAAACATCAGGGGTGGTGAAAATAGACCCCGAGTCTGTCAGTTCCAAGCTCTTGTTTTATGGTGGCAGAGCAACAATGAAACTAGGATCAACTAAAGACATCCAAAACGGCATACTGTGGAGTAGGAATGAGTGACTCGTTGGTGATGTGGTAAAAATTTGTTGATTGGAGGTATTAACAGCAATTCTCCAGCCACCTTGGTTGTTTTCAATAGAGGTTGTTAAATGCTCCTGTGTGAACCATCACATAAAGACCCCTGCACCGTTATTACCGGTCCGGAACGTTCTGTACTGATGGGAACGGCCGTAAATGGGAGGTGTACCAGATCGATTTCGTGAAACAGGATAATTTAACTGCACTTTCTCCATGCAATTGCTGCTGGCCTGAACGTGCATGGAAGGAATTTAGAAATGTTGAAAATGTACAAAATGTACAATCGATAGCATGCTGTGATTGTTGGAAATGTGCGTGTTCAAGTCTCAAAGAATCAGAACACTTGCTTGTTATCAAGAAAAAGCAGCCGTTTGGTCTTTTGGAGTCATGCTGGGGACAAAACTGCCCTACTGGTAACAGTCAAATAAAATGAGCGTTATATGGGCACTTAAAGTGACTCCATGCCAACGCAGGAGAAGGCAACCTTGATTTTATATTTAAAAAACCAACCAACAGTCAGAGTAATCAACAAAAGCAGACCCGGTAGAGTCACGCACCTACGTCAAACCGCCCACGCAAGGAGCTCGAGAGCAACTGCTCACACTGGTTTGTCTAAAATGTTCCCTATTTGACCTCAACAGCAATCAATAAGGGTTCAGCTTTTGACGCGGTAATAATACGTATAACCACCGGGCCTCTGCATTGTCTTGTCAGTGCGAGTGGAGGCGACATCTATTTATTTTGACAATAACAAATGATGAAACAGAAGAAAAGAAAAAAAAAAAAAGCCCCACCAAAGTGCCCTCTCGGGTGTCTCTCTGGTGGCAGAAGAGTACAAAAGGAGCCAAGACAATAGTTAGCTTATAACAGGGATTGGGTTATCCGCTTAACTCTTCTCTAACAGTGGTTGCACTTAAACATAAATGTGCCGCATTCGTGTAAAAGTGCTTCAAATCGTCGAGACAAGACTGTAATAAAAAACTGAAACACAAGCTCTCACTCTCACCAACTGCTGCATTTTGTGGTTGCGCGCTTGAGAAAAATACACCCAAGTAAAACCAAATGGGCACTTTGGGTACATTTTGGACCAACATGTGAGGCAGCCGGGGTTTTCTTTCGTCTCCCGCTAAAACATTAAATCGAGCTAATATCTGCTGGAGGAATGGTTTCCATCTCCAGGAGAGACTTTTAGAAACCGGGGGTTTTGTTTGGTCAGCCGTCTGTGCAGTCCTGCTGGAAAACTACAGTCACCAGTCACTGTTGATAACGTCTACTGGTTCTGACAGCAGTATCAGCTCAGACCTGAAACACGATGAAGGTGCTGATCACCACTCTCTCAAAATCTATGGAATTAAAATCGTTATCGTTGCAGTAATACTGGAAACGATGATGGTTTTGTGCATCTGAAATGAAAGCAAACTCAATTATTAATGGTTTATGGTCTTTGTCTTACGTGTTTATTACATGTATTATCTATAAGGCGCAGATTCACTGATAACATACGTAAATAAAGGGTAGCAGTAATCTAATCTTTCTCCCCGTATTTCCTCCGTGTGGAAATGGCCCCAGCTTTATGTGTGGTTTGTTTTTGTGAAGGGTTTCGCAGCAGCTCAGCGATGACGGAGGGGTAACATTTTCACGAGTGTGCTGCTCCGTTGTAATTAGGACAAATACATCAAGAAAAAGCAGGCTTGCACACACACACACACACACACACACACACGTTTCTCAGTTTTTCTACAGAGTGAACAGTTCCGAGGCTAAAAATACTCCTGAACAGAAATGACTGGCATCCACCCAGCCTTGGCAATGACAATAAACACTATCTCTTTGCTTTAATATGCCGATTTTCTTCACGGACAGATGTCTTCTGCAATCCAGAAAAACAAAAAACAAACAAATACCAGCTGCTGGGTGCACGGAGGATCGTTTTGAGGTATGCAAGCGCCGTAAGATGCTGATGTTCTTGAATCAAGACCACAAATATGCCTCAGACGTTTAGAAGGCGTTGCTTTAAATAAGATCTAAATGGATGCAGTTCAACCTTGAATGTGTTACTTAAAAATCTGTGCCAGAGAGTTGGAACACAACTGGTGAATTTGTGTGAAAAAGGAAAAAAAAAGAAAATATTTTTTTGTAAATAAACTGAACAGATACTTTCGTCAACACATTTACATTGCAAAGATACAAAGTTGGCTCTCAAGAACTGCAGCTGGGTTCTCAGATTGAACAACCTTCACTTTGGATAATTCCAGGTGGACACTAGCCACACAGCAACCTATTTCTTGGTCGCCAAGGCTACTAGCCCTGGTCAAACTCCAGCCTACCCGCTCGCAAGCAACCAAGCGGGTCCCAGCAGAGTCCCACTAGTCCCTGGTTCAGCTCTGGCAGAGCTCCCTCCGGATGCCATTTTGGTAGTGACATCTGAAATGTGGATGCTTGGACAGATTTGATCAGAAGGAACGTAAGGCAGCAGTCTCCATCATGGGTTAGCATATGCTAAGACAGGTAAGCTAAAATAAACCATTTCTGCCCGCAGTCCTGTCCAGGGTGTACCCCTGCCTTTCACCCGGAGACAGCTGGGAAAGGCTCCGGAAGATCCCCGTGACCCTGAGGAGGATTAACCAGGCATAGATAGATGGATAGATGGATGACAGAACAGCTAAAGTGAGAGTGCTGCAGCGGGTGTCGGCGTGCAGGAAGATGAAACAGGTCTCAAGAGAACTCTTGAGAACACCAGTGGGTTACGTCGCCTGGGGTTTGTCAAGTTCTTTTTATCCCGTCTGTGGACAACATGTGTGACGAAACGGGTTTGGTTCACAACACTGAATGAATGAAGTCCACATGTGCGTGATTAAGCTAGTGGGGTGCACACATGCTACACTAAAGAGTGTGGGCCTCATGCAAGAGACCGAGAGGAGTGTGAGAGAAAACACGTTATTAAGGTGAGCGAGATCAACCGAGGAGTGCTCCAGATGGAAACTGATTTTATGACGAGAAAATTAAAAAAAATTTTTCTTCTCTAGGAATGAGTACAAAAGGAAGAAGTTTATTTACCACCTTGTCATGATTTCATTTAAAAAGTACCACCACAGAGAGCACTGTGTTTTTCAATAAGCTGCTTGCAAAAAACATAAGCTAAGTACAAAAAGTAAGGGAATTTGTGATTGGTAGATTTGTATTTCTTTGTAGTAACAATGCTTCATGGCATTAGTGTTTTTTTTTTTATATGACTGAGGAGTGAGAAAGTGTAAGAGAAGGACACACAACGCTTGCTGTGATTTATGCACCAGTAGTGTAACGTAGTGCAGTGGTTCTCAAACATTTAATACTTCGTACCACCCGAGAAACTGTTCAGCTCTCAGTACCACCATGATGACCAATTTTAAAATATAGCCATATATGCCTTCTCAATTAGCTTTTAAACACACAGAAGAGATGTTTGTTCCTTATTGTGGCTATTTATTACCTGAATTGTTACTTTACTGAATCACACATTTACAACTCTGTCCAACAATTCTCATATACTCATACTCTCATACAGAGCAAAATAAACACACTCAAAAGTCATTACAACTGCACTGCAACTGAATATGCAACAAATATTTTTCATAAGACATATTTAATCATCTCAAGCTACACATTATGTTTGAAATGTATTTATAATGCATTGTATGTTAAGTGAAAATGTGGAAAAAATGTGGAAAGTCATGACGCTTCCCCGCGTACCACCGGTGGTACACGTACCACAGTTTGCGCACCACTGACGTAGAGTATTTTGGTGAAGGTAATGTGACGGTTCGGGCCGGCACCTCCCTCACTGGAAAAAAAAAAAAACTAAGCTTGTCATCACTGGAGGAAATCTCAACGCAGAGAGAGATGGAGATGAAATTCTGCAACCAGTGGCAATCCCATATCACCAATAGCCTGGGGCCAAAATCTGTCATCCAACATGACAACGCTCCCCCCAAGAGAGTGGGGTTTATCAGGGATGACCTCCAGAATTTGGGAGTGGAGAGGATGGAGTGGCCTGCCAGCGGTCCTGACTGCAGTAAATTATGAACCCGTTCCATTAGGAGTGACTGTTCATAATTTGGAGATTTGGAGGAATGACCGTATTTAACCGGACTTTTTTTTTCTTGCCAAACTTCCTGAATTGACTTTATATGCATCGCACTAAATTTACAACAATAGTGAATTGAATGAAACTTACACTTTGTCTTGCCAGTCGCCAGAAAAAAAAAAGAAAAAAAAAAAGGGTGCTTCTGTCGAGGGAAATTAAATTGGTACCACCAAGTCAGTTTAATCAATCACACCGAAAAATGTATTCTCTGCAGAAGCATATCAGAGCGTGACCTTGGTCGCTCGCACAAGAGGGAAGGCAGCTCAGAAGGAAAATGCTTCAACCACCATTTCCAGTATGGAAATTTATTTGAATGAGACTCACGTCTGAGGGGTAACGTCTACCACGCATCCATCATTCAAAGCTGCTTTCAAAAAAAAAAAAAAAAAGAAAAAATATAGGGAATAGGTTTAGTTTTTTCACTTTACACTGGTTGCCGGGTTCAAAGTCAGAGAAATTGGGTTTAGTTTTAGTATTCTGTTAGTTATCACTGTATCTAGAGTGGAAAAAAAAAAAAAAAAAAAATCACACACCAAAGTTCATCCCGGTGCAACCAGAGGACACGGATATTTTCCCCGGGCAAACGAGTCATCTCAGGCAGCCTTAAGGTGGTTCACCTTTACCTGTGATGTTGCGGCTCCCACACTTCTCACGCTTGTTTTGAATTATTCAGCTAAGCAGTACCAGCTGTCTTCATTCTTTTTGAAGGTGAAGTCATAACTGCAGACTCGGTGAAACAAAAACAGGATGAACTTCATCATGTCAGAGTGATTAAATGCGGCTCCTCAAAGAGTCGAGTTAAAATATGTGTCTGGTTTGACTTGAGAAGTCGTTGGCGTGTTTGGGATTGACAGGCCGGCTGCCTGTGGTATTGGAATACTTTAAAAGATTCAAAGGACAAAGCTATTATTAGAAACATGATTTAAACATTTTAAGCAGCTTTGCACTTTACAAACATTTACCACCAGCTTTGGTGGTTGAATTTTGTTTCAAGGTGGTGGTAATGGTAACAAGGGGAATGATTTAACAAATGCTGAAGGGGACACTATTTGATTTTAACATAATTAGTTTAATTATTTCATAATTATACAACTAAAATCAGTTAGCCAGTAAATTTCATGCGTCGACAGTAGATGGACTGAACAAGTCTCTGATTTGTCAAACATCTTTTCATGCCTTTGTGCCTGACTTTCTAAATCCCCTTCAAAGATATGCAGCAGAACCCCAGAGATCCAAAAAACGCACACAAACATGCAAAATGACCACAACAGAAAGACACCAAGACCCACTAAAGACACTTAGAAAAAAAAAAAAAAAAAGGCAGGAACAAAAAGTTGTAAAATAAAACAATTCAAAATGCATGTTGTAATAATACATTCTTGGTTTTAAATCTTTCATAAACAACTTGTACATTGATCTCTCTCATTTGTTGTGCACATTTATACATTTGCTCGACATCAAAGAGCGTCGACAAGATGCTACTTTCATGGTTTGTGCTTCCAACGTAGAACTTGTCAAACTAATCGTCAGTGGAGTTTTTTTTATTTTTTTTTCAAAAGCATATTTCAAGTGAAAAACATTTGATTAAAAGATACAGCATTTCATGAAACTATTCCCTTTTATTTTTATGTTTTCAAAAATGAAATAAATAAATTGGATAAAAACATTGCGGAAAAAACAAAGTAAAAAAAAGATATAAAATAAAAGAAAAAAAATAGAGCTTGATTATAGTTGTTGCTCACTATTACACCAATGCTTGCTGTGGGAAGAAGCAACGTCTATTTTAGTGTTGAACCAACATGTAAAATTAATTAATTAGAAAAAAAAGACTGAATCCTTCCTCTTAGTTAAATTAAATGGCAGTGCACTGGACCATGTCCAGAGCTCCCAAACTGAAAAGGAGTGATCATTTAAAGAGAGGAATGAGATCGTCAAAAATGTATTCGTTGAATACAATTTGTTGATAACCAATCCCTGCGAGAATGAGGCACGTGAAAACATTTATTCTCTTCCAACCACTCGAGGTTGGAAGAGAAAAAAAGTGGAGATTAGTCAGGTAGCCAGAAACTAGCCAGTAGTGAAACAAAAAAAAAAAAAAAAAAAAAAAAAAAAAAGAGTAAATCCCAACCTCTAGGGTTTAGAATATTCCCCCAGACACCGACATGTCTGTAATTGGACTGCGACAGGAGGAAATGTGATTGTCAAATTGACATTGTGCCTACGAGTTGAAAAGTCTAACGGGTTATAACATGCTTTGCTGTAATACCGGGTTGTCATTCTGTTTGATGTTGAACTAAGCAAATGTTTCCCAACAGTTTTAACAAAAAAAAATCTATTTAAATGATTAATTATGCCTTCGTGTCACTTCATAGTGTAAACATTTTAGTGCTGTTCTGACTCAGATACCCTAATCTTTCCACCATTTCATCCACAAAAGACATTGTTTCCTTTTCTGAAGGATTCCTGACGGCCTAATTGCTGCTGTTGAAGCTAATTATGCAAATGTCGGCAAGCTGTCAACTTCAGAACGCTTTTTTGGTGCCGCGCTTGTCAACTTGTGATGGTGCCATCAGTTAGCGGAGCAGACAACTCTGATTTACGCCGTCTCAGTCTGTCCACAGTGAATCTCAGCAGTCACGATTCACGGGGGCTCCATTTAGATTGCGCCGCGCGTTATTTTGACTTTGACGTACGCGGGGGTGTCGGCGCCGTTTTATTATTTTCTCTGTTAAAGCGTTTTATTAAGTTGTTATTACATGGCATTACCTGGTAAATTGACCGAATCACCCTCTGGGAGCTGGGGGAATCTAGTTTGGGGCCAATATTGATAGAGAATGAGATTCATTTCAGTTTGTATTTTCAGGCCAGCTTTTTTTAAGAGCCCAAAAAAGGGTTTTGCCCATCCAGCTCTGCAATTCAGGTTGTGTATCAACATGCCATCACGGAATGCAATTCTGGTTCTCTGCCCTCCAGGTCTTTCCGCCGTGCCGGCCGCTGGAAGAGCAAATTGGGATTCTCGAGTGGCGTCCCTTTTTATTGTGTTAGCTTGACCTTACGCGGCCTCACGAAGCGCAGACGGCAGCTGTAAAATAAACATCGAAAACTACAAAACCTCCTCACATAAATACGAGTCTTTAATCTGTCTGAATCCCCCCCATCCCTCGCAGTGACAGACAGAGCAACACAATTTCCCTCCCCTGTCTCGCGGAGAAACTCAATCCTCTAAAGCTTCCTCAAATTTCATCCCTCTCAAGTTTTGCCTTGAGTCTCATTTTCACCATCGAGGGATTGAGAGCTGCCATCTGTCTGGGTCATCCACGCTCTATGGCAAACTTTTGACTCAGGAGGCCTTTTGATCACACACACACAGGCTCTTTGCCTATTGATATTCAAATAACCCTCAGAAGGGACTTTCAAAGAACTCCTAAAAGATGCATTAGATGAATAGAAAATAGGATTCTCTCCTCAATTTTTACAACTTGACGTCTCGTTCCAGAAGTTTTCAGATCAGAGCACCGCTGGGATGATGTTTTCATAATCATTTATGGTAGAACTGTGAGAGCTGCGACAGCCGTTTTTTTGGGTTTGCTTTCATTATGCCTTTTTAATTTTGATTGGGTCTTTAAATGTGATTTCAGCAGAGTGGCAGAAACCAGCTGTCTAAATTGGAAAAAGGTTAATCCATCTGATAAGAGAAACTAAATTTCTGCAGCATGCAAGAACTATTTATTTCAGTCCAACCAGGAGAAATTACCAAACCCATCAGTTAGATCCATTAATTAGAAATCTTAAATTTTGAACACAGCATTTTAACCGACCCGGTAGCCTGTAACTCATCAGCCATCCCATTTTTTCCTTTTCAATAAAAAAGTGCATCTGGTTCCTCTGGATTTGACTGAGAAGCAGTTTCTTCTGCGTCCAGAGGAAACTACCACCTCCTGGAAATCAGAGCGCCAGAAACAAAGTAGGAGCAGGATGACTGTTCGTTGACCCAAGGTGTTATGAGCCGTAATGCTAATAACCGCTAATAATTGACGAGTGGCTCTTGAACGCTCCTGGATGAGTGGCCGTGAATTTGAGGGGTACCAGACCCATTTCATGAGACAGAAATTTCGTGAAGTGAATGAAAATGACTGACCATGTTAGCTTATAACAAGATATCGCACTGATTAACTGTACATTTGAACTGTTCATGCAACATATATAAATGTAATCTTGGTAAAACTCCTTTTTTTCTGCAGATGTTTTGCAGAAACTGGAGGAAAAAGGACAAGAAAAAGACAAGATATGGACATTCAAACACTGTCTAAAAGCCATAAACACCCCTAATAATAAACTATATCGTAATTACAGGAGCTATCTAAGTGCTTTCTTGTTGATATGTGCATCTTCGTCCACCTCTGCTGATATAATGGCTGTAATTATTATTACGGACGTGACATTTCAACTGGAGATGAATATCTTGCTTTGCTGTTGCCACAAAATCTGTCCTTACTCTTTTTATTGAATTAGGATATTTATATGATGCTGCTCTTTCTTGTCAGAGTCATTATTGTAATAGATTTCGAAATGACAGCCAATTAGAGCCATAATTAAGGAAACTGTAGCATTTCTACTGCTTCTCGTTTGTCATTTGATCACAAGTCTGCAACTTTCTTGGCTGAACTAATGACTACATTTAACACTTTCCCAGAGTTATGCGACTGTACAATGACTTTGGTAGCCTAGAAACATACATGTGACCTTTTATTTTTTTGTACTATAATCTTACTTTGTTGTTTTTAGCAATAGAAGGGAAAACAATGGAAATTCTGCAGGGGCACAAACTTATTTGACTTTAAACTGTACCAAACTGAGAACATCCCATAAATCAAGTCATCTTAGCCTATTCTTCAATTTGCATAGCTCCAAGGTCTAGGAAAACAGGGTTTCTTTATCCTCATGGGATGAACTATACAAAGTGCCCCGTTTACCCAGCTCATACATCTACATAAAAGTCAAGACTTTCATTTACCACCTATACACCTCTTTGTATTTTTTTCAGGTGTCTGCTTTTGCCTTTGCTTATTCTAAACTGTGACTCCAGTTGTTTAGAAATTAAGGGCCCGGGGTGATGTCAAGGTCTATTGAGAGTGTGTGTCGTAAGAGTTTAGCCATTTGTGCCAGCGCTGCAGAAACTCTGTGGCCTGACTCCTGGCGTTATTACCCAGAGATTTGTGTCGTGGGATGTGTACATCAAAAGAGCAAACAATGGACTTTGTGAAAACTCGTTCACCCGCAGGGTCAGGTGCAGTAAGGTAGCTTAGCAGATGGGCTATGAAATAGGTTTTAGAGCCATAAAATGCTACAGCAGCTCACAAACTTTCTGTTTGGTGTGCTGCAACCTTCAAACAAAAAGGGGGTTGGGGGGGTTGGATCATTAAGCTAAATAATAACTTATGATGTGCCGTTTAGTGTTGCAATTAAACATGAAATGTGCCCCATTTGAGAGAACAAATGTTTGGAAAGCGGTTTCCCTCTTCTGTTCGAGTTTACTGCAAGAAAATACTTCAGCTTGTTGATGAGATAAACAGAAAGATGTAATGAGTTAATTAGTTTAGGAGAGTTCAATTTTCTGGTAGAGTTATGCTAGCTGCTTCCCCTCAGTGCCCAAATTTCATAACAAATTAAGCTAGCTTAATTATAAAGTGTTTAGCCTGGAGACATGAAAGTCATTTCATTCATCTCCTCTAACTTCAAAGTTGCTTTTTTGTGTAGAGTTATAATGTACAGTATTTCGAGACTGGGAAAGCCTGTTTTGTGTATAAAACAACTGAAGTGATAGCATGTTGAGCACTATCGGAGAGCAAGTGACAGATAAAGAGCCAGAAACACACCTTTTGATAGTTTAGTGACATATTTATGACAGACATCCATTTTCACACATCTACACCACAGTAGGATTGTAAAGATGTTATCTGGAGGAGTTCTTTGTCAGAAAGCATTTATCTGAAGACTAAAGCCAGACCAGGTATTGTGCAGATTTTTCCTTTTTTTCTTTCTGCACCATTTCATTAAGCCCACATGACTAAAGCTTTCACTTATGGAGAGTTAGATTTTTGTTCCACTATTTTTTTTCTGACAACCCTTCACATAAGGGTCATAATTTACTTTCTAACTAATGAGGAACGAATCATGGAATAATTGCCAATCAACCATCACCCAATGATGAACCGCTGATCAAATTTCATTAAGGAGCTAATAATTACTAAAAAACTGGTTATACAGTCAATGAGTGTGAACAACTCAGGTAAAACTACATTATAAAAATATGGATGCTTTGCTTCCACTTGCATCTGTGCACTCATGCAATACATCCATAAACTCATTCATCCCTACAAGAACCTGCTGTGATAATTCTCTGTTGTGAAATGCGTCTGGTACTGCTCCCATTCACAGACATTTCCGTCGGTATAGAACATACCAAAGCAGTCACAGCAGGGCTTGTTGAGCTTTATGTGAAGGCTGCAGAGTCACAAACAACACATTGGATCAACAAGTTTTACTGTAAAATTAAAAGTTATCCACTGGTGTTCCTTCTTTGCTCAACACCATTATGCATGTTTTTTGTTGCTTTGCTTACATGGTTCTTTCTGACCATTTGAATGCTTATCCAATTGTGCTCAGTGTTAAAATGGAGTGGCTGTAGCTCAGTTGGTAGAGCAGGTCGTCCAGTCACTGTAAGGTTGGCAGTTTGATTCCAACTCCAACTATCCATGCCCAACCCAATTTGCCCCCGGTGGGCCTGGCAGGGCCCTGCATGCCAGCAGCTGGTATGTGAATGGGTGGATCAAAGGCCAGTGTAATGGTTTGGAACACCATGATGGTATCTTGAAAGCTCTATATAAGCGCATTCCATTTTACCATTTAAAAGTGAAACCAGTGGAACCAGAAAAATTATTACCTCTGCCAAGAAGGTTATGTTTTTACCGGCGTTTATCTGTCTGTGTTCAAGATAACTCGAAAAGTTATGGAAGGATTTTGATGAAATTTTAGTAGTTGTGGGAAATGTGAAAAAGGAAGAATTTATTTAATTTTGGGTGTGATCCGGAAGAAATCCTGGATTCTGGATAACTTTCAATTTTCCGATAACATTGCGGTCAATGGGGCCAAAAATGTTGTTTCTCAATATCTCCATTAATTATTGCCCAAAACTCATGAAATTTGACCCAGGGATTGACAATGGGAACCTCGATCAAATTTCAAAGGCTGATTTGGATCTGATCCAGAAAGGCAGATTTTATCGCAATCTGTAAATCGCTATATGGGGGAATTGTTGCATTGGCGGAGGTTTGCGCTCTCTGAGTGCTTTTCAAGTTTTCATTAGAAATGAAAAGCATGAAGTTGGCATTAACAATAGCCTCAGCTAACCCAGTCATTAAAGAGCTGTAGTTCCTTTTCATTTGAACACCAGCATGTTCCACATTTCATGTGAACTGACTAAGGCAGGACAAATGCAGGAGAACTTTATAGAAGTTGCTAGAGAGTGGACTGCAATTTAATCTACATTAATTAATTATTTAGCAATTACTGGTGATGAACCCATTCCATGAGTGCATCTTGATTTAAAAAAAAAAAAAAATGCAGAACAGCTCAAAATCAATAACAATTCCTCCATTACTTATTACTGGAAGTGGACTGCTCATGAAAAGAAGAAAATCATTTTTTTCTGTGCACGAGAAGCATATACTTTTAGTTCCAGATATAAAACCTCTAACTTAAAGCAACCATAAGCCTGGAAATAGGGAATTTAGCAAACCAACCAATCAGACTTGCAAGGTTTTTTTGACATCACAGATCACTGAGCTATTATAAAGAGTTCCCCATCTTTTATCTCCACCCACCTTCAAAACAAGTTACACTTACTGTATCTTAGAAGTGGTTGGCACATTACACACAGACAGGAAAAGTATAGTAGTTGATGAGTAATGGAAAACGCAATACATTATCATTTAATGATCCGAGATATTCCTCTCATCATTAGGTCATGATTAATTAGCAGTTAGCTGTTCGCTCCTCATTTCCTCCAATGGAACCAAACCAGTTTTGGGATTGTGGGTTTCCATTTTTTTTTGTATCCGTTGCTACTAAGTAATTATTGCAGTAATTATTTCTTTTGTGCCTGTACCGTATCTTGTGTCATGCTCTCACTTCTAAACTCAGCTGTTTTACTTTACTGACTTGATTTCACTTAACTTCCCAATTATGCTGAAAGGCTTAATCATAACACTTCAAAAAAATTTTATATATACATTTATTATTATTATCTCTAGAGAGAAAAGAAAGCCATGAGTGCGCACATTTTCTTTTTCTTTCCTGCTTAATATTACAGACTCCTCCTTATGTTATTGTTGGAACGGATGATCGCAGGGAGCTGAGCACAGCGTTCTGGCCCAAAGACAGATGTCACATTGAATTGCGGTACTAATGATTCAGTGAAAAGGACAGGCACTGGCAATTAGAGGTGTGTGCAGATGATGATGTAAAGCACAGGCGCTGAGCTGCTGTTATATGGTCTGAAAGAGAAAAGGAAAAAACAAAAATACTGAACTGGGCCCTGGGATCGCATTGTGGCCAATAGAGACATGCTGGAATAATGACTCTCCTGCTGCAGACAATAGATAAAAAGAAAAATAAATACATTTATGTGAAAATGGAGAGGGGAACAGTGATAATAGAATGACCAGAGACTAAGCCCCTGAAACTCTCAAAGATAAAAAAAAAAGAGAAGTTTTTTGTTTGCTTCCAACAAGCGAGAAATTTCAGTCCAGCCAACCTTTTGTATTGCTGATATGTTCATGGGCGTAGCGCACAAAAGGAGCGAATGGCCAAAGGTGTGAAGCTACTTTTTTGTCTGTGATGCCATTGTTTGTTTCCTTAACTGAGTTATTCAAGGTTTTATCAGCAACAACAGCAGCTGAACAGGCCAATATATATAGTTAATGAATGAATGAATGGATGAATGAATGGATGAATGAATGAGAGAGTGAGAAAGACCAGAAATCATCCAAGGTGTGATTTTGTTGGTGGGAGGTGATTTCTTTTTACCTTTGAGCTGTCATTTTTAGGTGCAATATCCATTTAAGAAGATAATAAAAGCCTGATGGATCATCTGACATGTTAATTGCATACAAGTCTAAGGAGAATTCTACTGTTACATACAGTTACAAGAAGAATGTCAGTAGTGAGTTATCTGAACATTTATCAGCCTTCAACAGTGAAATACAACTGTAGCGACGGCTGTGGTCACAACAAACATGCCTGAACTAAAATGTCTCTTAAAAAAAAAAAAAAAAAGAAAAATCCACAAAATAAAAAGGTTAACCCTAAATGAACACTCGGGAAAACTTTAAGAAAAAAAAACAAAAAAACAAAACACGTCAACTTGCCTTTGGTGAATTTTTGCAGAACAGGAACTGCCTCAGGCACATATTTATACCAATTTGCAGATCGAATTTGATCAGCCCCAAGAGTGACCAAAAGCTCTGTATTATTTAAAAAAGAAATAAAATAATAATAATAAAAAAAAAAGGTACAGCTCTCGATTTAATAAGAAACCATTGAAATCGCTAACAACTCATCCTGGATTTAATGGCATATGCTAAATTAGTGCGTCCTGAAAATCTGAAAGTCAAGAGAGCTGAGCCGTTTTTCAGAACTATGGACTTGTTAGGTATGAATGACCAAGCACACAAGTCTGACTTGGAAGGACATGAGGGTGCAGTTTGATCTTTCTCCTGATGAGGTGGCGGAGTGATCTCCTGCTGGGCTCACACATTTTCAAAACCATTGGAGTAAATTTTCAAATAGGCTCTATCTTGATAAAATCTTAAGATCTTAACTCTATTACACAACAGCAAAAACCACATGTTCAAAAGATGTAGCTTTCAGTTGTGAGCTTTGCCCTCCTCCATCGCCACTGCTCCCTGATGCAACATGCATTCTAGGATACTTTGTTACTTTAAGTCTACACAGGTCTCCATTGGATCCATACTTGACAAATTTGGCAAAGAAGAAACAAGACCAAAAAACAACCCATTCAGCTTAGCCAAGGCATTGGTCTGGACCTGGGTAGATGTGGACTTTGAAATGGAGCAGACTTTGGTCTGCTCCGGTGGCCTGATCAGATCTTCAACTGTAACCAGTCATATCATAGCAGACTGGGCTTTCTCAGGAGGGCTGCAGCAGCCTGCCTACACAGGGAGGCCCCACAGGGCCACATGTAGACAAACAACCAACCACACTCATTCCTACAGGCAATTTACAATCACCAACCAACCTCACTTGCACATCTCTGGACTGTGGGAGGAAGCCGGAGTACTCAGAGAAAACCCACACAAGTGCAGGGAGAACATGCAAACTCCATACAGAAGGGCCCCTGACGAGGTTTAAACCAGGAGCCCTCCTGCTGTGAGGCAACAGTGCTAGCCCATTTTATATGCCATATAGTAAAATTAAAATCTAACTGAGTAAATTAAAAGACCCCAGTCCATTTCCAGTAGAATACGACAGACTGAGCTCAAAACACTTAATGGTTTTACACTTGAACATTCCAGAGAGTTAAAAACAGCCCCAGGCCTATTATTAAAACTAATAGTCCTTTCCATCTAACAAGCAACCAGACCAATATAGATTAAAACAGTTTTGAATGAGACTGGGGCAGTGTTTGGAGCAAAAAAAGGGCAAGCACTTGGGGCATCAGTCCAAGTCAAAATAAAATGCCTCTTTCAGCCACAGATAAGATCCAGTATGTCATTTCCCTTATTTTTCCCCTTTCTTCCTTTATATTGGAGAATTATCATCATCATGAATATTTAAACCACTGTTTTGTCCATTCAGGTTGATTTACAACATCTCATCTTAGCTGGTTGTGTTGTTCAGTATCCCTGTCGTTTGTCTTGTCACTTTGCGTACAAACTATTGTCAATATTGATTGTTATTACAGATCTGTACAAGTGGACTACTGATGTTGCACAAACAGCTAACATATCAAGTTATGCTGACCTTGGCTTGCTAGTAGGGAACTTATCATCACTATCACTCAAGAGGACTGACATTTGAGTATTGGCTGGGGCTTAAAAGGGTAATTCTTTTCTTTTTTTTTGACTTGGTCTAATGCAAGGGCAGTACAGTGGTTTGGTGGTTAACACTGTTGCTTCACAGCAAGACGGTTCCTGGTTCGAACCTCAGGAGGGGCGTTTGTGTAGAGCAGGGATACCCAATCCTGGTCCTCGAGAGCCCCTATCCAGCATGTTTTAGAGATTTCCCAGCTTCAACACACCTGATTCTAATTAATGGTCGTTATCAGGTTGTCATCAAAGTCTGCACAAGTCTGTTGATGACACAGCCACTTGTATCACAGTGTTCCAAAGCAGGGAAACATCTAAAACATGCTGGATAGGGGCTCTCGAGGACCAGGATTGGTTTTTCCATGTTCTCCCTGTGCTTTCGTGGGTTTTCTCCAGGTACTCTGGCTTCCTCCCACAGTCCAAAGACATCCATGTTAAGTTGATTGCTGGTTCTAAATTGCCCGTAGGAGTGATTGTGAGTGTGCATGGTTGTTCGCCTACATGTGGCCCTGCGATGGACTAGCGACCTGTCCAGGGTGTACCCCTGCCTTTCGCCCGAAGAGAGCTGGAATAGGCTCCAGCAGATCCCCGTGACCCTGCACCACCGAGGACAAACATTAAATTGCCATTTTGCTGCAAACACATATTTGGTTCTCACTCGAAACTCCTTCGATTCACAGTTTTGGTCCCATTGATTGTTAAAACTACTTACCATCTGATAATCGGCCTCAGGCTGTTTTAACTCAAATATTCCTTGTAGGCTTGTATGGAAGCCAAACCAACAGTCATGTTCCCTAACAGCCACACCTTGTGTACCCTCAGGTGGACTACCGCTGATGCCTGCAGTTCCTTAAAGAGCATCACAATACATTCCTTCGAGAATAGTTTCACCCTTGGGCAAAGGTGTGAATTGTAGGTGTGGAATTGGTTTTTATCTTGCTCAGTGTGCTCTGTGTGAGGTTAGACTTCAGGTAAAACATGAAATCCAATAAAGGACAATGTTGCCATGCTGATCACAGCAACAGGACTCATGCTTTTCAATGCACATGTCAACAACTACTGGCTCTAAATTATAGTCTTGTCTCATAAACAGTCATTAAAAGTCATTAAGTTATATTATAACAGGTTCTGTCATCTATGCATGTTTGGGAAACATCAGTTTATGAAACTTGCTCGTCTGGTAGCCTCACGTAAAGAGCAAGACCTCTTACTGCAAGTAATACACACAAACACTCCCACTCATTTCACCGTCATTGAAGGTGACAGCAGTTTGATCCATGTGCTTTGGAAAAGTCTCAAAACGGCTATTAAAGGTGTAGTTGAGTGAATATAAAATAAATGTATTAAAATGTCAGAATCTAGAGCAATATATCGAAGCTGCAAAATGAACTGGAAAAACAACAATTCTTAAATGTATTGGTTGCAAAAAAGGGCAAGAAGGCTTAACCCCAGTGTCTGAACAAAGTGGATTGCTAATTGCAATGTCTTACTCTTGAACTTGTATGCTATAATGGAGTTTTTAAAGTGAGGTAATGTTAGTTGGGGTTCAGTTGTAGTATTAGAAGGTCAAATGTGTAAATGTCCATTCTGGGGGCCGTAAAGTCTTGGCAAATTGTGGTTTCCTTTAGCATCAGGGATTCTGGTCACTTGAAGCCCATTCTGAAGGGGGAAGGAACATGTTTATTTCAGGACAGCATGTCTGTTGACGAACAGACAGTAACCCTTTGAGGATAGGCGAGCTCGCCTGCATCTCCGCATAAGTGAACTGCACACACATGAGCTGGCAAAACCGCAAGGGGGTCTCAGTCTCTGGACTTCATCCTTTTTTAAAAGAGTTTTCTTGTCAAACCTGATGCCTCCAGTGGCTTTCTGAGTGTTATGGCTTTAACAAAATCTACTCCTTGCTGCGAGGTGACGATGACAGCAGCACTATGTCTCACAAAAAAATAACTGTGGGAAGCGAAGTGTTTTTCCATTTAATAACATTAACTGCTGGTGGAAAACTGCAGAATCATACTATATTATGTAACGCTGTCTTTAAATAGTTACTCAGATCTTGAGTGTTCTGAGATTACAACTTCTGGGTTTCACGAATGTTCCAAGGTTTTTTCTGTTAACTTATCTTTAGTGCAAAGGCAAGCTGCTATTCCTATACATCCATGATGATTATTGGAAGTTGAAAAGAATATGCCTAGATCTGTCCATCTTAGTAGAAGCAAAACTACACTGATCTCATTTAATCTCTAGTGCCTCTGCAATAGCTTAGTGCACAGTAGAGATGCGCGGATGAACCGCGCACCCGCGGGCGGAGCGGATAATCCGCATATCGGGCGGATGACTCATCAAAAAATAATACTTTAATTAAATTCGGGCGGGTTGCGGTTGAAGCACTCAAATAATAGTAATAAGAAAAAATATTTTACATATTATTAAAAAGGATGGCGGGTCGGTTCGGTTTTGAAAATTGGTGAAAAAACGTTCCTGCAAATGGATAGCGGGCGGATAGAGATTTTAAGAAGCGGTTGCGGGTTAAAATATACGTCATCCGCGCATCTCTAGTGCACAGCACAACTCCAAAAATAATTTATTTTAGAACCACAAAGACTATGAATCACACTCTTCCAAAAACAAAAAAAAAAAAAAAATTGATCAAATTTCGGGAGGCTTTTGCTAACAATGATTAGAGATGAACATCATGGGTTAATACGAGACAATAATCAGGTAATGAGCATAGCATTTACTATGCTCATTACCCAATTATGTGGTGTTTCAGTCACTCCTATCCATCCATAGTTTTTTTTCCTGTACACTCATGTTTGAAATAAAAAAAAAAATTGAAATTAAAAAACGATTAACTTTAATGCATCTCAGACAAAAGCATAATAGTGTGACTCAGCATCCACACCAGTTAAAACCACACAGTTTATTTACCACATGCAATTGAGACTAGCCAAACCTGCTGATAGGACATGGAATGTCACCCCTCTGGTTGGGAAAGAACTTGAGCTTTTGTCTAAGGGCTCCTGCAGATTTTCTGGAGTCATAAGATCATAACATCTCACACGATTTGCATGTGTTTAATCTTGGGTACGATACCAAGAATGGTATGTGCAGACTGTACGATGATCAGCCCTCTTGAATCATAGTCTACTACTGATGCAAAGAGGGTAAAAGATGTAGAATTGAGTCATGCCGTAAACACACTGCACTGCACTGTTGGAGCGTTTACATGCACCAAAATACTTTTTAAAAAAGGAGGCGAAGGCCAAGAATGTTGAAGAAGGGGCCAACTTTGGATTCTTATTTCTTTTGTGGAATGGTGCAGGGTAGTGATAATCCATGTGCCATTTCAAGTTACAGTTCAAGTGGCGAGTAAGTAAGATGTAGTCATAGGATTTATGACACCGTCAGAAATGCATATCAAACAGCCTTCGGTTTCAAGGCCAGCGTGACATCTGTTGTCAAACGTTGTTGGAAGTAGGGCAGTCAAAGATATCTACACAATTCTTTCACGACATTGATCTTTTGTCTGCAACAGCCCAAAATGGTTTAGTTTGTAGAATCCTTAAAGTTGAGAGATAGTGACTTGATCTAATCGAGATCACCTTAACACGCAGCTTGGGTTCTAGGAGCCGATCTCCTTGAGAGGGGCTGGAACTTGTCCACCTCTGGAGTTGCACATGGAGAGAGGCAATGGGCTAAAGTGCGATTAATTATTGCCCTCTGGCTGGTAAACCTGTATGTTGGGGTTTACCCAAGTAGAGAGAGTACCTTCCCTTAGTCTTTGGAACGGGCTCTGACTGTTTTAACTGCTGTTTAGCACGTAAACGCAAAGCACCCAGCCTTCTCCGAGTCTCTTCCCACATGAAAAGTCCCTCAATGGAAAAATGAAGTCAGTTTTAGGAGCACTTTCGAGCACCGCTACCAATGACAGTGGTATCTGCGGGGGCGTGACTGAGAGAAGCAACCTCTCTGATCCAAACCCAAGTGGTGTTCTAGTCACAGGTTGTCTATATAGACCCCCTTATCTTCGAATATGACGTTTCTTAAGCGCATGTGGCACCAGGACTCCAAAACTTGCGACTACAAATCTGATGACGCAACTATAAAGTCAAATCCTGAGCTGCGTCCCTTGAACATTTGGGTGAAGAAAGGGGCTGGAGCTGTCAGCTGATCACTAGCTGGTGGCAGCTTGGATCAGATGGCAGGGGAGGAGTTTGGTGAGGCCACGGAAAGAGGAATTTCATTTAGCCCAGAGAAGATTCTGGCAAACTGTCAGGCGGCTGTGAGGTGGGTTCGTCAGTTACTGTTGAGGTCAATCTGGATATTGGACCTCTCATAACTGTCCTCTGTGGGGGGGGGGATCTGCATCCACTTATCCATGGTCAACCCACTTTCCCTCACAGGAAAATCCAAATCCATATTCCTGTGTTAGATATTTTGTTAACAACATCAGAACTAACAGATTCACCAAGATGGAAAACTTTGATCTTTACTACACAGTTATAAACGTATGGAGAACATGATAATGTAGGGAAATTTGATACTCCGACATCATCGACAGCTGATATTAGGGAAAAGAAATAAAAACAACCTCTTCATAAGGAAGCACTGTCAGCACCTTGAGAACACGCCACAGTATTACAGCACACGTTTACCTCGTTATATGAGCCTCTGGTCACATCTAAGGGTTTCTATACACTTTCTATAGTGAAACTACGTGACTTGCTTTCTTTAGACGCTGACAGAAACCGATATCGGGTACTCTTTGGTCACTAGACATTTGAGACGGCCAACCCTGAATTACTCACACTGTGTGACAGAAACACCAAATTGGAGCTGTGATGAAAGATGTCATCACAATTCTTTCCAAGACGGTCATCCTTTATCCTCAACAGCTCAAAATTGTCTGATGTATACCGGGCCTAAGGCAATCATTCATAACAATAACGCCGTAGCCAAGTCAGAAAACACTTAGAAAAAGCAGAATATTGTCACTTTAAGATATATATGGACAAGATTAGCCAACGGCATAATTAGCTACAGCCAATCCCTTCTCGTTAGCTCTGTGTGTATCCAAGAGAGTCAAAGCACATCAGACCATGTGTTCTCCAGCTTGTCTAAACAGTTACGCTCCTCGCCTTTTGATCCCTACTGGATCAAGACCATACCGCCGACATAAAAAGCAGAAATGAGCCGCCACCTGCTCTCCTTGAGGGAGCTGTGACTGGATTGTCCCCAGTTGATCGCCTGGAGCATCCCACTCACGGGGTTCTTCAGACATATGCTCCAAGACTACTCTCTGTTCTTGCTCCTCAGCGGTGGAGCGAGCTCCCGGCGGATATCAGAATCAAAGAACCCTTTGTGGTCCTACAAAGCGTGTGAAATACTTTGAGTTCCACCAGGATGATCCGATTGATTCCCCGTCTTTTGACGTGTGATCACCCCGCTGTACAGAAACGGCTCCAAACAAGGAGGATGTATTGACAATATTTCAATTACCAGCACATGTTGCCTTGTCAGATTTATACTGGACATAAAGCTCTGCGGATAAGATGGAATGGATCGCTCTTACATTTATAACTTGAACACAGAAAAAGGATGGTTTCGGGTGTGATTTGTAGCTCTTTCAGGGTACTTGTGTGAAAGTCATGAAAGCTATAAAAAGCAAATATGGTGATGCTTTGTTCTTTTTTTTTTGTACTTCTGGAAGGTTTTCTTGAAATTACATAAGACAAATGTTTTGTCCAGATAGTGATATCACTTAAGGAAATGCAAGTCTGATTATTATTAAAGCAAAGTAGAACAATGGAGCTGTATAAGCATAAAGTAGTGTTTTTTTTTTTAAATCTGGAAATGTAATTATATTAAACACACTGTCTTATGGTGGATGATGTTCACTGGAGCCATGAAAATGAAATGACAATGAAACGTTTGGCCCCTTGGCATATCTTTTGTGATGAACGTGTATATTTTTAAAGATGCGTCACCCTAAACCCCCAACAAATAAAAGATGACGCACTGTTGTCTCCACTGTGAACGATAATTATCCTCTGGCAGCAATAAACAATAAGAGTGATAATTTGGTAATCAACTTTAAATGGGTGTCACTGTTGCATGTTCGTCATTACTCCGGCAACGATTGTGTACACCTGGGGCTTCAATAATGTTTAATTTTATAATCCGTCATCCCTGCAGCACTTCCATCAACCTAAAAAGCATACCGGGTTCAATAATTTTGCACTTTTTCCGGAGGCGGTGCATCACTCATTGAGTGCAATATCAGACCTGAAGCGACCGACCCAGCCTCTGATTCCTTGTGTGATACAGGAGGAAAAAAAGAATATTTTTTCCCTGAAAAGGGATGGATGCCTCGTGCTGACACTGCGAAGGTGCTTTATGGTTTTTTCCACACACTTTGCCACTGTTCTCTGGATTGTACAAAGTTATCTGGCACTGCTGCACTCCTGACAGTCACAGTGTGCACCTTTTGCGTCAGAGCCGCCTTCATACACCGACACAGTGGCGAACAGCACAGCACAACACAGTCAAAAGGAACAGAATCACATTGAACGTGTAAACAGAGGGCATGCTGCAGCTCTGCAGCTGCATTGAGGTGCAAATTAACTTGATCTCCATGTAGTTTTCCTCGCCACTGAATTAAACAGAACTTTGGTTCCTTTGTAGTCAGCATAAGGGGGCTCTTTGTTAATTTGCACTGTTCAAACTTTCCCCTCACACGACCTTATCAGCAAGTCCAATCACTGCAAAAAATCATTAGTCCGCGGATGGAAAAGGTATGAACAAGTGATTCCAACCAATTGAGCCAGAGACATCAGTATACCTCTGCCCCGGCTCCCCGGCGCACAGTCGAAACTCATTTCAATTAGGACTGTGGCTGGCAGACCTAATGATACATCACTTTTGAAATGAACTATATTTCTGAGAGGCTGCAGAGCTTGAATGAGGCGACAATGTCCCAGAGAGGGGAGTTTAAATGAGAAAAAAGAAAAAAATGGTAATATCAGAACCAGCAGACCTCTTGATTTTGTGTTTCATCAGTTGTATCCTTTGATTAGCCAGTCCAATCAGTATGGCTTGTCGGTTGCAAACCCACCCTTTTGAGACACCCTCCTCACATCCCGCACAGCCTAAAAGTGAGATTAGCCAGTGTCTCAGATCTTAAAAACACTGTTAAATACATTTCAGCAGCAGATACTAAGACGTAATTCTGTCATTTGTGCAGCCTTGTTTATAATCAATAAAGTCATTGTCTGTATGCTGTTAGCATGTAGCATTGTGGATAAATCTCAATCCCTCCTTTATTCACACGGATTGCTTCACTTCAGTAATTTTTGCAGGAATTAGTTAATGCAGAAGTCTACATCTTTATTATTTCTTTTCAGGCATTTTAGAATAGATTAGAATCCTTTATTGTCACTATACATAGGTACAATGAGATTAAAAGTAGCATTTCTGGTTTCAGTGCAAAACAGTGTGGATCCATTGCTGTCCATTTACTGGTTGGCTTTATTCTATTGTTTTTAGTTCTTAGATGGAGTACTCTGGCATACAAAGGAGTTGCAAAGACCCCAAATCATGACCTTTCCACCACCATGCTTGACAGTTGGAATAAGGTGTTCAATGAAAACCAAGCGTGGCATCTTCCATACAAACATGGCGCTGGGCGTCGAAGACCAAACGTACCTCATTTTGGTACCGTCTGTCCAGAAGTCTTGTAGATTGCAACTTTGCCGGGCTTCCATGTTCTTGCAAGAGAAAAGTGACTCCCTATTGTCGGTCCTTACAGTGTGAAGGTTTCTGGGACACTTTCACTTACTTACATGGTGCTTGGAGTTAAGAAGAAAGTCTAATGTTCAGACTCCAGCAGCAGATGCATGTCCCTTATCAGGGTCAAATAAATGCTAATCTGAATGTTTTAAGTAATCTGAAATATGGTTCTTGTTCTAAAACCTGCTTAAAAAAAGGACTTAGTGTCATTTTAAATGTTCTCTCTGATTTTTTTTAATGCTTAAAAGTGACATGTCATAAGTGTCTGATTTGTACCTTTTCTGCTTCATACTTATTCCTTCTATTTTGACTTTTTGACCCTTCCTGAAGATTTTAAATGGTTCCGACAGTGCAATTTAGAAAAGTATTTTCTTTTGCAAATTCTCTGACTTTAGGGCGAGTTTGCTGGGTTTTCCACTCCTGTGACGATTGACATCCTCTTGTTTGACAGGTGAATAATCTAAAAAAGAAAGCTGGTCTCTAAATTGTGTTTAAATGACGTTATAATGGTCCAGATCTGCACCCTAAAGCTCCTCGTCAGCAGGATTGACAAATCAAATGTATTTGATTAGCAATACCTGGCTGGAGAGTAGCCTTGGAACCAATTATGGTCTATGATGGACGTCATGTTGGCCCAAATCTGATTAATCCAAACAAAAACAGAGAAAAGCAAGTCTGACAGTTGAATGGAACACACCCAACTTCAACCCTGTTACTTGTTTTAGTTCAGCATATGAAAGTATGATGCAAAGTTTTATGTTATTTTGCAGTTCATTCAACATCTGGAATGAGGACTGCCAGAATCCCAGCCAGTGTTTGGCAGAGCTACTGTCTGTCGCCAGATTAGCCTCAGCAAGGTAGCATAAGCAGAAAAGCTAACAGCAGCGGCAGCTGGACTGCAAGCATGACCTGGACTTTCCAGCTGCACGATGATGATGATGATGATGATATACAGTCGCCACTAAGAAGGCTAATTCAGATGTGATCACGCTTAGAGACACTTTGATGCTACAAGCCGTTTGGCAACCTTCTTCCCTGATGTCCTTCTAGGCCAATTGTACTGTTTTTTTTCTTTAAGGGAGGGGGGATTATGCACCCATGTACATGTCATATTCTCACCACAAAAACAAATTATTACCTCCACCAAGGAGGTTATGTTTTTGCTGGCTGGCTGTCTTCAAGATAACTCAAAAAGTTATGGACGGATTTTGATGAAATTTTCAGGAGTTGTCGGAAATGTGAAAAGGAAGAACTGATTTTATTTTGGGTGTGATTCGGAAGAAATCCTGGATTCTGGATCACTTTCAATTTTTTGATAACATTGTGGTCAATGGGGCCAAAAATTGTGTTTCTCAATATCTCCTTTAATTATTGCCCAAAATTCATGAAATTTGACTCAGGGATTGACAATGGCAACCTCTATCAAATTTCAATGGCTGATCCGGATCTGATCCAGAAGGCAGAAATCTGTAAATCGCTATACGGAGGAATTGTTGCGCTTGGCGGAGGTCTGCACTCTCCGAGTGCTTTTCTAGTTTAGAATCTAGCCATTAACACTGGACTATAATGCAGCTGTCGCTCAAAAGAGCACGCCCCTAATTATTCCAAAATTTTTAATAAAAGATACATACAATTGTCATAGATGTGAAATCTCTCTATGGAGACCGAGACCATTTTTTGTACCAGGCTGTAAATATGTTTAGTTTTGCTCCAAAGTGGCACTTTAACATGGTGATCAATGGAGTGACTCACTTTTAGAGCCGGCCCCTAGTGGTCGCTCAAGGGAGAGCAAGTCATGAGTTTTTGTGATTGTTTACAGGAAGTCTTTTTTTTTTTCTCTCCTCCACAGCTGTTTGGGGAAACAGTCTAGGTTTTTCCCTCACTGATCTGAGGAGAAACTCTTATTTACAGTATTTCAAGACTATCAGCGAGTGTCTGCAGAGAGAGATAAATGGAGCCTTGCTGCTTGTGGCAGAGGTGAACGCAGCATCAAGATGTGTGATAGTTTTCCCTTGGAGCCCTTTGAAGCTCGAAGAACTGTGGGACCAGCACTGGAAGCAACCCCCCCCCAAACATTCAAACATAAAAGCAAATAGCTGAGTGGGAGAACACGGAACACTGTCATTGTTGAGGGCTGCGCTCTTGTCAGTGCGTCAAGTTGTTTACATCCAGGAATTTTGAGAAAAGGGTTTGTGACCTCAGACGCTAAAAGGATGCCACATGACCTGCAGAAGAGATGGAGGTAAAGGAGAGAGTACAAGAGGCTCAAAAATAGGAAATATCTTCCAGGGTTATTGAAGAATAGGGCTGAATAAATGCTACCTTTTGAGGATCTGTAACAATTTCAAAAGCTATCTACATCACTGTAGTCTGCAAATAACGATCAAATTAGGGAATATTTTTCCTCTGCCTGCTCGCTGGAATTTGACATTTGCCTATATTTGATTACAGCCACCACACAGCCTGCCATTGTTTGGCTTTTGCGGCACAAATGCGTTTTTCCGTCTCCATTATCAGCCGTAAACTGGTAATTAGCACAAGCGGCCGTGACCAAAAAAGGAACAAAGAAGAGAAAAGAGCGGCTCCTACTCAAACGTCAATTAAGAATCCAACATGTTGATGCAACCAAAGCCGTTTGATTGACAAGTTTGCTCTTCTGCTAAGCGCTAATTGTTGCGATGATTGTGCAGGCACATAGCAAAAGGTATTGAAAGAATGTGCGTTTTGTTCCCACCGCTGGAAAGCTTTCCCGTTTTAACGACGGTGGAAACATGTACACGCTCGTTACAGCTCTTCATATAAACTGGAGGTTAGTTGAAAAATCAAGTGAAATCTGAACCCCGTCGTTCAAATGATGAGAGTGTCAACTCACCGATGATCAAAACCAATCTTACTCTTAGAAAAAAAAAAAAAAAAAAAAAAATCAACAACCAGAAATTGGACAAGCAATCAAGAGCTGACAAGGGGAGGTTGGAAGTGGCAATCTGGGAGACGACGGGCACTGTCTAAAGCAAACCATTATCTTTAGGAAAATAATTCAAGTCTAAAAATAACAAAGATGTTTTTCTTTGATTTTTTTTCCCCCTAGGATACAAACTAGTTTTCTGAGGAAATAATAAAATTCTCCATCTGAGGAATTCATCCCAGACGTCATATATACGCTGCCAGTTTGTCAAGGCCCCTTGATATAAGACTGTAATGCACTCTGCAACACTTGCATCCTTGTTAATATGCAGGAATAACATGAAATTGTCTTTCTCTTATAAACCTAACCATGATAATTTGATAATCTTAGCCGTTGGTGCTCGGCTTTCACATGAGGTTCAAAGCCGGGTCTCAGAAATGAAAGTTGCACCACTTATTACACCGTCACCTCTGCTATTTAATGATGCAAATGCTGTTGCTCCCACGTTTGTGCCCAGCGTCAGATATTGCAGACCGGTGTGTGCATGCTAATGAACATCTAGTGCATAACTCAGAGATGTGTGACATGAATTGGCTTTGTTGACCTTACAAATGTCACATCACATTCATCATGTTCCTCGCACCTTTCTGCCAAAAAGCCCCAGAGGGAAACTTCTCTCTCGGGGAAGATGAATTGTGGGATTAAGACTTAAAAAGTTGTGAGATCAAGCTATTGATGTAAAAGAACAGCTTCTACTGGCTGCTAACTGGTCTATCTTTTTTGATTACAGTTTAGCGAAGGACAGGCTTTACAAACTGCTGACTAGGGTATAAAGTTAGGAGACTACATAGAGGCAAGTCACCATCTTCTTTCCAAATGCCAGACAGATTACAAGCGCATGCACCAGCCAGTCCTATACTGGTAAACGTAAATGTCTTTCAGCTTTTCCTTCTGCCTGGTTTGATAAAGCAGATCATGTTCTGCATTTTGATTTGCCCGTAAACAAGGCGCTAAGTGTACGGTGAGGTGAACACGGCAACAACTGAAATGTCCTTGGTCCTTGAGAACGGACCTTCGAGTTGTGATCCACTTGAGGTGTTATTGTTTTGTCTGCCTGACATTAGATTAGAC
Organism: Hirundichthys speculiger; assembly: GCA_018398805.1. Taxonomy (NCBI): domain Eukaryota; kingdom Metazoa; phylum Chordata; class Actinopteri; order Beloniformes; family Exocoetidae; genus Hirundichthys; species Hirundichthys speculiger. Next base: position 131,404 of record JAGFBZ010002332.1, read on the forward strand.
TAGATTAGATGCACTTTATTTCATTGAAATGTTGTTGAACAGTAATATTGCATATAGTAAAATAATTTCCTCGAGACCAGTGATTCCCAAAGTGCAGGCTGCGGCCCCCTGGTGGGCCGTCGTGGTACTGCAGGTGGACTGTGAGAGGTCATTAAAATTAAACAAATGTGTTTTAAATCCTCAATCCTTCTTAAATATATGTTTTCTACTGTCATCTTAACTTAATATGACATTATTTGTTGACCCCTTACATTAATATCGGAACATGGTTCCTAGTCCTGTATGTTAATCACAGTTGTGATTAGAGGTTTGGGTGGGCCTCGGAGATTTTTCACATTTCAAATTGGGCCTTGGTATTCTGAAGTTTGGGAATGGCTGCTCTAGACGTCTTGATGACAGCAAAGTTGCAGGAGTACTCTGCTGTCTGGGTGATGTGTGCTGCAGAGGGTGATCCTCTGTGTTGTCATCTAGTTTGTTAATAGTCACTGTCCAGTTTGCAGTCCATTACCGAGTCAGCTTTCTTAAATCGTTTTATTCAGTCTGTTGTTGCCCTACCACAGCAGAGTCATTTGAGAACTTCTGTAGGAGGCAGAAGTTGGGGAATATTCCAGAAGTCAGGTTTATAAGGTGAACAAAGAAGTACAGAAGTACAGTGCCCTGTGGGGCACCCATAACCACCACCCAGATAGCCTGGGATCTTGATCCAGAAGATCAGAGATGTCTATGCCCACGAACTGAAGCTTCTCCCTCAGCAACAGCGTTCTTTAGTGCTTTTAACTCCATCCAGCCAAAGAGGATGATTCTCACAATGCCTTCACCAGCATCCATGCGTGGGTCCAGAGATTCTCATCCGCACCCTCAGGTGGGTCAGAATCAGCCTCTTACATCTTCATCGCCTGTGAGGTGCAACTGCTCTGTGGTCCTTGAGGCCAGATGGAGGTGGTATCTCAAGGACGGGAATCAGACAAGACGTCTTCCGCTACCCTGGAACCCTCTAAAGTCAAGCTAAGGTTGTAGAGGTGTTGCAGAAGAGGTGCAGAACAGGCCCGCAGAGTCCTGGGGATAACCCCACCTCGGGCCAGGAACCGGAAACTTGCACAGTAACTGAACTATTATAGGTGTAGGTTATGCCTCATGTGACTTATGATGCTGTACCTTGGTCATGGAACAAATGGACGTCATGAGGCATGTATGCTTCAGAGGTTCTTCCTGAAAACTAATTTCTCAAACTGGGACACGTTCTTTTCAGTGAAAAGGCTAAATAAATTAGATTATACATAATTCTTATATTTATTTTTCTCCCCAGGCTTTTCAAATTAGTCATACTCCTAAAAAGGTTACATAAATGTCGGGTTAGCTGACTTATGTCCAACTCCTCACCCCCAGATTACTCGTCCTCAGTCAGTCAGTCAGTTTTCCCATGGCTTTCTATAGAGCCACGCAGGGATTTTATAACTAATAAACAAACTTTGATGTGGGAAGTCTGCAGAATTCTTCATTAAGGGCTATGCCCTGATGTGTACGCTTCTTTAAAAAGGCCGCTGCTAATCAAAAACTGCTCCCTTTACTAATGTCTCCATTTTTTACTGATCTTCTAAATGAGGTTTATTTGACCTTTTCAACAGACCTACATACCAGGGCTGGTATGTATGTCTGAGGGCATTTTTTTGCAATAAAACTAAAAAAAAAAAAGGCTCAACTAAGAGTCAGTAGGTGTGGTACTGTGCTACACAGACAGTCTGTAGACAAGCAAAATTAAAATGAACTGTGTTGGACAGATCAATGTCATCAGAAATTATTCTGTCTTATCCAAGGTCTCATCTTTGTTTTTTTTTTTGGCAATATAAAACCATTTCCAAAAACACATGGCGGCTGGACTCTCCGGACTGCAGTTGAGTGCAGCCCACACACGCAGGAAACCTATATATAATAGATTATCATCAGAGAGACAAATGAGGCGTACCAAAAGGAGATTATTATGTGTTGGTCTGCTTGTGTGCATGTAAAAAAAAAAAAAAGGTAGATGAATACACAAACTTGCCCCAAACTGTTGACTATAGCAACGAAAAGCAAAGTGTTTAAAGATGCTGGACTGGACTGTGATGCTATCAGACATCTATGAGCCATATAATCAATTCTCTGACTATTTCAAGCATGCCAACTCGCCTGAACATGTTAATATGCATCAGCTGCTATCCTATGCCTCTTGTCACAGTGGAGGGTATTCTCAGAAAGCATCTGGCGGTTTCTTCAAGACTGTTGCAATGGACTTGCCCTTCGGCATCTTCGGCATCATGGGGAACTATAAGGGCAACAAGCAGCTTGAGTTTATATCATTACCACTTCATGCATTCCTTCTGATGTTCGCTCATACGCCAGTAACAGCTAAGAATTTCTCATATGTAGCAAAAAGAAGATTTTCTTTTGCAACTAGGCCGAGCACAGGATCAAATGTTTCCTACTTTTCTGCAAGACTAAAATCCTTTACAGTTCTTGAAACTCGCAAAACAAAATGTATCATACAAACTAGGACAGTGTCACTCCTTTTTCAGAGGAGGGGGTAAAGACGATTTCAAGAAACCATGATTCATTTTCTTTTTATCCTGAAGTCAGTCACACCACACGAGATAACCAGGGCCGATTTGATCCAATTTCAAGGTTCAAGGTTTCTTTGTCTCAATGCAAGAAATTTGTCTTGAACATAAGGGCTGCAATGAAATACATAAAAAAAACATATGAAATGGCCAAAGGAACAGTTAGAATCACCATCATCAGGTAAGGTCACCTAAATGTGTCTAAATGTGTGGATGAGGTAACCTGGTTGCGTCTCCAACTGAACTGGGGTCCCAACATCATCTTCAACAGTTTTCCAAGCATTATCTGTGATTTGATACAGACTCCCCCAAGAAAAGAAAGTGCCTTTTCATTTTTATAAATTGTCTTGTCTCACAAGTTGAAAATATGAGATCTTTAAAATCTTACCCAGCCTTAATATAGTTCTTTGGCACTACTCAACCGGATCAGTTGGGCGATCAATCGGAGAAATGGGGGCATATATTGCAACAACTTTGGCCTCATGCAGGATTTATAACAGACTGGAACTGATGTTCAGGGTGAAACTAAAAAGGAAGCAATATTTTAACATCAACTTCAAAAAGTTGACTCTCAAATGCGTTGCAGCCAATTTCATTGACGCTACGACTTGTTACAACTCTTCTGGTGCATAAAACAAAACACACCTCTAAAGTGATGTCAAATATGCATCAGTTATAAACTCATTATCTGAAGTGAGTAAATCTAAGTGTGACGGATTGAAAGCAAACAGTATTTAGTCAGTTTCCAGTCTTCTTTGAAGCAGAAGACCTAAGAAGCAATGCACAGATGAAAAGTCTTGGTTTATTTCTTTATCTGTACCTGTCAAACAAAACTACGAAACAAGATGGATGAAGAACTCAATAGTGGATCCCGACATTCTTCTCACTGAAAAAAATAAAATAAGACCATGAGATTGAAGAGAAAACAAAGATGGATGACTTGGAAGATGAAGTGACAAGACTTTTGGAATATAAAAAGGGTCATATATTATATAAAAACACCAATAAAAAGAAGAGCGCTTAAGAAGGCACAAATAGATTGAAATATATGTTGAGAAACGAAAAGTCATAATAATTTGGAAAAAAAAAAAAAGGTTAAATTCATGACTTAGCTTCTACTAGTTTGTCTTCATTTGGAGTTCATAATGCTCGGCCAGAAATGTTCTGGTAGTCCTGGGCCCCAGATGTGTTCTTGTGCTTCCTGTTTTATTGAAGAGGCATCTAATGGAGACTAGTTTCGACTTGAGACAGCAAAGTATCCGAGACTGCATTTTGCATCTACAAGCAGATGGGAAAGAACCAAAGACGTTAAAAAGAACATTATAACTCTGTTGTTGTGTGTTGAATGTAGTTTTAAGAAGATGCTCTCATGCAATGAGAACACCCCGAAATGCACTTTATCTACATGGAATAGAAGAATGGCCCTGGACTGCATGAGCTAGCCGTTTGCTCCACAATTACATCTAGCATGTAGTTAGCTACATTTGTTCAACAAAAAGTTAAACATTTTCAGTAAAGGTTGATGTGGAGTGTAGTCATTTCCACATAAAACATTAATATAGCATCCTGAGTTGCAATATGAAGGGGTTTCTCGAATGTAGAAATGAACCTACTGGAGCTGTGTTACTAACGAAGCTAATGGTGTTAGCTAACTGTGAGAGGAATTGAACTTCTGCTCCCGAAATTAAAAAAAAAAAAAAAAAACAAAACAGAGTTATCAATAGTGTTTTTTCTCATCCATGACCAAACAAACACCAAAACTAGATTAAGCTAAAATGTACTTTTAATGCTAGAATTTGATTTGTATCCATGGTTTCTACAATTTTCTCGTTCTAGTTAACTTTTTCAGGACCGCAGAGAAGTTATGCAGATTTGGCACATTAACTACATTTTTAAGTTATAGCTTTTGCCCTCGGGTCACAAGAAAAATTGCTTATGTAGAGAGAAAAATGAGACAGATGATGTCCTATCCTTGAATAATGCGCATTCATGGCCTGGATCCGAAATGTATGAGTTGAAGCCCAATATGTTTTAATGAGCCCGGTTCCCAGGGTAAGCGAGTAAATCTCTCATTTGAGTTCCCGACAGAAAAGGTTAAAGAAGCTCTCCTGTGCCAGAGAGAGTGAATGAAACAGATGGGAGAGCCGTGGCATCCAGACGGCAGCCAAAGCCCCCTGCCAGGTTACAAGTACCAAACACTTTTTTTCCCCCTCTGGATCACATTGTAAAACATACAGTATGTATGCATACAGGAGGCTAGCTGGTATCCTTTAGTGTTGTCGCCGTTACATTATTCATACGGTATTCCTTTCCATGCGGAAGATGAATTTTGCATCGTGCTTTTATTTTATTCAGGTTATTTGCAGAGTTAATTGAGCTTCGGGAAAGCCCTCAGAGAACAATGAGATGCATCTAATCCCAATTTATATCTAACCTCAAAGTCTTTTAATTACCCACGTGGCTAGAATGGTGCTCTAATTATGTGTCAGTTTGAAAATGACAACTCCCTGCTTGATGACCAAGGTGATTAAACATGGATCCAGTCGTTATGATCAAAACTTGATAAGTGAACGATTCAATTACACTTAATCCAAACCTTGAGCTACTCTTTATGTATAATCCAGCTTTCTAAAACGCTTTTCATCATTATATTAGACATGGAGTCTTTTTTCCCCCCTAACCTCATACCAACTCTTCCCCTTTGGATCTACTTATTGCAGCTCTAAGTGATCTTTCTAGCAGTTCATGCTTGATTTCATCCATACCACAACAATCCATTCAGCTTTTACAGTACACATGAACATTGTCGTGATGTAGTACAACAGTAAAGATGCTCATCTCCCTTTGGTTATTACGGAGCCCCTTAACGGACATGGGGAAGAAAAACACTTGATGGGTGAAAAAAAAAAAAAACTTGGACGAACTTTTGCGACATCTCGCAAAATAATTGCGAGATGTCGCAAAAGTTTGTCCAAATTTTTTTTTTTTTTTCACCCATCAATTTTTTTTCTTCCCCATGTACCTTAAGGGGCTCCGTAGATTTAATATCTTTATATGTGAGGCCAATACTAAAATAAAAATCAATAAACGTCTCCCACGGGTTATGTTCTTCCATCGTTGTGTGTCTATTTTACTTCCGGTTCATTGAGGTTGCTTTAAAAGTAAAAAACTTATTTTAAAACATTTTAAAAATGTAAAAAATTATTTTGCGAGAGCTCGCAAAAAAAAAATTCATCTTTTTTTTTTTTTTTCCACCCATCAATTTTTTTTCTTCCCCATGGCCCTTAAGGGGCTCCGTAGCTTATGGCTCAATTAAAAAAAAAAAAAAAAAAAAAAAGGAGAGAGATTTTTGTGTGTTTTGTGATTTTGCAAGATGTAATTTGGATAGCCTAAAAATCATATTTGCGTTGGCAGAATTTCTAATGTGCAGCAACAACAACTTAAACCTCATAACTTCATTCAAACTTTTCCGGGAGAGTGGAAAAATAAAATCCAGCTGAGAACAGTGTTCTCAGCTGGATTCTAAGATTCTAAGTATTTAAGAGAATAACTGACCTTCCATCTAGAGAGCTCGGCCCGTATTCGCAGATGTTACAAAAAGCAGTTTCTGAGGATGCATTTTACCGTCCAACCCATACAGAAGGCTTGCAAGAAAGTGTATTTTTTGAATATTTACTGCTGAGCTTGAAATTGCTGTCCAATTCAAATTAAGTATTACTTTAGAAACTTCAAAAGCAAAAGATGGCAGAAGACGTTGGCATTTGGAACTGTGCCACTATTTTTTTTGTTGTTGTTTTTCTCCTCTTTAGATGTCTAATAAGTGCAAATACAAGCCACCTCTTGAAGAGCACACACACACACACACACACACACACACACACACACACACACACACATCCTGTACTTGTGAATCAATTATTGAAAGCTCTGTCTTAGTGGTGCCGGAGAATTGGATGATCAAGGAGCGCCAGAAAAGCTGAAAAATTGCAGCACACAGCAAGACTCGGGTTTTTTGTGCTGTCTACCTCCATAAAAAGGTGTTACAGTGTTAGTCAAAGCCGGCATTTCTGATCAAATAAAACCCAACTCTGAGCTCTGCAGAAAACATGAGCTTCATCCCTTCGCCTGCTCACACACAAAAAAGGGACATTTTTGTGGCACACAATAGGGTTTAGCACCAAGATAAAGCTCCTCGGCAAAATCTGAAATCCTGCATAGTGACACCAGAGTGGGATCGGATATAGAAATTTAACAAAAAAAAAAAAAAGAAGAGGGGTCCAGATTTCCTCTTCTGCATATTGTCCATACAATTATTTTTAATGCGTTGCAGCACTGTCGCACAGCTGCCCACGCCGGCCTGGCATAAAGTGGTCACGTTGAACCAACACTGGAAGCAGAAACATCTGTCCTGCTCGTCGATACGGTGCTCTTTTCCCCTTTTTCAAAGTGAAGTAAATAAAAGCAGCAGATTGTCATGCGGGATGGCTGGTCTGGTGTTGAAAGATGAAGACGAGAAGACAGAAAATAACTGAAGGGATCAGTTCTGGTCCAATACTGATGTCAGGATTATAAAATGGAGTCCTCCGGCCTGTGGTTGCGTCAGTTTCGTGTTTGCCGTGGTGCTGCTGAAATGTCAGGTGTGAATGCTTTAAAGGCGGTTCCACTGAATATTGAAGGATTTGAAAAAAGTCTCAAACACGACATAAAGCAACCTTTAAAATTTGAGCTAATGTTTTTTTTTTTTTTTTTGCTGGTCCTAATTACACAACTGTAAAGTGTGGTGGAGTGCAGCCGGTCGGGGGGGTCAGATGCTGCAGCAGCTGAGCCCTGATGGCTCTGCATGTTCGGATCAGGCGGAAGGATATTTCATGTGAAGGGCACTTGTCCTGGCTGAGCACCAGCGGTGGTCTGGGTCATGTTGGAAAAACTAATGCAGGGTGACACGGCGAGCCCGTTTTGACACAGTTTCACATGAGAACATTTTGGTTTGATAAACTGCTGTAATACAGACCTCTACTGATAAAGTATTCATATGCTGGAAGCAATTTTTTTTTCCGTGTGACCTTTTTTCCCTCCCTTTTCAATAGTAACATGAAAATCCCCGCATGATCTGCTCACCACTTTCACTAAATTTATTTACAGTTATCTGACCCCCCTCAGGAAAACCTTTCAGAATATGAATAGAAATAAGATGGGAAAGTATGGAGCTGTGCAAGAACTACTTTAAGGAAACCATCCAGCTGCTATCTATACTTGCTACCTACAATTCAGGGTCACCAGGGTCTAATGGAGCCCATCACAGCTGTCTTTGGGCTAAAAGACACAGAACAGACAACCACACACCTTCCTTTGTACCTTATAACTGTCTCCTGCTGAACACATACATTAGAAAGGTTTTTTTTTATAAACTTTAATTATGTAAGATGCAACCCAACTTATTAAAATAAGAGATCCATTAAAATATATGTATGCAATTTTGATAAATTAAATGTTGTTTCTTTATTAGAATAGAAAAAAATAAAGTTTCTTATTGAAAACCCAAGAAATTTTGCTTAAAAAAAAAATCCAAATTTTGTCCCTTTTATTTTCTGTTTAAAAATCTGAAATGTTGCATATTAAAAAAAAAAAAAAATCATAATTCAAATAAACTGCTGATCCTTCTATAAAAAGGAGAAATAAGAGTTTCAACTTTGAGTAAAAGCCGCATTCAAAATTGTTTTTGACAGCGATATTCCTGAAAGGATATATTAGTTAAAAAAAAAAAAAAAAAAAACTGTGAAGAGGAAATTTCTGCCAACAGCAATGTTTTTCTCAGTAAAAGTATTATTAGATAAAAACAAGCCCTGCTATGTGACATCCTGAAGACAGCAGTGCAAGTTTACTGAGGTGGAGAAAACTGACATAAGTGTCACAAAAAAGTGTTTTGTTGATATCAGTTTCATATTTCATTTAAAAAGAAATATTAGATGACTTTTAGGAAAAATAACTTGTGGTCTCCTCTCCGTCTGTCAAAAAGCCACCCAACTTGGACATTTCACATCAAGAGAAATGTTAGAGTTTACTGAGATTAGAAATTAGAAATATATCTGACATGTTTTGCTCAAAATACAAGAAACAGTTTAAAAACCCATATTTAAAAAAAAAAAAAAGTTTTTACACATCTGTTCATAGTTGCTAGCCAGTGTTGAGGGGCGGAGTCAGCCACTCGACTCCACCTCCTTTTAGTGCGAACTACTTCTACACTGCGGCGAATGCTGCATGAACTGAAGTTTGGGTGGAGATAAAAAGATGGGAAAGTTGGATCATTCGACTTATTCAAATAGTTCTGGTACCATTTCCTGTCCATACAGTTTACAACCATTTGCACCTTGATACATGTGACCGAAACCAGGGTCCCACATACAGTGAACAAAAGATGGATGAAAAAGCCTTTTGGATGAAAAAGTGGAATGTGTTCAAGAAGAAAAAAAAAAAAAGTTTTGTTATTTGAAACAAACTATGAGCAGCATTAAATCAACACTTGTCACAAAAGAAATATTTTACTTAAAAAGAAAGAAAATTTGCCTCATGATTCAAGCTGTTGTAGTTTTTCTTCTTTCCCTCAGGTAACTGTACAACACCAGTGCTACATTATTGAACTAAATATTAGTCTTATTGCATGTCATTATGGTATTCTAAAATCAGTAAACGTAATCCAGCCATCAGAGTTGTTTTAATTTGGTTTATTATTAATAATAAAAAGCTCTATGAGCTGCAAAGACTAAATAAAAACACAGAGGGACAAACAGCAAGTGCAGAACTCAAAAAAGCCGTAAAAAACTTTTCCTCTGGCTAGTTTGTCACAGTCAGGTGTCACAGCGGAAAACATCATTCTTCTTATGAGTGCACAGGAGGTCAAGAGAGTGATTATTTTTCCGGAGGAGTGACAGTGATAAAAGTTGATTCAGATTGTAAAGCCATCAAAAAAAAAAAAAAACACACCACACAATTCTGGTCTCATTCCTCAAAAAAATGTGTTCATGCACATAACATTTTAAGATAAAAAAAGCATCAGACAGCAGGATCCCGCTTCTGCATCCAGAGCATTTTAGCGCCAGTGGCGGTGAGATGCATCGAACTGAGATGAATTGACACATATGGACATGCGTGACATTGATATTCATGGCGATCACGCAGGTCGTTTAGGCCTGTGGTGCAGGGAATTATCCAGAAAGTGCAGTGCGAGGCAGATTTGTCAGACTCGGTAGAGTCTACGACCAGAAGATGCCCTTGGATCGTCCTCTTTCGTGGACTCCAGCACAGTGACAGGAGTGAGTGTGTCTGCATTCAAGCTCACAGACGTGTGCCAATTTGTCATCATCTCAATACATGTCTTCATATTGACAAAGGTCTGCTAGATCTAAATATCACTTGCTCCTCATGAATGTTAAATGCAAAACTGAGGACTGCAACTTGACAGAGTTTCAAGATTGTGCCCTTGTCCTTACACACACTGCAATATATAGTGATGCCCACTTGAGGATTTAGCATGTGATAACGATAACACACCCACACACAGATACATGTTTAGCTATCCTTATAAGGACATCAAACTGACTTCAGCTATAGCGAAACTTTTATTACTAGTTTATTCATAACCTTAATCTGATCTCATTGTACATCTTTGCTCCAGTTCTAATCAGGACTCTAGAAATGACATTGTGCCTCATTTGGATTTGGTCTCCAATGATGACTCGTCCCAACCAAAGCTCCCCTGGAGATCCACTGGTTAGCCCAGATAGCAGCCTTTGGTCATGGGTAAAAAAGTTAGCTGCTGCTCAGCTAAGCTTTGTCACCCGAACCCTTCCAGGGCAACTCAGCTAGCTAGCACTCCGTTCATATAATTAACAGCACAACCAGAAACATGTCATCTTCAAAAGCAAGAATGATTATACACTGTTCAATGCTGTGTTATGTGCCAAGAGGCTAAAGTGGTGACAGTTTGCTATCAATATACCCCAAATGATGCACAAATTTGTGGCTTTATACAATTTTATCCGACTTGTATAAAGAATCGTCCCCATACATGCATCTTGGATGTGAAATATGGCTATGGAGACCAAAACTGTTTTGAATCCGGCTAGAACTATCTGTTTAATTCCTGCTACTTTGTTGGAAATTTCAAACATCAGAGACTGTCCTGCTTTTGGAGCTAGCCACTAGCAATCAGGTGAGGAACTGCAGTCTTCTTCACTTCCTGGTTTGTGTCAGACTATCCAGCTGGATGTAACCCCTTGGTCCCATGAAGGCCAGTGTTAATACTGAACCAGGTCCTCATGAGGTATCAAAATCAAGAACACACATGGACACACACGAGGGAGTCTTACAGAGATATATTGCCAAAAAACATTTTCACTGCTTTTTACTTCTCCATGTTCCTTGCCACTGATGTACACGTACTTGAAATGGTTACAGCTGTCAACCCCCCCACCCCCACCCTTTTTAGAAAATAATGATAAAGTAAAAATACAAAATTAGCATTTTGTGCTTGACAGAGTCATGCCATCATTCAGCAAAAATTTCTCAGCCGTGCTGTAGTGTGAAGCAAAAGGAGTCACTACGTTCCGCTCGTGTCATTCTTTATCTAGGTCATACAAAGCGGGAGACTGGCAATGCTAACTGGCATCATTACTCTGCTAAGTGTTCAGCCTCTTTTAGCTTTTTGTGTTTCTGTTCTTCTCAAAACGCTTTTTACGGTGGCAAATTTTCTGGGCTCCACAATAAAGAGCCGATGAACAAAGTCTGGGTCTGATCTGAGGTTTGTTGGGGCTTTGCATCATTATCAGAAGATCAAACATGGGGTTCTTTCATCTGGAGTGATTTGGAGGGGGGGGGGGGGGGGGGGGGGTGCTCTCAAGTGAGGTCATTGAGACTCCAGAGAATGGCTGGTATCAAAGTGATTGGGTTATGAATAGGAGCATAGTCTTCACAGGAAATACCAAACCAGGGCGGATTCATGCCTTTGAATAATCCGCAAGATATCTGGCAATGCCAGAGGGCTTCTGATGTCACTGAGCTTTGTTTGGTTATTTATGTCAATAAAAAGAGGATTTGGAAGATTCCATCTCTGCATTTCCAAGGCATTGTGTAATGAATATTAAAAGAAAGATTAAAGAATGTGCGCTTTTGCAGAAAACAGTTTCGCAAGCTCCAACGCCAACTGGAAAAGCAACTCCCACTAAATGTATCATTAGCCCAAAGTGAGTTTCCATCCATGAAAACATGACCCAAAGGAGTTCAGTTTTTGATCAACTGCATCTCAACACCGTCAACACTTGATGCTCCATCCAAATAGACTCCACGTCTTACTTTAAAGATGACATGCATGTACGATATATTTTGCATTGCTGAAGAACTAGAACTAAATAGAAAGTAAATGCCTTTTAAAAGTCACAGTTATGCATCATACACGGTCACTGCAGCTCTACACCGCGCAGGTCTGTGGTGTTCAGGCCTCCTTCTGGTTCATTTCCAACCCTTAAGAGTCCTAAAAAACTGAAGATTTTACAGTGCAGGGCCGTGTTCTTTATTAGGCCATATGGCTTGCTGGGGTCTGTTTTCAGTCAGAGTGTTATAAGTCCTATCTGCTTTCACTTCACTGCTGAAAGGTGACGGATGATCTCTTTGGGCAGCAGTTTGAGATCAAGGAAGTTCAGAGGTATCTCTGGGAAGTGCATTTCACAACCTCACATGGTGTACATTTACTCGCTGTTCCTGGTGATTGGGAGAATGAAACTCAGATGGTGTAGTTGGCTTTAAAAAACTGTTTTACACTCCAAATATACATAAAAATGTATATGCCATGATCTTGGACATGCAAAAAAAAAAAACATTGTTTGTATAACTCCCCTGACATTTATTATGGTAGATAAATTGTTGATTTAAAAATTACTGTAGTTTAAAAGAAGGAAATGTCAACATCAAGGACCCTCATTACTTTTAGCTGGATGGCTAGCCATCCTCATCATATATATATATATATATATATATATATATATATAGTGCTTGTCCTTATCAGTTCCATCCAATTTTTCTAGAAAACCAAAAGAATCACAGAAGAATGAATCAGAAATCACCTGAAAGTTAATGCAACAGTCAGCATGTGATACATACATGTACTTGTAACATGGTACTACCTAAACGGCAGTTTAACTCACAGTTGTGCTCAAAGTTGAACATAACTGCAGCATGGCAACTGATTTGCATTTCAAGAAATATGCTTCTTATTTGGAGGTGGCCCTTCTGAGTCAAATACTCAGAAGCTAACTTCAGTATCATTAGGTATGCTACAACTTCAAAATGTAGCTTTTCAGGTCACTACACCCTTTTGCCTTCATATTTCAGAAATTAATCAACTGCATGGCTCAAAGTGAGGGTAAATAGTAACAAAATTAGCAATACTCTTACTTGGTAATACCTCTTTTGGTAAGAGAAACTATTTTAACTTTTAAAACTTCACTCAAATTCCTGTTGAGTAAACAGCCAAGAAAATAGTTACTCATTGCTTGACCTGATTGGGATATATATTTTTTTTTTCTAACAACACAGCAATCTAGATCAAGCTAACCTTCAGCTTGTAGGTTGAACAGGTGCTAACTACATTTCAGTAGGGTTTAAAAGGTCAAATGGCTTTCCTTCTACATGGTAACTAAGCTATCACCAGTGTGATTGGCCCAACATCAACCAGGCATGGTTCAAACCCGGTAGCAAGAATAACTAAAAAGGCTGCATGACTGAAATTATCAGGCTCGAGAAGGTAGCAGAGCAGAGCTAAATGCTGAACAGGAGTAATCAAGCACAGGTGAGGGTAATCAGTGCAGCTGCAGCAGACAAACAATCAGTGAATGATCAGCAGGAGGCGGTCGATCTGGTGGAAGTGGAGAACAGAGTGAAGACAAGACAATGAGGAAATTAAAGAATAAAAAGACAAAGTAACTCAGGCAGCTGTCTTAGATGTTTTAATAATATCTGTCTACATTTGGCATTACTCTGTGAAAAACAACAGTGCATCAACCACAAACTATTTGGTTAAATGACATTAATAATGTCATCTTTCCTGAAGGTGTAGCTTCTAATGTTTGTTTCTTTTCTTGGCTCATATCTTTTACTCTTTAGGCGACATAACTGTGATGATGGAGGGACAAGAGAAATCATACTTTGTGTCACATGCGATTCTTTATTTTCACCTCTAATGTACATGTTGTGCACAGAATTGCGTATTTTAGAGTGGCTGCAGAACTCAGGCTCATAGTGACAGGCTCACACTAAATGCTAAATCCTTTAAATCATCATCAATTTAAAACTACACATCATAATTGAAAAAAAACTGCACTGTCACCATCTTAGCTGAGGTTTATGAGTTAAACTTCTGCATGATATAGGTGTGAGAGTAAAAATATAAATACTGGATGTGGTTTTAATAATCACTCATAATTTTCGGAACTAGACAGAGAAATATGGATGGTTCCTTGCTCCTGAAGGTGAGTTGTCTCTCCCAGCAGCTCGAAAGGCCTTAACACGGGGCTTTACCGTGGCTAAACTGTCATCATTGCAGACTTGGCAATATATGCAAATCCTTGAAACTCACGATTGGAGTCTATCTCCACTGACCCCCATGATAAAATCTCTAACTTTACAGCAGAAATAAACAGATTTACAACTTGGTACAATATAAAGCCAGAAATCTATGCATAATTAGCAGCATGGTTGTCCTGAGTGACAGCTACATATGGCTAACTGTCACCACTTTAGCACTTTTGGTGAGTTATGAATAAAGCTTACATACCAAAACAGCTCATATTTTAAAGCTAACTTGGCCTTTATATTCTGTTATTTGTCCATAAATAGCTCTTTGTTGGCTCGTAAGGATCAAAGGACAAAGCTTAGCGAAGCAGCAGGTAGCAGCTACTTGTGCTCATGGCCAAAAGCTGCTACGTGGGATAACCGGAGGATGGCCTTTAGCTCACTGGCTCTGACAGCAACTTGCTCTCTCATATACTTCAGCAGCGTTCTCAGTGTTGCTCTATTCACTTTGAATGGAGTGACATCAAGTACAGTGGTACCTCTACTTACGAACGTCTCTACATATGAAATTTTCAGGTTACGAAACGCCTCAATGGGAAAATATTGCCTCTTGTTATGAAAGAAATTTCAGGATACGAAAGGCAAAAATACAGTACGCGCTGCTACTCGCAATCCCAGAGTTTACCAAACGTAAACATACTTGTCGGCTCTGTATCTCAGTTTGAAAGCGAGCTGCTTAGCATCTTCCTGGCATCCCATTGGCTAGGAGGGTCCCTTGTCTTTATGAGCGTAACCCAACAACCCAGGTAAACGAACAATTTTTACCTCCGCCAAGGAGGTTATGTTTTTGCCGGCGTTTATCTGTTTGTCTGTTTGTGTTCAAGATAACTCAAAAAGTTATGGATGAATTTTGATGAACTTTCTAGGAGTTGTCAGAAATGTGAAAAGGAAGAACTGATTTCATTTTGGGTGTGATCCAGAAGAAGTCCTGCTCTCCGAGTGCTTTTCTAGTTCTAACATGTATTTCTTACAGGTTTTTATGTAATTTCATGTATTATTTATAATTTATTCAAAAAATAATGTTCGAATTTTAGGGGACTTGGAACGGATTAGGGCATTTACATGTAAATCACGTCCCTACTTACGAAATTTTCAGGTTACGAAACTACTTCCAGAACCGATTAGTTTCGTAAGTAGAGGTACCACTGTATTACCAAACAGAATTATCAGGTTTTGTGCATCACGGTTGCATCCGTCAAATTTACATGCTTTGAAGCGAATGTCAGCCAACCAAAATGCAACTAGAAAGATAGAAGTGGTGTAGGAAATCGTATATGGGGGTGAGCTGTTTCAAAGCTTGTGGCTTATTTGTGTAGTAAATATTTAGAGACAGAAGAAATTTGGTTGTCGACAAAGGCATGCCAGAAGCACCCACAAGATGAATGTGTGGTAATGCTAGTGTATGGTTATGTAATGTTAGTAATGTTAGTGTGTTATCTTGATTGTTGATGGTGCTCTGGGTATGGCCAGGTGGCAGTCGGTTATCAGTCACAGCTAAATAAGTGTCCTGGTGGAGTTTAATCAGAGCTCTAGCTGGCTTTGTTTCAAAAATTGAGCTCCTGTTAATATGGCACAAAAGGCTACAAACCAACTCTTGCTTGTGATGATGTGACTGGGTTTTATTAATTTTTTTTGTATGAGCAGTTGACTATCATTGAATTTTCCCTCAGGATTAATCAAGTATCTTATGTATCTATCTATCTATCCTCAGAAAACCTATGGGTGCTGTTGCGGTGGCTTTGTCCAGTTCTTTTCATACAGTCTGGGTTCAACTGGGGGTTGAAGTTTAGCTTGATCTCAATTCCAGTGTCCTCAGATCTCAAACAACAACTGGAGGTCTCTCTTCTTCCATGTCTTTTTAAACCTAAAATAGGTAAGTTCTAATAAGAACCTAAGCTCGTTTTCACACTGGCGCTATTCAGGTCGGCTCAAAGGAGCTTTGGTCATGAGTGTGGGTCACGACAATCGACAATCGTGCAACGGCAAAAAAAATTGGGCAACTCTGGGTTAACGATGTGAAGTTGTTGTGTCGCCATGCACAACATAAAAACAGCACTTGCGAACATGAACTGAACATGAACCTAACAAAGTGAAACCAATAATGGAATTTGGCAACGCACCAAGGTGGCAGCACAGGTGTGCAGCGACATATATGAAAATGAAACTAAGTGGTTTCGTTAACACAAGACATGAATCTCATCCCTACACACTGCTGTAAAATTTTGAGGCTTATTTGGGAAGATGCCTCTAAAAACAAGGAAAAAAATACACATTAAGAATACATAATCTATTCAGGTAGATCATTAGACACAGTCCAGATACACGTACACATGTGTGCCCACACACACACCAAAACATATAATACCTGACTGGATTTAGCCCGTTACCACTGTCCTGATTGTCTTTCGCAGCTATCAGACAATTCAGCAGAAGCATCTCCGAAGCTTACTGGGTTCGGGTTTCACTCGGTGCCAATTTGCTCTCGAACTGCTTTCGGCACATCAGTCTCATCGCGCTTCCATGAAGTCTCATAATTCTCAGAACTGCTGGGTCCACGCTCTGCACTTAAACTGGTCTGTCAGGACGGGCCAGACAGCCGTGCACTTGAGCGTGGCAATGGTGTGTTTCTGTGTTGCCTCAATAAACTGGAGAACATCAATAAACTTGATGCACGGAGTCAACTACGGCTCACGGGCATTCCGGTTCTAGCCATGTTCGGCAATAATTCTCACGGACTCTTTTCAAGCTCATTTACGTCAGACAGTTAAGCTGCATCGGCTACTATGCAGCAGCACTTGTACAACCTTGGACTTTAATTATACCTGCAGGTAGACTGCCTGACATTTCAGCGTATTGGATTTCACATTCTGCTAATAGGCGTGGGTATGACATCATGTATAGGTTTTCAGCTTTATATTATACTCATATAAGCATAATTATATAGTGGTGTCTCTGCAAATACCTTATAATTATGAGCCCAGCAAAAACCAGACTAATTGCTCAATTAGATGGTTGAGACCAAATCATCACATCGGCTTCCTTTCAAATGCTTTAATGAAGACAGGATTCAAAAGATATCCTTTCCAATAATCTGTGGAACAATCAGGATGATCAGGATGGTTGGAAGGGGAGAACTGGGACCATATCTCGCCTCATTTATTTTGTGTGTGTCCGCTTTAAGTGGTTGATTATCTAATCACATCTGTCAGGAAATATTTCTGCGCTGCAGCCAGGTTCTGTTCTGCTGCACCTCTTCCTCCATTACTCACTCCGATAAAGTTTAAAAAACAACTAGATCACAGCGTAAAAGTAGCTTCTCTAACTCTGAAGTCTGAGAACATGTCGGGAGTGAGGAACTGCCTCAAGTGGAGGAGTTTAAGTAACTTGGTCTCTTGCTTACAAGTGGGGAATGAATGGAGTGGAAGAGTGGCAGACGCTTAACATATATGTCAAGTAGTCATTAAATAAAGCAATATCTAAAAAAAGATCTCAACAACATGTAAACCACCCCCTTTACTTTACATTTGTTCATGCAGAGCGTTGGCGCTGCTTCCAAAGACACAGCTGGATACAGATTTGAAGACAGCCGAGGCTATCAGTGAATAGTTTCCTCATTTCCTCTGTTTATTAATGTTTATTCGTGTTGTTCAACACCAGAGTTCAAGGCTGTGATGGGAATAGCAAGATCTGCTCAAGTAAACGTGGCCGGAACTAATTGTGTTCCTGTCTGCTTGAAGCAGGTTAAGATGTTAACATTTGATACATATAAAAAAAAAAAAAAAATTATATATATATATATATCTATAGATATATATATATATATAGTATATATATATATATATTATATATATATATATATATATGTATAGTCATGATTGTCATGGAAAAAAATTATTAGACCACTCTTTTTTTCTTCACTTTCTTGTTCTTTTTAATACCTGTTACCACTAAACATCATCATGTGACTACAACAGACAGAAAAGAAAACACTGAATGCATAAAAGCAGTGTTTTTGGCAGTACAACGCCATAGCTATTGATGTAAAAACTTAAGTGATTTAGGTTATAATCAAGAAACCATGGAAAATGGTAAGATATCAGCTCTTGAAATAAAACTCTTATGAGCAATCTTTGTGGTTATCGTTATGTTTGTCCAAACAAATGTACCTTTAGTTGTACCAGGCATTAAAATGAACAAGAAACTAAAGAAAACAAGGGTGGTCTAATAATTTTTTCCATGACCGTGTATATATATATATATATATATATAGATAGATAGATAGATAGATAGATAGATCTGATCAATGTTTTGGATTCAAGGAGTTTTTAAATCAATGTGTTAGCATTAAAAGATTAAATTAAATCAAATTAAACACAAGTTCAGTTGTTTCTGGATAAATGTGCTTCTTTCTGGGAAAAAAACAAAAAAACAAGCAGGTGTTCCAGCACCATGGGACTCCTTTTTTGTTCATTATCTTGTAAACAAACTGACTGACAAGTAAACCGCTTTGGTTTCCTTCCTGAAACGTGACAAATGGCTTCATTTAGAAGATGTTTACGCGACAAGGAAGTTCAATTTGCCATTTATCTGTTTTCCATCTTTCCCTCTCAGTGGTTGTAAATCTAAAATAGATTTAATGATCTTTTTCTTTTTTTACTTAATCAATCCAAAAGTGCCTCCTTTTATTTGCTAATCATTTAAACTGTGTAGTATGTCTGCTCTTAGGGAGGAAATAAACTCATTTGGTTGGGAATAAACTCACTTAGTTTAGTTATACAACCACATTTTTCCAGTGAAGTGTAATGTAGTTTAAACCCACGAATTGGGAAATGTAAATCTTACAATTGTTACGTTTGTCTTCCGTTAAAACAAAAAAAAATATAGCTGTCATTTTGTAATCGAACCCATATTTTGTGTGTAAACACGATCACCTTCAAGACGTCACCATGTGTCAGAAAAGTCCCCAGGCGGGAGTCTAGTGTGGTAATCCGATCCCAAATACTTCAAAGTCTTTCACCCACACCTGCACTGTGATCATTTTTATTTATTCATTAAGTACTCCCTTAGCACCAAAAATGAACTCCGCAAACAATCCTCTGAATCAGAGAGGCGCTCGCATTTACATTTGTTGAAACAAACAGGGTTAAGTCTGCTTTGTGCTCTGCTCACCCACCAGCCGAGTCATCATTATGCTGAGTGGCTATGCAGAAATTATCACTTTTGAAAAGAAGAAAAAAAAAAAGAAAAACGGCTTGCAGTTCACATTTACATTAAATGATGGAAATGTATTCTTGCCTCTGATAAAGCCATCCAAAGGAATTCAATTTGGGTTTCTTTATTTTTTTTTCCCCCCTGCAGACTAAAAGTGGGTCAGTGGATTATAGCAAAGTATTTCACAAACAATTGTCTTCTTAATGCCTCAAATCTTGACTGCCATGCAGGATGCTGTGAAGAAAAGAGGCAGCTCGTACAAATGTGTCAGAAAATACAAAACACTTGGCTATGATGACGCTCCATTTAAGTGATACAGGAGTCCAACTCAAAGGCACGTCTGAAAGAACAAGTCCTCCGAAGTCTGCTTTTAGTTAAATACTTATTGACTCCTTCTCCTTTTCTTTTCAACAGCATTCAAAGCTGTTGCTGGGACACTTTACCTTTCCGCACTCCCACTCGATAGCTCTGCCAAGGTCGAAGGTCAGTAGCTCGTGTGTCACGCCTTGACAGCCTCACTCTCCCGTTTCAGCAATGAGACACCTGGGCTGCGTCCCTGTGGTCATCCTTGAATATGCGCTCCCATCAGCCCCCACCGTCTCCAGTCAAAAACAATCAGGCTTGTCAAGAGCCTCGACGTGAGGCTCATCGCCGTGGCCGTTTGCCAGCGACTTGAGCTGCACCCCGATGAACCGCGTTCGATTAAAATACAAAAGGTGAGAATTCAGCAGGGAAATGCTTGCTTGAATATTCATAACAAAAGAGGTTGCTAGTGGCAGCCTGCTCGTTGGTTAATTTCCAGTGGAAATACTAAATACGGCCATGGATGGCTATGATTTATAACCCTGATCTGAGAGGTTATGTTAGGTTTCTTTTGACTATTGCTTAGTGGGATTACTCAAAAAGTAATGGATGCAAAATAATGAAAGTTTTACAAGACATGAGGTTTGGGCCATTGTAGGAGAGATTATATTTTAATGCCAATCTGGATCCAAGTCAGGAAATGCGGAGGTGTTCAGTGTTGAACCCCTCTGGTAATGCATGATGTCATAAAATAAGTTAGAGAAGTCAGCATGCCGTTAACAGAAGGACTGCCCATCTCTGAAATTCTGAACATCTATTTATGTTTTCAGTTAACTTTAAGAGAGGTGTGAACCAAGCCATTACAACCACCAGTTAACTGATATTCTGCAACACTAATTCAGTTTATTTACAATAAATTTTCTTTTTTTTAAAACTCTGTATCTACTCTGGATTTGTTTATTCCATGCTGGATTACATGGGTAAGAACAAATACTTTCCACTGATTATAATCGCCTCTGTTTTCTTTTTAAGGTTTAGGTTTAGTTGTTAGAAGCTAGATTGGTTAGACTCAAGTACTTAGACCACCTGGCATTAATTAGGTATCAAAGCAACTTTGATTACGTTTAAATCCAGAAATACCTGGTTATATTTAGAAATTAAATACTAGTTTGGTTAGGGTTTAGTCACCTAAACCATCTAGTCGTGCTCAGGCATTTAAAAACTGATTTGGTTATATTTAGCCACCTAATACATCTAGTCGTGCTTAGGCATTTAAAGACTAGTTTGGTTAGATTTAGGCACCTAAACCATCTAGTCGTGTTCAGGCATTTAAATACTAGTTTGGTTATATTTAGGCACCTAAACCATCTAGTCGTGCTTAGGCATTTAAAGACTAGTTTGGCTAGATTTAGGCAACCTAAACCATCTAGTCGTGCTAAGGCATTTAAAGACTAGTTTGGTCATATTTATTCACCTAAACCATCTAGTCGTGCTGAGGAATTTAAAGACTAGTTTGGTTATATTTAGGCACCTAAACCATCTAGTCGTGCTTAGGAATTTAAAGACTAGTTTAGTTATATTTAGGCACCTAAACCATTTAGTCCTGCTTAGGAATTTAAAGACTAGTTTAGTTATATTTAGGCACCTAAACCATCTAGTCATGTTTAGGCATTTAAAGACTAGTTTAGTTATATTTAGGCACCTAAACCATCTAGTCCTGCTTAGGAATTTAAAGACTAGTTTAGTTATATTTAGGCACCTAAACCATCTAGTCCTGCTTAGGAATTTAAAGACTAGTTTAGTTATATTTAGGCACCTAAACCATCTAGTCATGTTTAGGCATTTAAAGACTAGTTTGGTTATATTGAGGCAACTAAACCATCTAGTCCTGCTTAGGAATTTAAAGACTAGTTTAGTTATATTTAGGCACCTAAACCATCTAGTCCTGCTTAGGAATTTAAAGACTAGTTTAGTTATATTTAGGGCACCTAAACCATCTAGTCCTGCTTAGGAATTTAAAGACTAGTTTAGTTATATTTAGGCACCTAAACCATCTAGTCCTGCTTAGGAATTTAAAGACTAGTTTAGTTATATTTAGGCACCTAAACCATCTAGTCATGTTTAGGAATTTAAAGACTAGTTTAGTTATATTTAGGCACCTAAACCATCTAGTCCTGCTTAGGAATTTAAAGACTAGTTTAGTTATATTTAGGCAGCTAAACCATCTAGTCATGTTTAGGCATTTAAAGACTAGTTTAGTTATATTTAGGCACCTAAACCATCTAGTCCTGCTTAGGAATTTAAAGACTAGTTTAGTTATATTTAGGCACCTAAACCATCTAGTCATGTTTAGGCATTTAAAGACTAGTTTGGTTAGATTTAGGCACCTAAACCATCTAGTCGTGCTTAGGCATTTAAAGACTAGTTTGGTTATATTTAGGCACCTAAACCATCTACTCGTGCTTAGGCATTTAAAAACTAGTTTGGTTAGATTTTGACACCTACACAACTTGGTTATTTTTAGGCATTAAAAACTGAGGTATCTAAACCTTGTGGTTATATTTGGGCATTAAAAACTAGTTTGGTTTGATTAAGAAACCAAACTAGTGGCCTTAGAAACACTGTCAACAAATCTCTTTTTTTTCTCACTTGATAGTGAGTCTCATCCCATCTGAAAAAGAAAAGAAAAAAAACTGATACAAATGACTGTAAAAGTTATGCTGGACTTAATGCTCACACCGGCCTGGCTTTGTGTGGTCACAAAAGACAAGACGTAAACACTAAAAGCAGAACATCTGGCCAGTTCTTTGATTAGGCAACTTACTTCTCTTTTAAACTGAAGTAAATATAAGTAGCAGTTTGTCATGTGCACATCTGCACTGATATTTAAAGACAAATGGGAGCAGACCGAAAATAGCTGAAGCGATCATTGTGGTCTATTATTGAAGTCATCAAAGTTGTTCTAGATTTCATGAAAAAAAGACCCAACTCATATCCATCCATTTCATGATTTCACTTTTATCCTAAACTTGGCTTTGTTGTTCTGTTAATCATGCTTGTGCTATGATATTCATGACTGAAATCTGAAGGACTACAGCTATTCACTTTAATAGTTTACACAATTTGAATTAATTGTTTTGTATCATTGTTGTTTTTACTGTATGAGTTTTATTCTTTTTATCTCTAAAAGCCCAGCCATAGACCAGTGTGGCAAATTAGCAAATTGCTGTATACTCTTGATACAGTACATCAGTTGCACTCTATGTCCATTATGTTTTATTGCATTGTTCCTAATAGATGAATAATGTTGTCCAGTGGAGCTAAAATAATGCAGTTCCCCCATTGCTCATTGCTTCCCTTGCATTTGTATCTCTCTGAGGGATTCCAGATTAGTGTCCCGGCAAGAAGCTTTGTGACAAGAGACCCCGTTGAGGGAATCTGCATGTATGAAGTACCTTGCACTAGATGTTTTACAAGGTCGAGAGTCTCAGCTGAAACTGCAAATGACAGGGACAAGTAGTTCAAGGACTCAGCAGCATAAGGACAAATGAAAAGCCTTGTCCCATATTCAAAATACCAACAGGGAAAGGTGATCCTAATAATATTGAATTCTTTGCATATGAACAGGATGCAGGCTTTCATGTGTTACTACTCTGAAGAGAGTCATTGAATTGTGTTGAATCCTTTGGCACTTTTCTGACTGCAGCCAACACTGTATGACTAGGAAGTCATAACATAACATGTGGAGCCCATATGAGAAATAAATATCCTGAAAATGGCGCCGCCACACATTTATGTTCTCCAAGTTGGCCCCATGGTTATGTGCAGGTACATGGGTGATGAATGGGCATGGGCCCATAATGGGTGTCTCATCTGGGTCCCACTTGAAGCAACCATCTCAGCAAACCCAAGTGGACAGTTCACAAGGCCAATATGGAGCCAGCGGACAACCTCATGTGGGGGCCTCATTTTTCAGCCCATTTATATTTTTTCTCTGACAAATGTTGGCTGGGTTTGTCAACCGAATATTCACAGATGGTATTTGTATCGATACAATGCAAGTGAGTTATAATACACTGTGATACAGATGGACATATAACTTGTACTTGGAATACAAAGCAAGTATTTGCCTTGATTGAGGCGCACACTAAAATATAAGTCTATTTCAAGAATTGATTTGAGAGTATAGTTGGGTAAAGGCATTTTATATGGCACATAAAATCTCTGAGATTTACATAGTGCATCCAACTAATAAAATAGGAACCATTTGCATTGAAATGGTTCCTGGTGGAATAATGGACACACTGCAACAGTCTAATTCTACTTCGCATTACTGATGGGGAACAAATGCTGTTCCAGCCACATGCAGCCACCCACAGTCATCCCCTTAAATCAGCCTCATGTTTATCCTCTGGACAAAAACAGTTACCTCACCGTGACTTTTTCCCCCATCGGTCCTATTTAGATTGCTGTGACAGCCTACCTGAGCTATCTGGGGCATGGTAAACTTTTGCGGGCCCCCTTTATTCCTCTGGCTCAAATAATCATCACAAGACACTGAAACCTCCCGCTAAGGAAAATTATTTATCCTTCCCCCGGCTGCGGTACAAACAGGACAGGCTCGCTTCGAGCCTCAGTCTTCGTTAGGTGTTACAAATAAAGCACATTTGGATTCTGCACTGTTTGTTTTCATCTTATAATATTATTTGCTGCATGTCTGCAGGACAATTCTTACTCCTGGGACGTTATGGTATGTTTTTGGAACAGGTTCTGCTGATAAATTCAGTATCTGAGGCGAAGATTATATTTTGTTTGGACATAATTTTTATTCATTGCCTGTCATCTCTGAAACAACTTTCAGCTGCCCCCTTTTCTGTTGCTTAAATTAAGACATCTGTTGTACAGTAGCGCTGGCAAAAAAAAAAAAAACAAGCAGCGAAATGAATCACGTCAAACAGTTTTCTCTGAACTTATTACATTCATCTCTCAAAATAACTTTTTGACTTCATTAAATGTTTGTATTTGACATATGATAAGTCTTGTGGATTCTCCCACAGAGTTAGGCAGAAATGTTCCAGCACTTTTTCCAATAACGCACACTCGTGGGGTTTACTCTGTATTTTCTGAATTTGAAAATAATTGAATATGCCATGGTTGCCGAACCCAGATAAAGGACTGAAAGAAAAAGGAAAGGGTGGGGGGAGGAGGGAGGGAAAGGGGTACAAGGCAGCATCAACTGCGGTAAGTGATTCCTCAAGGAAGCTCCTATTATTGAGCTTATCCTCCCCTTTTAAGCACAAAGTAGAGCAACACAGAGTCTCGCAGAAGTAAGTAAAATTGTCATTTGACTTAATATATTGATCTGTGCGCTCAGATACAAATTTCTCTGATTTTCCAAGCGTGTCCACACCAAAATAAGGGAACAGGGGAATGAAGTAGGAGAGCATTTTTCGAAAAAAAGATACTGTCGGATTTAACAGGCAACTAAATCTGTATTTGTAGGTTACAGTGGTTTGGTGGACTTCATTCAACTGCCAAACAGAGATTACTAGTTGGACTCGTGAAAGCAAAATTTCTTTAGTTGCTTTAGTTTATCATCAGTCACTGTGTCACTATCAGTTTTATTTTTTAGGAAGTAAAACATACTTAGTTAGGATTAGGAAAAAATTACTCTGTTTAAAGCAGATGTAGGGTAATTTTCTTTTCTTGGCTTATTGAGGAAAGGTATAAGTTAACACATAAGCAGTTTTTTTAAGGTGGCAATAGGGCTGTAGCGATACACTAATCTTGCAATACGATACACAATATTCGATTCACGATACGGTATATATCGATATTCATCTTAAGATACATATACAAAACTTTCTGAAAGATTTTAAAGGGACAAAGTGATTTTTTGTGACATCTTGTGAGTGTTCCAATGACTTTGTTTGAGGCGTTTAGTTGAATGAAATCAATTATACATTATATGGCTGACAGGCAGCTTGCAAATGCTGGACAAAATGAAAAAAAGATGTGCTGAGAAAAATAGTTTCATTTTTTAACAGTGCAAATTGTTGCTTGCAAGCTTTTAAATTTAAGGTCACAATGGAGAGTTAAAGTACAGCAAGTGGGCTCTTTGCCAGGTTTTTTTTGGCTTGATACTGAACGTATGAGGTAGCAACTAGCCATTCTAGCCACCAGGTTAAGTAAAAACGAACCGTGGCAGCCAATAATTAAAGTCCATTGGGGCAACATTTAAGCCATCTTAAAATTGCACCCATCTCAGCAGAGTAGCTGGCGAACTTAAGAGCGCCCCTGCGGGACACGGGGGTTTTGAAAGGAGCTTAGAATATCGATACCCACGGCTGAAAAATCCATACTCTCTGGGGACATAAAATATCAATATATATCGCTGAATCGATAAAATTGCTCGGCTCTAGGTCGGCAAATAGGTTCTTATTTTCAAAATGATTTTATAGTTATCAATATTTTTTGCATTTCGCCCTTAGAAACAGTCAGACACTGCAAAGTTAAGCGATTTCACTTGTTTAATTTTGTATGCAGGTTTGTTTAGCTACTAGGTTAGGTTTAGGAAAAAGGCTGTGATTCAGGTTAGACTGGAGCTCATGCTCAACATCTGCCACGATACAGTTACGATCAAAGTTATTAGCTCTGTTTTTAAATCTAACACAGCCATTAACCTTTCCATAGAAATGACTAAGATCAAACATGTTTATAATTGATATGGTTCCAGAAGAACAAAGTCAAATTTCCATAAAGCTAAATTAACACATTTAACTGACTCAGTTCAGATGAAACAAAACAAAGACAAAATGCCAAGGTCAAAATCATTAGCTCTCAATTAATTAATCATTAGCGTAGCCTTTGTGACAAACAGCTGATCTCAGATGGTGATTCGTATCTAAGTTGGCACATGTCTTTTCAGAGATCTGTGTTCATTCTTCCATGAAAAATTGTTGCGCTCATTCAAACTGTGTCATGCTCAACCATTAACCTTGAGTTTCCCAGACAGATTTTTAAAATGATTCAGCTCTGAAGTTATCCTCTATTTCTGTCATCATGAAGGAGCAAATCAGCCCCACAGCATCATGCTTCCACCGCCGTGATTCACTGTAGAAAATGTGTTTTTCGGGTTATTCACCAAACAAAAGCTGCATTCACGTGTGCAAAGAGCAACAGTTTGGTCTCATTGGACGAACGGACAGTGTTTCCAGCCTTCATCCCAATGTTTCAGATGTTCATGGGCAAACTTCCGTATGACTTTTATATGCCATTTTGTGAGCAATGGTGTTCTTATTGATCAATAACTATCGAAGGCCAGTGTGATGAAGAGCCCTCACAGCTCTCAAGTGTACTGATTGCTCAGGGGAGGTTTAAAGGCAAAAGTCACCTGAGGGCTAATCATTTTGACCGCCTCCTTTTTCTCAGCATTTGATGCAAAGAAAACGTAAAGCAGAGCAGAGGACTTTTATTCATGTTCAAATAATGGTTTCTGGGCGCAGTGGTTAGCCCATATACAGAGGCTACAGTCCTCGTGCAGCTGGTCGCGACTCCCAGCCCGGACGACCCTTTGCCACGTGTCTTCCCTGTTCTCTCTGCCCAGTTCCCTGTCTCTCCTTCGCTGTCAAATAAAGGCCACTAGTGCCAAACGGAGAGTGAGCTCCTACCTACCCATCCCTGAAAATTGTGAGTCATCAAGAGCATGAAACCTCCCACCGTCTGATTAGCTGGAGTAATGCTCGTTGTGGTTTGAGGGCGAGGTTGGACCTTATCTGTATGATTTCAGTTTATGGAGGTAGGTCTGTAAATGATGCCTGGCCATTTTTACTCCTCAGATGGGCAGATAGTGGATGGTGAAGAGATATTCACTGAATGTGACAAAATGTGAATTACTTACCCTCCCTTTAAGTGACTTAATAGGGTCTTTGAGACTATGCAAGGCTTTATGAAAAATACTGCATTTAATTTAGGGAAATGTTCTTTAGCTCCTTGGAGGCTATTTTTACTATAACCTTAGCACAAAGCTTAATTTTTTTATAGGTTATCTGGTGGTAGGGTTTTTTTTAAGTACTTTACCTTTAAAGATTATGCTTTGTGCCACAGTGAAAATATATTAGTTCACAGACCTCCAGTTCTGTTATTTATCTCTCTTATTTCTTTTCTCCGTCTCACGGCTGTACATTTAATAAGTGACAGTATATTCTATGCAGCAATTTATTTATTTTTTTTCTGTTCTACATGAAAGAATGCATATTTGTGTTTGTACTAGCCCAGCCACAGTACAGAAGCTGCCTGTCGTGATAATTGTATTCTACCGCTGCATCTAGCATCTATTTCTCTAGGATATTACACAATACATACTCATCTCATACAGAGACATCGGAGATTTATCTGTGGCATTGTTGAGACGGCTTTAAATCTTTCTATAAGAAATAATAATGGTAGAATTTTTAGAAATTATATCTGCAGTTTAATACATAAAGAAACCCACATTTGTATTCCTTTTTAGAGGGTGGTAGCAATAAGAAAAAAAGGCTCATGACTACAGCTTTTTTTTTTTTTTTTTTTTTTTTTAATAAAGGTGATTTGTGAGCTCAGTCAGACATTGCAAATGGTCCGGATCTCCCATTTCACAGATGATTGTCATTTGCAAATTACATATGAATGTGGGAGGTTTGCAGTCCTCATGTGTTGCACTTGTAACGCCAGAATGAGCATAAAAATAAGGGCTAACCTTATGCTACATGTCTACTAATGTTGCCAACACGCCTCGCCTCTTATTATAAATGTTTTAATAATTAATTCAGTGGAGTAATATTACTCGGCATTGGCAGGAAAAAGAAATAATAATAATTAAAAAGGGAAAAAAAAAACATTACCCATGATGACCTCGTCTGCAATTTTGCAGTACATGAGTGGGCCAGGTGACAATGTTATGAGAACCTATTTGAATGGCAAATGAGCTCTGCTGTTGTTTGTGCTCGGGGAGGAAAGGAGGGTTTTTCTTTTCTTTTTTTTTTTTTTTGACAAGTGACAAGTAAAACCAGCAACATCAGAGGGGTGAGGGTGGTCAAGGTGGGGGAGCCGGGGGGCTGCGAGGGTGGCCACTATTTGGAAGAGGGGAGAACGGTGAGAATATTTGCGCAAATGCAGGGGTGGGAGAGCAGGTAGGAGGACAGTACGATGCATGTGTGCAGGCATGTGAAGAAGAGGAATTAATATATGCATGCAGGAGGCGGTAAAGAACAAGGGGAGGGAGAGGGAAAAATAAGACTGTGTGTGTGTGTGTACAAATGAGACAAAGCTATATAAAGACAAAGAGGAAGGAAGAAGAGAAACAGCCTGAAGAGAAGGGACAATGATGAAGAGACAATGAGAGCCTTAAGAAAAAAAAAGCTAGCTTTAAGTTTGCTCGCTGTGTTTATAGGTCCCAGATGTCCGGAGGTAATCGTGCAGCGGGGTTGCTCGGCAGACATCTGGCTGCCCAGAGCTTCGTATTCTTTCACACAGACAAACAAACTCCCACAAATCGGTTTGAAGAGCTCCACATAATCCCATTGGAAGCGTTGCTTAAAGCATATAACCTGAGTTCGTTTAAATCATTCAGGTTTCCCCTCTGACGGAATCCACAAAATAAAGTGGATTTTATTGAGAGTTGGAAAGAATCTCTCTTTAAATTGACTTCTAATCCTTGAGGTCCTCAAGTTACTAAAGGTTTAACTTTGATGCAAACTCTAAATTGAATGAGAATAGATTATATTAAACCATGCTGCTGTACTGTAATGTTGAAACAAGTGATGACAAACTGCATCTGACAGCTTAATGTGACTTCCTTTAGATTTGTTCGCTGGATGTCCATCATTTTCAGCTCTGTAAATAAAAAAAAAGTTCCACTCCTTTCCTTCTGGCATCCCTTTTGTCTATGGGCTTAGGCGAACTGGGATTTGGTTCAAAATGTGATGACCGTTTGATGCGGCTGCCATGTTTTCAGTTCCTGACTCTCATGAAAGTTTGCAGTGCAAGTCCACCTTGAGGAGCAAGAGTTCAGATCTTTTCATTCCAACTTCTAGGTCTTTCAAGTCTGCCTCTGGCTAATGTGTGACTGCTGCAACCGCCTCCTTTCATACACTGACAAAGTTTCCAGCAACTACATACTTGAGGAGTGCAGTTGGAAACCTTGAGTCATGAACACCACGAGTTGGATTTAAATCCTAATCACAAGCAGCTGATACAGCAATCTGAAACCCTAAAATGCGTCAAGAAAGTTATTTACTGTCTCTTTCACAAAGGAAATTGTGGGTGGTGTAGCTGCGTGTAGTTCTGGATGATTTTAGGTACCTATTTCATTATCCAACCCGCCTCCATCTGCTGTCATATCAACCTCATATCGACCCCTCTACATGAGAAAAGCAAAATAACTGGGATCCAATTAGATTGCTATTACTCATCATTGTATGACGGTACTAAAATAGCTCCTCCTGACTAACTCCTGTTTGCAGATATTTATTGCTCGACACAATCATTTCGCCGTCAACAACAAAACTGAGCGTGCTCTTGTGGAATATTCTGCCAAAGCTTTTGGCGGCGACTTCTAAAAGGTAGATTATGCCTTCAAGGCAGCCTGCAAAATGGATGCTTCAAAGATATTAGGTAAAAAAGATACAAGCTGCAGGCTACTGAACAGTCAAGCAGCATGTTTGGCAGCACAATGCCTTGTTCACCCTCCCAGGAAGCCGAGCTAGAGAGGGTATTTGCCAGACAATACCAGATGCTAGACAAGAAGGCCACACAGAGGCACTTTATCAGGCAGTTGGATGTGATTTTTACCCTCCCAGCAAGCCAGAGATGCCACATTGCCTAAGGAGTGCTGTTTTCCAGACAGTAGGAGCGGATTATTAAATTAGGCGGTACTTTATGACTTCTTTTCTTTGATTAGTGGTCACTCCTGTTGTGCAAATGTGCTGCTTCTTGGTGCAACCTGAGGCAACTGTGAAATGACATTGAATTTTTTTTTTCTGAGAGCTGACCTCTGTTCAGAAGACATGCCGACTCACTCTAGCTTTTCCTGTGAGTCAAACACTTACATATGTACAAATGTGATCTATTGATAATCACTTATAAGAAAAAGCTTTATATGAGGCAACCTTGAGTTGGATGGTGGTGGTTAGCATTGTTGCCTCGCAGCATGAAGGCTTTGGAGTTTTCTTGTTCTTCATGTCCCTGTGTGTGTTTTTTTTTTTCAGGTACTCCATTTGCCTCCTCAAGTCCAAAAAGATATGTAGGTTTGTATCTTAATTTTTACTGTGGGTATGATGGTGGTTTTCTCCATGCCTGGGCAGATGATAGACTGGCGGTCTAACTGGAGTGTACCCAATTTCACGCCCAATGACAGATAGGACAGCTTCTGTCCCCCGTATGACCATAAACAGGATGAAGTTGCAGGTTGAAAAGAAAGCACTGTGCCTGTGAAAACAAAAAGGCTTATTGGATAGGAGCTGTGTTTCCTGGATTTCCCAGAGAAAATCAAAGAAATGGCATGGACATCTGCTACATTTTAGCAGAACCCCAAGGCGTTAATCTTTGAAAATCTCAGAACAAGTCCTACTTTAAAAAAAGTTTTTTTGTAGTGCTTGCAACACTGATTGGTTCCAAAAAGAGGAGTAAATCAGTACTTTATTGGTCAAAATGACTGGTGTTAGCCAGTTTTACTTCCAAACTCTGTCGTGTGTTAAAAAAAACCGAACAAACCCCCTGTGGTATCAACGGTTTTCCTAAGAAAAGTGGCCTCTTCTTTCTCCAAAATTGCCAAGTCATGTTGTTAAAAGGGTAGAACATGTAGAGCTGGAAACACCTCCACCTTATGTCCATCACTGTTAGCTAATTTAGCTTGGCTGCTTTACTTTATGCTAATCTATTATGCAAATTAATATTACATTACATTCATTCTGTTCATATCTGCCCAAAACATCCTCATTTTAAATGTTGCTACCGGAACGACACCTGAAATGAGTGCTGCCAGAGCTGAAACGAGGAGCTGTGCTAATGGGGCTAAGCCCACGTGGCAGAGTTATGCTACTTCTTATCTCAGCTCTGGTAGCTTTTGGATGTTGTTGGTTTGGTGGTCACTGTTAGATACAATTGGAAGGGTCCTGAAATGATCCAAGGTGAAAGTCGGTTGACTCGGACATGACTGCCACAAGAAGAAGAAGCCAGTAAGCTAGAAACAGCTGCTGTCGTCTGGTTAGCCATGACCCGCACCTTTCAAAAAGAGCTCAGACAGCTGGTTCAGCCCACTTTTGCTTCAAACTCCAAACCCTTTCAGGACAACTCAAAAGCAGTTGCTGTAGCCTCTCAGGACAGTTAGCCAGCACAAAGCATATTATCTTTTAAATAAAAGTGACTGCTCTGTTAAATCTTTATTTGCAGTTAAAAAATCCAGTGAGGATAGTGATAAGCACTGAAGTAGCTAAATTTACTAGCTAGCTATTGTCAAAGGTGGCCATCAATCAAAAGACACCAAAAGATATAAACTGTTGCTTTATATAAAGTGAAGAAAGGAAAGTTTAGCAACTGCAGTATAGGGGGGAAGATTAGCTAACATAAGCTAGTTTTCAAAAAAGGCTGTCGCTATCCAAACGCTTGCATTGTGTGAAACAGGAAAAGGTGACTTTATTTTGCTTAATTTAACATTTAAACTACTCTCACAGCAGTCCTTTAGTATTTTACGTGTCCATCAACAGATGCTAACATGAGTCTAATAAAACAAGGAAGAGAAAATGTTAAACAACGTCTGCTACTTTCTGAAACTTGTTGAATTAATTAAGTTAAGATGCATGAAGTGGCACAAAGATATAAAGGGAGAACAGACTTTTGTCTCAAGAAATGTTACGGCAAAATGTGAATCTGGAAAACAAGATGTCTGTCAAACCTTTCTTTGAATGCTGACCTGATGGTCGTATAATTTTAGCTGTCAATCTCCTCCTGACATTTCTTTTTGCAGCTGACTTTTGGAGCCCGATTGCCCCTTAAAATCGCTCCTTTTGAAAGACGGAACTTCACAGAGAGCATCCAGACTTTCAGAGTACAGAGCTGGAGGAATCATCAGTTCTTTGTGGGAAAAATGGGTAATTAAATGGTGATTAAATTCACTTCATAGAGGATTTGAAATACTTTACTGGACCTTAAAAAAAATTCAAGAGAATTTTTTTTTTGGATTTATGCACAGATAAAAACTAATTTGGACACACTAAAAAAAAAAGATCCCTGCAGCAAGAGGCTAATATGATGCTAGTGTAGCAGGGCAGCTCGTCTCCGAGGAAAGTAATGGCCTGACCTGGTAAGTCATATGAAAGTACTCCACGCAGACACAGGCCCAAGCTTGAGAGGATTTAAAAATTAATTAGCTCCCTGTCTTATCTTTACATTAAGCTGTCCAGATGATATCAGTTTTGTTGTGCTGAACAGAAAACATGCACCATCTTTTGTAGGACAGAACCCTTGTCTGAGGACAAATCAAGGTGGGAGGAAGGAGAGTGAAAACTAATTGGGCTAAAAGGTTGAGCCCAAAAAAATATTGACATTGCTTGTGAATGCAAAGGGCAGTGCAGTTATTTCCAAAAGCTTATTCAGCTGATTAGACGGAGAACGTCCTCCCAGAGTCTTCAAAATGCAACAAGTCAACGGGGAATTAAATACATTTCAGAACAACACATCCAAACTGTTTACATTCATTTCAGATATTAATAATTCAGAGGTCTGTGCAGAACAGGACGTGCGTCAAATAATGTACCGCCAAGAGATACACATTTAAATGTATTTTGTTCTCTGTGTTCCAGTCACACTTAAAGGACGGAAGAGTTTCAGTACCTGTAATTTGTGAGGAAACAGTGAGGTAAGGCAAGTGGTCCCTCTCACCTCGGTAATCTGCTGCTCGGCAGAAAGGTACGCGCTGTGAATAAGTCTCAAAATGGATTATGCACAGTGGACCTGGGAGCGGTTACAGTTTGACGGGGAAAAACAAAATTATGTACTTTCTTTTGATGTAAGGCACATTTAGGAGGCAAAACGGATGTGTCACCAAAATGCCTTTTTTTTTTTAACCTTTTTTTTTTAACTTTATGGCTGGTTGCTGCTCGCTTGCATGATCAAGAAACTACATCAAAGGAAATAGAGAGCTACTGAAAATCTTTTCTTCTTTCTGTTGGTAACCATTTTTATGGTCCAAAGCTGCAACAGTGGATCATAATTTTAACTTATGAAGTCCAAAAATTAACCTGTCACATCAATTGTGCTTAAATGAAGCTATAAATTAGAAAATAGCCTGTAAAGTAGAAAAAAAAAAACTGAAGACATAATTTTCCTCTTTTTTTTTTTTTTTCCTTTCTGTACTTTACTTGCTCTCTTCATGCCTCTTGATCAGTGGAGCGGGAAATAGATCCCACAGAAACGGTGATGTAACTGAGTTATCTAATAGCCAATTGAAATCGTTCCCATTTACATCAGGCGGCACTTGATGTAAATGACCTTTATGAATGCACTCTTGTCGTCGTCAAACATCCTGTTTGCAAGGGATGCACCCGCAATCAGCTTTATACTTCGCTGTGTCACATCGATATGGCTTCCTGTATCTGAGGAGGTGACGCACACTCTCACACACACATAGAGACAAAAAAATTCAAACCAGTCAGACCAGAGGTTGTGAAAAAGGTGTCGAGATATTGCTGTTTGGCCACTGGCTCTCTGGACCTTTGGGGACGGCTGGGCAAAAAAATACCGCCACCGCCGAGTGTGTGCATGCGTGCGCGTGTGTGTCCTGAAGTTGTGTCACTTTTGAGCAACACACACAGTAAGAGAGGCTTGAAGACCATTACCGATATAACCCATGACAGCCATGCGACAACACAAGGTCATTATATCCAAAATGTTGGCTTAATACTAGCTGGATGTACAGTAGAGGAGTGAAGATTGCCAGATAGTAATGAGCTCTTTTAGAGCGTTATTTCAGCACGAGAGCTTTTCTTTTTCGAAAGTTAGAGATCCTTAGTCATTAGCACTTTGCCTTCGACGACAATTCAGTGCAATTCACACAGATAATTTTGATTTAGATGAAAGCAGTGAGCTAATGGAGGGTCTTTTTTTTTTTATGTCTTGTCTGTGCTCAAAAAGAAAAGAAAGTAAAATAGATAAATCTCATGGTAACTACAGCAGTGTCCCATTAATTCTTTTCCAGTGACTTTTAAAGGCCTTTTTTTTTCCATCTGATGCTAAAGTTAGCAAACAGAGACAGATTAAATTGTATCACCAGTAGGTGGATTTTGTCAAAAATCATAAATTAATGAGAGATGTCTTTGGCTGTTATAAAAAGATAACAAAAAAAATAACCAAGAATCCTTCAGCTTGCAGTTAGTTCCAGTTAGCTAACGAAGCTAACTGCGTCTAACTTTATCAGTGACCTTTCTGCTCATGATGTGTGACATCATTTGAATTATTTTATGCCCTTAATCTGATTTTCAAGATTTTATTAAGAATTAACTCATTCAAAAGGCTCTTTGTTCAAGGGACATAAATGAAATATTCGAGGTCACAGCACATTAGCGCATTTTGTTACACAATTGGATGTAACATTCAGGCTGCGGGCCTAGTCAAAGCTGCGATTCAAACGACTGTGTGGCTGCCCTGATCGCCCACATGCCTTCGTATTTCCCCGGAGGGTGTATTACTCTCAGCCTTGCGCTGTACAGCAGATAGAGTGAATCATGTTATCGGTCATTGGCCTGGGTCTGAGCGATTCACACAGTATTTCTTCCAGAGATGATGAGCACGTTTGAAAAATCTCTGATAGGAAGTGACACATCGTCTCCACACTAGCAAGAAACTTTTTGTTTTTGCACACAGTGCTGCTTAGAAGGGAAAAATTAGACTCTTTGAAAGAAAAACACATTCTAATACTGCACTTTTCCATAATGACTGAATAAGTCCCCCTTTTTTAAGTGCAATAGCTCTTGAACCTTGACTTTAAATTACCATTAGTTGTTAGTTGTTTTCCATATAGAAGATTGATGCTAAGGTGCCTCTTGGAGTTTATTACACGGATGTACATTAAAAATAAATGATTTCCAGACAGTACATTAGGTGGTAGTGAACTGAAAAGTGTTAATTACATATTATTACCACAGAAAGTAAAAAGCTTCTTTCCATTGACCCCAGGATATAAAGAAGTCTTGTTTTTGCTACTTCTGTCTGATAAAACAGCTTTCTGCCAGGGTAATGGTAAAAAGTTGGACTTCTACACTTGTTTTTTTGATGATGCTGGACTGCCAAACCTCGTCCTGAACATAACCAAGTAGTTTTCTACCTTAATGTAATCAAAATCCTGGCAGAACGAAGAAAAAATCAAATAAAACCAGGCAATAATGCAGGTTACATGTCTAAAAAGAAAAAAAAAAAAAGCAGGAAGCAACTATGGAGAGACTTGTTTCAAGTGTGAGGCAAAGTAGCAAATGAATAAAACCTCCAGATGAGTCATCTTCTATTCAAGAGTGCAAGCAGTCGTACAGCAAATGGGGAAAAGGGGCTGTAGAAAAAATATAATGCAAAAAATAAACGACATAAACAAAAACCCATTTTTATTACCCTAGACTGGGCAGATAACATCAGCCAATAACAGAAATGAAAGCACTGAAGCAATGCTCCAAATAAAAGATGCAAGAGCATTTTTTGATAAGCAGAATAATGAAGACGGGATCTTATAAGCAAATCACTGATATGAGAAGATGCACGAAGCATAAAGCCTTTATACCAATTACTTTAGATGTAAAAGGTTTACTATGGGTATGGTCAGAGGATAATTAAGTGCATCATTTGATCTCCAAAGATCAAAAGGATGTTTTAGACAACAAGGCCAGTCAAAGTTAATGCATTTGCAAATTAATTGGTACCAGTACAAAGTAGACCCTCCCAGTGTTTGTTTGGAAAAATAAAACTGAAAAAAGTAGTCTTGACCATAGACTCATTATAATCAGAGATGGCTTTTTGGCAAAAATTGTGAAGCTTCAAATTGATCTTTTTTGCCAAACTGCACGTGGCAAATCTGACCGAAAACCATGAGAACTATGCACACCCAGGGCAGGGGTTGACATCACAACCTTTATTTTGCTTTAAATGTGACTGTAATTCACAAAATGGACATTACACTCTATTAATTGTTCACATGATGTGAAACTAATGACTAATAACAATAACTTATTTGACAGGTCCTGGGTGAGGACCTTTATAGTATGACCCTGTATGCAGTTGTTCTGTGAGTTTTCAGGCCTAGCCTGACTTTGGACCCTGAGTTGGCCTGGCTCTCTATTCTTGCCAAGTTGTAGATGATACAAATCCTCAGCTATGAGCCTGTCCAAGCCCCCAGAAGACACCAGATCTCTCATACATGGAAACTATCACCTTCGACAAAAGTGCTTGCCCCTTTGGTGGATCTTCTTCCTGGCTCCCTTCCCTGAAGAAATCTCTGAGGATCTCTCTTGGATCTTGACAGTGGTAATTACGATTCCTTTGTCCTTGACATTGGCCACGGTTACATGATGTTTATAATTCGGAATTAATTATTCCGAATTAAATAATTCAGAATTAAACTATTTTCCTTCGAGTTTACATGGAAATAGTAATTCGGAATTGAGGTTTACATGGAAAACACGTTTGATCGGCTTTATCCAATTCGGCTTAAGGTCTGGGGGTTGGAAGGGTTCTGATTGGATAGGGGGGACGGACGTCTTTACGTATTTACGTCTACCAGAAGAAAAAAAACTTGGTTGATTAGCAACAACATGGAGGACTACATTATTAGCATCCTTTTTGGATTTGTTTTGATTTTATTTTTGAAGCAGCAGCACAACAACATCGTATCAATGATTTTCTTTCAAAAACAAACCCAGCACGGAATATAAGCGTTATCGCAACAGACGGGCAAGGGATGTGCCCGCATGCGCAGAAAGACCGGAATTAATTTAAAGCGGAATGAGTGTATACATGACATTTAAAATCAGAATAAACCGGCCATCTACTTCGGAATTCAGTTTAATTCGGAATGGACGTTTTCATTTGGAATCGGGTGTTTACATGGTCATTTTTAATCATTTTAAATCGGGTTTAATTTTAATTCTGAATTAAAGAGGAATTAAACTTCCCATGAAAACACACTAATTTACCGCCAATAGTGTCCTGTACTCATCTCATTAAGGACTTCTTTGATGTTTAACATGTCCCACTGAAGCTTGTAGCCTAAATTTACCCTTTAACTTCTCACTTTTCTGTGACAAGATCCCATGGCTGCGATTTAAAGCCTCTCCAAGGCAAAAGAAATATGGAATTGGGTTGGGGTATCAGTCATATTCCTTGAAGGATTAAAGAGTCGGTCTCCCCCAAGAATTGAGACTTGTTTTTACCAATTCAGAATAGGAAACTCCAGCAACTTGAAAACTGCAACAGCTCCTGCTAGGTAATCCATCATAGTAAACTTGGGGGCCTTAATTTGGGTTTTGTCAGCTTGCTTAATCGTTATTTCATTGTGCCACAGTTGGAACGTTTTCATATCAGCGCTGCATTATGTTATGCTCTGCTTGCTGTCAGCCACCTGACACCAACAGGATCGAATGAATGGAAGCCTCAGTGGGGAATAAACCCTCGAAACTTGTCAACTGTGTCAAATTTATATTTTCCTGTTGAAGCTTTCTTTTGAAGCCAAGAGAGCACTTCATTTAATCTTTCCAAATGCGACATACAAGCGGTATTTGAAAAGGGGAAAATAGAAGGTTGTGTGCGT
Organism: Hirundichthys speculiger; assembly: GCA_018398805.1. Classification (NCBI taxonomy): domain Eukaryota; kingdom Metazoa; phylum Chordata; class Actinopteri; order Beloniformes; family Exocoetidae; genus Hirundichthys; species Hirundichthys speculiger. Next base: position 169,957 of record JAGFBZ010002332.1, read on the forward strand.
ACTGCACAGGGAATTTCGGGACACCCAACGAGGGCTCAGCATGTGACACAACTGAATCTTGTGTGTTCACGCTGTGATGATGCAAAGCACTTAAAAAAAAAAAAAACAATGTACAAATAATCCCTCCCCCAAGTTCTGCAATGAGCTTGAAATTAGTTTTTCCTCTGGTGAGTTCATAATAAAGACTTTATTTTAGCCAGCTTCAGAAAAGATGCAATCAAAATTTCAAAGACAGTTTCACAAAAAAAGCAATATTTCTTAAAAGACTTCATAAACACCAGAAGAAAATGGAAAACACATTTCATTAAAAAAAAAAAATGTTTCTGAACTTTGTACTTTCTGAACCTTTTAAATTATCTACACTTTCTGAAATAAACAGTTTGTGCACTTTAAGAAATGACTTAGAGTGGCCATATAAGGGTCATTTTCAGCCTTCTTGTTTCAATCTCTTCAGAGCAGTGGAACTCAAAAAGCCAGTAGTTTGTCTTTGTACATCTGAGATATGAATCAGAGGGTGAGGGCTCCAACCTGAAAATAAACAGATCTGGCAAGGCAAGGCAAGTTTATTTGTATCGCACAATTCGTGTACAAGACAATTCAAGGAACTTCACATAAAACATTTGAAGCATTACAGAGCGTTAACAAAACCCTTTAAGACAACAACCCGAAATGTCCCGCCCGGGGCTCGTCCCATGTCGCCGGCCGTTATCACTATTGTTTTGTTGTTGTTTTTTTTTGTCTTTTGTTTGCTTTATAATGCTCCGCGACCAGTAAACCCCATAACCAGCGACTACGAAGCTTCGAATTATCTGTCTACCCCAGTCGTCACTAGGACGGCTTTACTGCTGTTTCATCTCTTTTTTTGTCATTTTTATACATCTTTATATATACAGTCATGGAAAAAATTATTAGACCACCCTTGTTTTCTTCAGTTTCTTGTTCATTTTAATGCCTGGTACAACTAAAGGTACATTTGTTTGGACAAACATAACGATAACCACAAAGATTGCTCATAAGAGTTTTATTTTAGAGCTGATATCTTACCATTTTCCATGGTTTCTTGATTATAACCTAAATCACTTAAGTTTTGACATCAATAGCTATGGCGTTGTACTGCCAAAAACACTGCTTTTATGCACTCAGGGCCTGATTTACTAAGATCCTAAATAAAGAGTACTAAATTGCGTGTGCACTGAAAAAGTTTGCGCGTGCTGTTGTTGTGTGTTTTGCGGGTGATCAACTAAGAATGCTCGCGCAATTGATAACGGGTGCAAACCGCAGTATTTAAATGAGGTGTTGCGTGTCTTACGGTTTGCGCCATGGAGAGTCTGGATGGAAAGCAGGATAGACGCAAGCGCAAAATGAAATTTGACGAGTTGGAGTTAGAGATATTAGTGGAAGAGGCAAATAAACACATTCATGAACTAAAGCAAAGAAATTTAAACATTACCAAAAGAAACGCAATATGGGAGAAAATGTGCGATGGAATAAATGCAGTGAGTAAGACAAAAAGAACGGCAGATGAGGTTAAAAGAAGGTGGCAAGATATAAGGCGAGGAACTAAAGAAAAAGTGGCCTTTAATAAAACTTCGGCAAACAAGACGGGTGGTTAAGTGACCGTTGAGAAGTTCCAGCCTCCATAACCGCGGAGCGCTGTCATGACGGAGATGCGTCTCTGCGCGCAGCTGTGGCATCAATGAGTGGAGCTGTGGCTGGAGCCCACTCGTCCTCACACACTACTCATTCGTAAAAAAAGTATATGTTTTTTCATAAAATCCATCCATCCATCCATCCATTAGCTTCCGCTTATCCGAAGTCGGGTCGCGCGGCCAGCAGCTTCAGAGGTCCAGATCCCCCAGCCGCTTCCACCAGCTCCTCTGGGAGAATCCCGAGGCGTTTTTCATAAAATGATGTGGAAATAACCCATTTTATTACAACTGAAATTGTGCTTGGGAGGAGTATTTTCACCGGACATTTTGACCGGAGAGATTATAAAATCCCGGACTTCCGCATATTTTACCAGACAAAGTCCAGCAATTACCAGACAACGGAAACCCTGGTGCCTCCTGTGGCAACCTTTTGCTGAATAATACTCGATTTAACATTCAAATAAAATATTTCTCCTTTTGCATGTGCAAACAAATTTACACGAGTCTGAAAGACTCTCTCTCTGCGTATTCTTTGATTTTGGGGATGTCGCCTCCTTGCCACAATAACAGCAGCCATCGGTGCGTAATGCTGGACAGATTAGCACCTTCCTTTCGAACGTATTAAATACAGACGCAATCACAATCCCCGCAATTACTTTCAGGGTTGGTAAATCTCATTGCGTGTGGTAAATGAACCTATTTGCATTTTCCCCTCCCAGTATTTTGCGCTTTCTGGCGGGTACGCCCCATATTGATTATTCATCAGGGCAAAAGTACTAAATGAACAGCGTGTGCTATTTTGCTCATTTGAGAGGCGCAGTCCTCTTTGCACGCTGTTAGTAAATCAGCTTGCGCATTGGTTTGCGGGTGGTGTCAAGTTTGCACACGTTTTTACGCACGCAAACCTTTAGTAAATCAGGCCCTCAGTGTTTTCTTTTCTGTCTGTTTTAGTCACATAATGTCGTTTAGTGGTACCAGGTATTAAAATGAACAAGAAAGTGAAGAAAAAATGGTGGTCTAATAATTTTTTCCATGACTGTATATATATAAAATATAATTTTTGTTTTTTTTGTTTTTTTACACCTTACTTGTCAAACAGGTGACGCAACCCGGAAATTAACCGGAAGCCCCCCGGGACCTCAGCAGCCTGGCCCCCGCCCAGTAATACCGCAGCTACTAATCCAACGCTAGAATCGCACCAACGCGTCAGGCAAACGCAATGTGCCGACTTCCAAATAGAGCATCAGAAAACAGCCAGGTTCATGGAGCAGCCCAGACAAACGTTCCATACGAACAAAAGCACAATACACATGACTACACAAAAGCACCGTAAAAAGTACATTAAAACGGGAGGAAAACATTTGAACACATCTGGCTCAAGTGTTTGGTCCAATTCCTGGAGGCTTGCCAGTGGGCGGAGCTAATGATTCAGAAATGCTCACAATTCCTGACGCTGGTCAGAATCAGATTCAAAATGTAAAAGTGGACAGCATGATGAAGTGCGACAACAAAAATGACAGAAAAGCTATTGATACTAAATGACTTGATTCCATTGTTATTTTTTATTCTCGTTTCTCCGGAACTGTGGTCGTACTACAACAGAGTTTACTTGCCAACCATGGCTCAAAAAATGGAGTCAAAAAAATGGCACTGACTTTGAGTTTTAGTCCTGCAAATCCAGCAGATTACAGGGTCTTGTTCATCAAAGTCCTCTGTGAAATGTCCAAAAACAACCGCTCCACGCTTGCCTGGAAAAACAACCTCCATCCCCTGAACTATGGTCGACCAACTCTCCCTCAAAAACAAGAAATATAGTAGTACTAGAGCAGCACCTCTGGGATGGAAAACATACATACATTGATCCCTGCTGTGGAGTTTGATTTTCAATATGACTGCTGAAGCTCTGCCTGAAGAATATGACCGTACAAGAAAACTCCTCCTTTGATGATGTCAGAGAGAACCAATGTTAGAAAAAAACTCTCCAGAGGGAAGTGTTCTCAGCACACTGGAATACTAGAAATACTCTATCATGTTTTTTTTGTTTGTTTTTGTTTTTTTTTAACCTCAGGTCATACCTGAAGTGATGATTCACCCCTTGGCACTGTACATAAGTCAGAAAACACATAAAAGTATAAGATGGCCTCAATTAATTCATGATTGAATTGAAAAAAATTCATCCCCAAAGGGACATTGTACCATTTAAGTGTAAAATACTCAGGAATATATAAGAGAAAGTAAATAAATAAGGTCAAATGAAAATAAACATGAAGTAAGAAACTTAAAAACTGCAGACATGATGATGAATTCATTGGAACGCTGTGTTTGTTGCCTGGCAACAGCTGCGCTGAAGATGACATATGCAGCTTCGACAACATGAACATCCGGGCTGCAGAGGTGCTCCTTCACAGGATTTTGTCTGAAATCTGTTTGAAAAGATGCTGGAAAGCATTAATTCCACATCCTAGGAATCTCACATTGTAGAAATTCTTGCCTGCCATTTTTAGGGTGCCTTTTTATAAGCCTGTTCTGGGGTGGTGGGTACGTTAACGTATTGACCTTTCTCAGTTTTAAATTCCCTTCAACGTAGACCGAAAACTGTCTTGATGTTGCAATCCACATGGTTGTACTTTTGTCATTTTGCTCTTCCTGTCATGCACAGTCACATTTTATGACCAAGTTTGGGACACCATATAAACTAATTTCTTAAAATGAAACCCAATTTGCATGCATTTTTTAGGAGGCACTAAAATATTTTAGTGGACACATGTACCAATGAGCAGATGCATAAATAAGCCTTTATGAAGCCAGTTAGGACATTTCTTTTAATTAAAATAGAAGCAATTCTATTGAAAAGGCCGAAAAAACGGTGGCAGAGCTGTAAAACAAAACAAAATATTACAGCTTCAGCTCAGGAAAGCATGCATCACACGCCGGGCAATCATATTAAATCTTTCATTTCCTATTTTGGCACTGAGCGTTGACTCCCTTAATTGTATATTACATTGCAGCTGGCATCCATCCCTCCTCATCTTACTGCCTAACTGTGCGTTGAGTTCACAGTGAGAAAGCCTGCTATCACCGATACTTCATTCATTCCTCTGTAAATGACAGCTGACGTTTCCACGCATAAGCGCAGACGTTCTGCTAAAGCCAAACCGGGGGTCACCTCGGGACAGCCTCACATAGAAACTCCCACTTCCTGTCGAGCCCAAATAATATGAAAGCGGTCTGTGGTGTTATTAAAATAATGCATAACCTTGCAGTACCTCATTATCTTGACACAAAAGGGAATGAGGCTTCAAATTTTATTCCATATTTTATCCAAGATTTAACACAAAGCCACTCAGAAGTCACAGTGACTGCTCCTTTACCTGTAGCTCATGTTATGTGCAATAAACTTAAATTTGATGTAAATCCCTCGTATGCCGTTTTGCTGAACTGCAAAGTCCTTGCGGAACATAGGATGGAAAAGAAGTAGCTACTAAGCAAATTTTTTACTTTTTTGACCAGCATTGCATCCGTTTAGTGCTAATCCCCCTTTCCCTCAAATCCATTACTCACACTTCTTTGGGTGATGGTTTTGAGGCCTATCTACACTGTAAAATGTCTTTTATCATCTGTTTTATTTTTTTTTTTTTCAAACACCTTTTTTTTTGTCTTTTCTTCAGTTTTGTCTCTCCAAGCACACACTGACGAGCGTATCGGAGGCGATGCGGGGATCTTGTGCAGGTGCACTTCTCCACATGAAGAGCTGGGGATCAACCACCAATCCTCCAAATGCAAGCCAGCAACCTCCATGGCCGTGACCACTTCAGTTACAATTATGCAAATGTCATTTCAGCTGAATCAATATTCAGCTTTCTCAGTCCACTGCTTGCTGTGCATTCACAACTGTTCTGAAGTCTCGGTCCCAAAGAAGATTAGTATTGTTGTTAATGGTAGAAATAAAAAACAGTATTGCATTCTCTGGTGCTCCACACGTCATTATACACTCCTTATACATCACAAGGGACAGATTTATGTCAGTTAATATTGTCAATCAATAGGGTTTATTTCCTTTACTTAATGCTAAGAGCTTATCTGCATATTACCTTAAAAAAAAAAGGCAGAACACCTAAAGATACACTTCATGGACAAAAGTATTTGTCCACACCTGTTAATAACTGAGTTCAACTGAGTTTAACTGAGATGTACAAAATCAAGAGCAGCCTCCATATAGATACATTTGTGATACATTCTGAAGGAAGTGTGACGCTGTGATAGGACGCCACCTTTGCAATAGGACAGTTCGTGAATAAACCATGATCTGATTTTGTTGACATTATTAGACAGTGGAAGTGTTTGGAGAACAACAGCAACTTAGCTGTTGTTCTCCAAACTGCTAAAGCCTGATTTATACTCGGACGTCAGGTTGATGTCCCCCAACCCTACGCAGACAGTCCAATGCACCTACTCAAAATTGTAGGTCGATGCAGACAGTGCCGCAGAGAGGAGAGAAAGGAGGCCTCTAATTGGTCAGTTCTACATCCACGTAAAAAAGAGCGCGTCATCGAAAAAATGAGGAAGTACCCACATCTGTACGATTCTGGTTCTCCACACTACAAAGACAGCACATATTCTAGTAATTCATGGAGGAAGATTGCGATGAATGTGGGTCTGGATACGGCCGAGACGGTGAGGAAGTGGAAAAACGCAAGAGATAAGTTTAGCTAGTTTGTGATTGTCGCTCTTGCGTTGTGGCTTGGAAGAACATAGCGGAGACCGTGCTAGTATAAATCAAAAGTGACGGCGGGATCTCTGCGACAAGCTGACGGCAACACATTGCTGCGAGAGTATACACAGCCTTTAAGTCGTCAACGTTCAGCAGATCCCACAGCTAATCCTAACATCTACTGTTGTCAATGTTAGCACAAAAACTATACAGTGGAATAGCTTTACAAGCCTCACATCACCAAGTCTGATCCCAAGCGCTGGATGGAGCACTGACTGTGGAGCTGTGAAAGCAGGTTCTGTGGTGACGAATCTTTGCTTCTCTGTTTGGCGAGTATAGGTTTCGTGGAAGAATGTTACCTGCCAGACTGCGTTGCGCCAACTGTGGAGTTTGGTTTTCCTAGCGCACAAGTCGAGGAGTATAAAGACATGGTTTGATGAGTTTGGTGTGAAAGAACTTGACTGGCCTGCGCAGAGCCCTGTCCTCAACCCCATCAAGCACCTTTGGGATGAACTTTAACCAGGATTATTGCTGAGCGGTGTCTCCACCTCTCTTCTCTCCCCTCCTTCCCTTTCCTCCTCCCTTCTTCCTCCTCCAGCTTAATCCATAGTTAATTAGGAGCACCTCGTAACTGTAACTGTGCTCCATTTTCTTTCCTGTAGTTTGTTGTGCTGTTTTGCCCCCCCTTTTTTCTCTTTTCTTTCTGTATGTTTGCATGCCAGAGTTTCCTGAGTTAAATGCTGACTTGCAGTTCCATCCCAGCTTTTACCTCTACCTGTGTGTGTGTAGATGTGTTCGGGGTGCCGGTTGGCGTGGTGACCGGCGACCTAGTCCTCTGACCATCTCACCTCAGTGCTGCCTACCTGCATCTGTTTATATAGCCATCTCTGTAGTTCATGTACCAACAATGAACCAGTCAGAATAGAAGTGCTGGAATTCTTAGTGCTAAAGCTGCCACTGTTTGGCTTAAAGGTTTTATTTCTCCCACTGTGGGAGTTTTTTTTTTTTTTTTACTTGCCATCATCCTTGATTTGGATTTGATATTATAATTTTACATAATGATATTTGCTTGGGGGTCATGCTCTGGGTATCTGTAAAGCGCCTAGAGGCAATGGGCATAGTAACAGATGCTATACAAATAAAATTGAATTGAACTGAATTATGAGTGAAGCCTCATCCAACATCAGTGCCTGACCTCATAGATGCTTTACAGAACGAATGGGCTCAAATTCCCACAAACTATTATCAACACAATAGGGGGGGAAACTCCATATAGAAGTATAGTTTACAATTGGTGTCATAGGTCTGGCATTCCAACTATTATTGTCTATATAATGTACAGTATTCTTAGCAAGGGAGAAAGTCCTCTAGCTTGGAATACTGGTAGCTTAGAGAGCAATGTGGCTTTTACAAGGCCTGGCCAAACAGGGTAACACGTCCTGATTGTGGAATCACCATTGCGAATGGGTTCTTCCTGGCGGGAATATGCGGTGTAAAAGAATAATCACACACTTCATCGACTGTTGCAAGTTGCACTAAATCTATCTTCAGTCTGGCTTTTTCTCTCCAGTCAGCGACAAGTCAGCGCAGCCTGAAGCGTAAGAAGTCATTACCAAAAAGTCTACTCATCTATGCAAAACGGAGCCAATTATGAGAAGCTGTGATTGGAGAAAAATTATCTGCCCTGCTAATTCTTATCAGAATTCTTGCTGCAGGATTCTGGAGAGCTGAAGGCTTTTTGAGAGACATTTTGGGGATGGCAGCAGCAAATAACAAATGTATGCTCAGGGTTTTTCTGCATCCATCTGGGAGAGGATGTTTCTGATTTAGAGAATAAATCTTGATCAAAAATGACTTTTTTTTTTTTTAACCATGTAGCTATTTAAATGACATCACAGTTATTCAGATCGCTGTAATTTGAAAACAAAGTCAAATCTATATTTAATATCCACAAACTGATTATCCACCGTGCTAATACGTGCTGTTTAAAACAGTATTGGCTCTCTGTATTTTAACTTGAGGGATCTATTTTGTCGCAGACTTTTCATCACCGCTCAAAAGACGAAACACTCCTGACAGTCGAGCCATTTCCTTCTAAGGTTCGAATGTTCCCTTCAGGGCACCTCTCTTTGATTTGGTCCAAGATGGCAGCTGACATTGTCATTTGAAGCACATCTGTGAAAAATTAATCCAGCCGTCGCTGCTGACACCTTTTCCATCATCTTTTCTTTTTTTTTTTAAAGAGAAGAAAAAAATGTGTTTGGGCTAGCCCCTGCTAAGAGGCCTAAGGAAAGTACTTCCCTTCTTTGTTCCGTCGTATTGAATGAACAGAATATTAATCGTCTTGTGATACATCCGGGGTCAGGGCCTTTATTGACTGAAGGCTACCCTATGCAAATGAAAGCAGGCCCTGTCTCCTCTCGAATTCAAGGCTCATATCTTTCCAAGCAACGCGAGCTGAGCGCATCCAAAAAAAATACTAAACGCTAAAGAGTTTTAGCATTCGACAGAAAGGTCGACCTCTGTTGCCGGCACGTCTCCTGACGCATATTAAAAAATAAAAAACAAAAAAAACAAAGCAGCATGGGTAAGGAAGACAACAGGAGTGAGAAAAGTAATGCAAAGAAAAATGGTTTTGAAAAGTCTAGCCTGTTTTAAATTCTCCAACAGTGATTGACAGCAAAGAGCAAATAAGATCTAGTCTGAATGCTTCAGTGTTTTGTTTTTTTTTTCTGCATTAATGCAAAAGGAAAAAAACAAGCTTGATCCAAGAAAAGTGAATTACAGACATTTGAGTACTGTAAACATCTTCATGAGGATCTGCTCTGCTAAATTAGCCCGCTTTATCAAACAGATTTGATCATTGGAGATTTACTCATCCTGTCCGTCTTCGGCGTGCGCCGCATAATCACACCCCCCCCTTACGTTGAAGGAAGCTCCGGCTCATTTTTGTAGGTGCAGTAAGGCGGCTAAAAATAGCTCTACGGGGCGATAGAGCAAAACAGGCTCGGTGTGGTTGTAACACGGAGAGCATTAGACTCATAGCGACATTTTCTCTAAAGATGGAAGGCGAGGGGAGAGAGAGAGAGTGGAAGAAGGAGATTGGATAGAAGAGGATTGTGCGGGAAGGCGGGGAGAGAGGTGAGGAGAACCGAGGGAGAAAGAAAAGGCCAAACTCCAGGAGCTCACAGCCTCTGTTGCTCCGAACTGACAGGCAGCTTGAGCTCCTGCAGGGAAGTGCTGTTGTGTATCCAGTTACGCAAATCCACGTATGAACTTGCAGGCGTGCATGCATGGAGGAGGGGGGCGCGGGAGGGGGGGCTTCCTAGAGCCAAAATGGATGACCGTGCACCGTCAGAAGTCTGAATTGCGTCCTGTTCACACCATAATAAGACAAAAAAAAAAAAAAAATAGGCCTGGTGAGGTATGTATGTTCTGGGGCATGTGTGACCGTGTCATCAGGAAGGAATTAGCCGCGGGGTTGCGACACGTGTGATGGATGGTGTCAAAAACACACATGCTGGCTTCAATAAGCATAGGAACTCACAGGGACCTACATGCCTGTCCTCACTTCTATGCAGCCATGTGCACTGGGTCATGTAGCGTCAAGTCATTCCCAAACAAGCTGAGGCACGTGTGTGCATTTTGTGTGCAATTCTGCAATTCTGCTCAGTGCTTGTGAGTCTGAGCTCCGGTTGAGCAACATAAACAAACCCCCCCTGACCTCCCATGTGGTGTTTAAAGTGTGTGCGTTCTCCATCCTGGGCTGCCAGCATTCACTCTCCTCAGACATTTACTGTACAGCAGGTGGAGGAGACGCATTCAAGTGTACAGCTCAAATCAGAAAGAGCTGGATGACGTGGAAAATGCAGGTAGTTATAATAATAATAATAATAACAGACTGCAGTTATATTGCATTTCCTTCTCTTGTTGATGACTCAGTGCTTTTACATACATTCATGAAACATTCTCTAAGTGTAAAGACATCTATACAGGTTATCACCACTGGAGGCGATGTGGGGCTCCCAAGAAACAAAAAGGAATCAAACCGCCACTGCCTCCCGAGTCACAGCAGTTTCATTTGAGCAGCATTATGCTCCGTCATTGTGTTGCAGCACATTCAAATAAAGGACTGAAATGTTTCCTTCTGACAGCACTTCAAGGAGCTCTGGAGTTAAATCAAACCTGTTATTAGACGGCAAAGAATATGATCTTTCGTTAGGGACTAAAACGACACGAATCAAAGCAGTTCAGATATATGTTAGCAGCATAATGCCCATTAGCGTTAGCCCAGAGAGCTTGTAATGAGGATAATTTGCTATATTGAGCCTCCGACGCGACTCGAAAATGTCAGTCCGCTTAAGTGCTGGTGTGAATAGGATCCTTATACATAAACCGAGGTAACTTTAACTCTGCAAGCGCACAGAAATTACATACAGTCCAGGTCTATGGCTACCAGCCTCAATCTTCTTGCAAATATTTCTTATTGTAAAGAGTTGTCACATTTTCCATATCCTCTCTTGAGACAGGTGAGGACTGGAAGCAGGCCAGTCCAGCACCTGCACTCTCTTCTTCTTCAGCGAAGACTTTGTAATACGTGCAGAATATGGTTTTGCATTGTCTCTTTTTTTTTTTTTTTTTTTAAGATTTTTTTGGCTCTAGTGGCCTTTATTGAAAGTAGAGAGACAGGAAGGGGGGCAGAGAGAATGGGGAAGACACGCGGGAAAGAGTCGCCGAGCCGGGAATCGAACTCACGACCAGCCGCACGAGCCGGATTGTAGCCTCTGTATATGGCCGCCTGCCCTAACCACTGCACCACTGGGGCAGCCATTTGCATTGTCTCTTCAAAAAAAAAAATGCAAGGACACCCCTGGAAAATATATATTTTGAATGCAGCATAATGTAGAACCTTAAACCTCAAAAACGTGATTCCCAAAGTGTGGGCCGTGGTCCCCTAGTGGGCCGTCGTAGGTACTGCAGGTGGGCTGTGAGAGGTCATTATAATTAAAAAATGTGTTTTAAACCCTCAATCTTTTTCAAATATGTTTTGAATTACTGTAAAATATTCCTGAAATGATTAAAAAACATTAAGAATTAATAAAACAGTTAAGTGTTATTCTGCTGTCATCTTAACTTAATATGACAAGTGTCACCTTATTAGTTGACGCCAAACATTAACATCGGAACATGGTTCCTAGTCCTGTACGTTGATCACAGTTGTGATTAAAGGTTTCGGTGGGCTGCAGAATTTTTTCACATTTCAAATTGGGCCTTGGTATTCTGAAGTTTGGGAATGGCTGCTCTAAAGTGTTAGCATACCTTTTGGCAGCTCAGATGAGCTTTTGCAATTCTGGGCTTTGCTTCCCCTAAGAGTTCAGTCACTTTTACAGTGCTGTCTACGATTGACTTTTGTTTGGTCTCTTTCATGGTCACTCTCTCATTTTCTCTTCCCAGAGGCTTAGTTTCCTCTTCCATGATGTCCAATGTAGCTCTGTTTGCTGGATTCATTGTTGTTGATGTGTGACATAGTACCATACACGATGCACATGCTATTGTCTGGTTCTTGCCAGTCGTAAACACGGGTAATCCCTACAGCTCTTTGTATAAGCAAACAGATATTCTGCTATAGGGGCTACCTGACTACTGCGCCATATAACGTGTAAGGGGGCAGCCCTGTGCCTTCCTGAGCTATGGCTTCCTCCAGTTATTCCAAGTAAAGTAGACAGGATCACCATCTCTGTTGCCGTCAGTGTTGATCTTTTCCTTGCCCAACTGATGGCAACATAGCCTGGAACTTCTTTTTGTGGTTCAGCGCCCTAAATCAGTGCCTCCCAAATCAATGGGAGTTTTGAATTGTCAGGTTCAAAACTGTTAATTTTTCTATCTTCAAAAGGTCTAAAATGCAGCAATAATGACCAGTTTTGACTGGTGCTGCCACTTGACAATACCCAATTAAAATCAATATTTTAGTGAACAAAAGTCCTTTGCTCTGCTTTAAAGTTGCTATCAGACCTCCTGGTTGGTCTTTTGGTCATCAGAGTGCAGATGGTCTTTTGGTGCGCCCATTCCTTCCATTTCCATCGTCCAATGGCCTATCTTAGGTGTCTCAGTACTGCAGTCCCTACTCCTGGACAAAATGAATAACAGGCTTTTTTTCCGCAGTGAAGTTTCAAAATTTTACATTTTTGAAAGCAGTGTTGTATTTTGGTGCTTGACAAAGGTGTCCCTATCAACTATCAATGAATGACAGTCCTTAAAGCGTCACCATATAAGGGATCCTAGATCACAGGCGTCCAGCTCAAGCTTACATCCAAGTACTTTGAATCCTTAAACAATATAATGCACTATAGAAAAATAAAACACTGTAAATGTGAGAACAACTGTTTTTTCCCTCTCCTTTTTCTTTCCTTATTTTGCATTTTTCAAAATCATCCCCCTCTCCTCTGACTACAGACTGTGAAATGGTCTTCAGTACTTCCTAAAAAAATCCACTTTTGAGCTGGAAGTGAAGGAAAAGAAGAAAGAAGAGGAAAAATAGAGTGTGTGTGTGCTTTTCTTAAGCAAAGTATAACTAAGGGAGCAACTTGTGCAGATATATAACTACTGTTAATTAACGCTTTTTTTTTTTTAACCAACTTGCAGCATGGATTCTAAAACCACAGTAGGAATAAATATTTAATATGTCCCAGATCTTTGTGAAAGGGGATAAAAAGGAAGAAAAAAAAAAGTGGAGTGCAGAGAAATGTGCATGTTTAAATTTGCCTCCTCTGAGTTCTTGCAGCCTCGATAAAGCAGAGGCCGATGGGTGAAGAATGATTTAATTGCTTTGACTTCCAACGTCAACAATACAACAGCAGGAACATATAAAGCCGCAAGCTAAGGGTGCTCAAGTGTTCTTGTACGGACTTCAACCTTGCTGAAGTGAAAAAGGGGAGGAAAAAAAAATGGGGTCAAAGATTGCAGTGCTGTGTGAAAAGCTTCCTTTCTTAAGTTGAAAGATGAAAGTGGCTGATGTTCAAAGCTGTTAGGTAGAAGCCGCCGGATATTCTCGGAGTGTATGACCGAATTATCATTGTGCTAATATCACAAGGGTTCCAAAACTTTTTCTTAATCAAAGGAATAATCCTGAAATAACTCATGTTAACTTTGAGTGTTATAGAAATTGAATGTTGTTTTTTAGGGTTAGGGAATTTCAGAGCAATCCGCTTCTCCTAAATCCACAAGATTAAGGACTTGCTACGATTCTAACTAAGAAGCTTCAAAAATCCATATAAGAGACTTTGGGGACTTAGTGATTTTTCAACTGGGGACGGTCCTAAGCCCCCGACAGACACTGAAAGTGTGTCTCAAACACTAAGACGGAGGGGATCTCCAGACCGTTGGGGGGGGGATGTGACCCGTGAGTCATGTGTGATTCAGAAGCTGAGTGGGATATCGTGATGGGCCCGTTGACCTCTCGATCAGAACCATTTCCTTCAGATGCTCTGAAAATGTCAGTGGGCATTTTCAGAGGCGGATACGTTTAAAAAGGCAGACGGAAAAGCAGGTTTATGAGATAACAATGACATCCATCAGCTTTGTTCATTGCTCACACTGCGTTATCTGGTGCATTTTTTTTTATCTTATATTTGATTTACAACGAGAATTTCCTGTTTCTCTGGCGACAAAATACATTAAAACAAACAGTCTTGCTGATTGCATTTCACTGCTAAAGGAAAATACATGAGTTTCAGTTTAGATTTTTGCTGAGCCGAAGCTTTTTGAGGTCCCCAAGAGATCCAACTAAAATTTATACTGGCACACATAAAAATCAAGAGTGGCATTATTAGTCCTCCATAAATCCAACATTTTTGGATTTGGGGTAAAACTGAATGGATTGCCATAAAATTTAGTATCGGCATCATAAACTTGGTTAGAAAAGATGGATGTAGCCATCTTGAGATATGAAGATAATGCAGAGGCGCTTTAAAGCTCCATTTTGCAAGACTTTAATGTGATCTCTGTCAAAAAAAGTGCAATGTAGCGTTTGTACTTTTGTTTCCCCGTTTGTAGAAGTCTGCAACTTTGCATCTTTGTCACAAAATCTTAGAACAGCATCCGAAGATTTTAGAAAATATTCTTGGATGTTTCAAGTTTGTTTCAAGTTTGGCCCAGAGCAGCCACATTTTTGTTGCCTTTGACATCCGAATCCTGAACAAACATTTCCATTATTACTTCACTTTCTCAATGGTTGTCTTCCTTGGTAGATAAAGATTTCTGATTTGATGTTTTTCCTGCATCTCAGACACCCAGAGACCATGGACCATGGCGACTTAAGGACAGCGATAACTGTTTGACCACAATATCAGCCTTTGTAATCCTTCTTAATCTTTCTCAAACAAGCAAAAAGGTTTTAGATTTTGTTTTCCCACTGCATCCTCACGATTAGATCTTTGTACCAAACGGCACTAATCTGCTCCTGATTACATGACAACATGGCTACATGCGTGTCACGTCTGGACCAGTCTGACTAGTACGTCGACTACAGGGATAACATTGTTTGTCTACTTGCGTCGGGTGCCATTGTTCCCTCATGCTACCTGCATGTTGGCTTTGTCAAAATTTTACTTAAAATATTCTCCTGAGCTGCAACCGAAGCGCCATGAATGACAAAGGTAAGAATCATGTGAATAAGGCAGATCCTTTCCAGATATTTAAGTGAATTACTCCATAGATCTACACAAGCAACAACCCATCAAAATATATATGGGTATTTGTAAAACTGACTGACTGTATTATGTTACATTTTTGATCCACCTTTACAAATTACAGATATAAAAAGTTGGTTGGAAAGCCATGTCTTTTTGATTCTTCGAAGTGATTTGATCCACTCCAGCTGTCTTTATTCTTCCATCAGCTGGTAATAACAGTTTACTGTCATTCTGAGACACTTGTTCCAAATTTGGAACTAAAAATAGACATATTTACAACAGACAAGGTTAAAATATCAGTTAAAGGTCTGTCTGGTTGGTTTCACAGTGTTCTGGACTTCTACACACTGATTGAAAATCATTAAAAATGTGCTGCATTTCAAAAAAGCGAAGGCCATTTATAAATCATAGCTCAGTTTTGGAACCATTCAGTATTTGCATGCGAGGCCAACATGACATATAAATGGGCCGAAAAACGGGGTCGCATATTAAACGCCCACATGAGTAACTTACGTTTATGTGAGCTGCCGAAGTGGGTCGCGGATAAGACACCCATCTTGGGCCCGTGCCCATTCATCATTTATGCACCTGAGCATAACCGCTATAAGATCTTCATACTGGGCCAGTGTAGGACAATCCCATAAGGGGGGGGGGGGTCCCCCATTTATCATTAAATTCCAAGTATTATTGAATTGTACTGAACTGAATTGAATTTGTCAGCCCATTTCTATCTCAAATGGGCCCCACGTACAAATGTTGGCTGGGATGCGTTGCTTTTCCTGCCAATGTATATAGCAGCCTCTGTGTGTTTATGTGCGTCTTCTTGTTAGACATCCAGACTTTTCTCAGGGCACCAGAATGCCAAGTAAGTATGTCATTAGTATCATCAAAGGCATGGCACTTTTGTTAAGGCTTCATTAAAGAAGATCGCGAATTTCTGATGAAATTATTTAATGGCGTAATGAGGAGATGGCAACAGAGGGACTGGAATAAGGGGGAGGGGGACCATCAGAGGGTCTAAGGTAAGTTCTTTTTTTTTGCTTGATCTTTTCAGTTTTATTCCTTATGGATCTATTTCCCATTTAGAACTGTTTTAATGTAGAGGCTGAAGTCTCGTCGTTCTGAATAGTGTATTATCTAGTTCTGAGTAGAGAAAAAGCCTTAGGTCTGGTCTTAACAGGCACACTCTTAATTCAGCGAGAGAAGTGAAAGGTTTGGAGGTAGGAAGAAAGTCTGACACTTTAAATGACAGCACAGGAAGAATGCAGGTGATGATAACCCTGCCGTCAATGACGTGGCCTTTAGCATTTGCTCTTTAGATCTGGTTTTTTTTCCCGTTTAACTCCAACCCTAGTGCCACCCAAGATGACTGTGATTGACCCAGATGTATCCAGGTGGATATAAGTCTGTTTAAGACCGCCTCAAGTGGTCCTTAAGAAGATTGTTTTCCTCCCAAAGTTGACCCCAGTTGCCAAATCTTAGTCTCAAACTGAAGTGCTATCGTCAACTATGCAAGCACGATCAAGCTCTTTTCTTTAGTGGCTTCAGGAAACACTTGAGAATGACGTTTGCTCTGATGTGCAAACACCCATAAGTGGTTTTAGAAGTAGGAAGAAACACGTCACGTGATTGTTTAGTTCTGATGTGCAGTACCTCCTGCTGCCTGCAGGCGCAGTAGATTGGAGGAGGCATTTTTAAGGTTATGACTAAATAAACTGATTTGAAGACTTATTTTCTTTAAATCTGCAGCCTTAAACTTTTGTTTTTTAGTAAGTAATCGTTTCTCATGGCATCAAGCCTGAGAAACTTCACAGACACGCCTTTACATTTCCCTGCCAACTACTCTGCCGTTGTCATAGTTACTGCTTTTTTCATCTCTTCTGTCACAGTTGCTTGTTTTTTCCACTTAAACCAATCGACAAACCGGTCATTGCTGATGTAAACAGCAGCACTGACTGGAAAAGCCGGTTTGCAGAGACAAGCGATTCCCATCTCTAGTCAATTGTTGAATACAGAGATTTACCTGGTGCTCATAGATATATGTCGTGATTTGCGTTGCGTTGTAGGAAGGACCCAGAATGCAAAGAGTTTCCAGCCAAGTTCTTTATTAACGAAAATGTAACAAGATCCAAACTTACAGTAAATCCAGAAATCAGGCTGCTACACAGGACAGTGAGCAAGATGATGAGCAAGACGATTGCAGGACGATGAGCAAGACGATGAGCAGGACGATGAGCAAGACGATGAGGAAGACGATGAGGAAGACGATGAACAGGACGATGAGCAGGACGATGAGCAGGACGATGAGCAGAATGATAAGGAGGACAATAAGGAGGACGATGAGCAGACGGACCAGCGAACATAAAGGGAAAGACAAGACTTTAATACACAGACGGACAAATGAGATGCAGGTGCAAACAGTCAGGGTAATACATGGAAGGAAGAAAAGCAGAACACTACGAAGACAAGACAGACCTTCAAAGTAAAACAGGAAACAAGATAGACTAAGGACACGGGAGATGAGACAAGACACTAAACTCAGAAACGGAAAAACACCACGAGGAAGGAGTGTCCTGCTCAACCCACACCGTGACAATATGTAGATTTTACATTGTTCAAACGTTTTTTGTCTTATGAACATCTTGGACAGAGATGTTCTGCTTTTCAACACATATTAGAGACAAAGCAATGACAAAATCCAAGACCTGTAAGCTCATAATGTAGCAATGTAGCCCATCATAGTTATCCAAATAACACTACTATCAGCAGAATAAGCTTAAGTTGAAAAGCGATGGACTACTGATTTCATTTGTCGCTATAATAACTGCGTCTGTGAGCGTATTGCCCTTACTCTCTGCTTCCGCCATATTGAAAGTGTTTTATGAAGTTGCAAAGTCACGTCCAAAGAAGCCTTCACTGTTTAAAAAATAAAGAGTTTTGACCCATGAGTGGCAGACAGCCCTCATGAACACAGTGATGTAACTTTTATGTTGGCGCCGTTCACGATTATGGGATTTAATGACACATTAGAGAGCGTGTCAGTTATAACTGCTGGGCAGTTTTTTTTTTCAAATATAACTGAAGTCAATGAGAAGTGACTGAGGCACCCTGGGGTGATTTTAAAGAAAACTATAAAGGACGAATGAATGAAAGAAGTCAAAATGATGTTTTAACGTATAATTCCAGTATGTGAAGGAGGAGGCGCGGGCATGAAAAACGTTTGAAACTGAAATTTTCAGGTTATTTCACGGTCGTGACATCACCGCATTGTGTCTGAAGATTCACTGGGAAAAAAAATTACAAAACTTTATCTGGAATTTATCAAAGATCGGTAACGTGATCAAAGTAATGATCCAGTATGTTGTAGCCTAAAGGCTTGTACCCTGTTTAAAGTTTAAAGGAAGTTTCAATGGTAAACCATGTTTGAGCAATAGGGGCCCCAAAACGTGGTTCTGGTGTATTTTTGGTCCAGTTTTACTCAAAACTGCGAGCTATGAAAAGTGCTGAAATTTTGTACAGAAATGGAACAGCGAAGACAAAGAAACCTGGTGAATATTAATCAGGATGTTTGCCCCTTAAATATTCTTGTATAGAAGTTTTTATAACAGCCTTGATGTTTTGCTGCACGCTTGAATACACTGCACCGTGAAAAGAAGCATACTGATTCTGCATTTGTTCTATTTAAGGCCCCCCCCCCCTCCTCATTACTGCTGCACTTTATTGCCCACCTTATGGATTGCGCAATCACACAGCAAGAAGCAGAGAGGGATCATTCCTCGAGCAAAAAGGTTTAAAGTTTACATCTCTAATTGAGTCATAATATGACTCATGAAGGGGGAGAGAAAGGAACATGAGACAAAGTTGAAATGAGTCAAACAGAAGAAAACAGGATAACAAGAGAAATATGAAACTGGAATCTGTCCCGTGTCTTTGTGCTTCGCATGACAGCTCTTTTTGAATGAATGATACCATCGCTGGGAGCCACTGCGGTGGCAGCGCTGATGCTGGCACCCTCTGAAACATTTAATTGCACCATCATTCAGTGGCGGAAAAGAACCGATGGCTTGTGCTGCTGCGTCTGCACGTCTTCTCAAGCCGCGAAAGCCCATCAGTGATCCTGCTCGATGTGCCAAGTGGGCCGGGGCGAGGCACTTTTTGAAATGGGTCATTAGCTTGTAATATTATTAGAAACACTTTGGGCTACTATCTCATATTTCTGCAGTGTGATCACATGAGGAAATCCGTTATAATGTTGGGAGCACAAGTGTGACTTGTGACTGCTCTGGAGGGTGTTCATCTCCCTCCTTCTCCTTCTTACTTCTTGCCGATTTTAGGTCACACCCGACCTCCGTTCACGCTCCACAAACTCACCCCGTGTTTCCAAGACAAACGGGATAAGCAAAAATATATATATATATTTTATAGGACAAGCAAATATGCTGCATGCTGATTACATTTGCATGGACGGACCTTTTCCTTGCCTTCTTTGAATCTGAACGGAGAGGGGATCCACTGCCTCGGTGACGGAGTTCACTGAGCTTTGCTCTTTTCTTTTTTTTTTTCCTTTCATCTTATGGCGCGGCATAGCTGACACTGTTCCATGAACAAAAGCTGGGACTTATGTGGATCCGCACATGTGTTACATCTGTGCCAGTTGCTGCCTTCCCTCTGAACCGTGAGCAGTTAATTTTCTGCTCGGGGAGGTTTGCCAACAAGGCAGAATGAACAAGTGTACGATGTGGAACTGAAGAGTTAAGTTTGTGGATCCCTTCGACTTACAATGGTCAAACCAAATTCACAAAGTATTCAAGCAAGAAAGTTGGAAAGGAGGCTTCCATCTCAGGTTCTTGCAGGGAAGACAAAGAGAAAAAAAAATGGCAGTTATCTTGCATCTTGGGTTTCCGACGGTTTCCTGGCGGTTTGAAGTGGCCTGAGTCGGTGCGGTGGCCTTTAGTGTTCTGACCCTGAATCTGCGGGGGGTGCGTCGTTTGAAATTACAGCTTTGTGCTGAGAAGTTAAGTGGACACAGAGATGGAGTCGCCAGTGAAAGAGAAATATTCATACTCGGCCCACCCCGAACAAAGTGACGGGGTCGTGTTGTGCCAGACTCTATAAACTTCGTTGTGATACCACCACTCCAACACACTTTTCTCCATCATTTTGTCCCCTTTAAAATGGCAAGATATGACATTTCTTTCACGATTTGTGATGAGATCCAGGTACTGTGACTTGCTGGTGTTGCAGCAGTGACAAAGACTCAGAAATAGACGACTTTAGGAACTAAAGGCAGGTTGTCCAAAAACAGAAATCCAAACAAGAGTGTAGGATAGCATAAACAGAGCTAAGCTACACTCTGTAGCATAGCTAGCATAGGGGAATTTAAACCAAAATCTGGCAAGCAGGAAAAGAAAGTTGCAAGTATAAACGCTGAAGGAGGCGATGTCACAAGACAGGTGAGTGGTAACCAATAACTGAGCTGTGAAGGGCAGGAGGAAGAATGAAATGGCATGCAGATAAAAAATAAAATAAGCAATGCTGACTAAGATGCAAATGGAAAATTAATCCCAAAACAAAACAAATAAGATAAACTAACGTCAGACGTTGTGAGAACTCAGAGGAGCAGAGAAAGAATGATTGGCCACTCCTTTCTGAAGTAAAACCTGTATCAACATTGACATAATCCCTGGTATGTAGGGCTCTGTTTGGCTACAATTATTTTCGATTTCACATCTCAGGCACTTTGCAAGCCGTAGCAGATAGGACAGATGCACACATAAGTTGTTGAAGTGGTGGAGGTGTAATTAAATACGCTCTTGTACAGCAAGGACGTGGGTGCAGCTCCGGCCGAACATCACGCTTCCAGTGAGACGTCAAGGATAAAATGCAAATGTCATTTTATCACTCTATCCGTTGCAAAGTTTTACAAACACCATGGATGCAGTATGGGAAATACCATGAACTGAAATGATTACCTCTTTTTTTAATCTAACTGCAAACTTTAATAACAGACTATGGGCCCGGTCTTCCACCAGATATCCTAAAGCTGCTATTAAGGGGTAGCGGGACGGGCGTTTCCACGCAAAGAACGCAATCTTCCACCTTCCTAAACCCGCTATCCCACCTGCACTACCCGCTATATTATGCATAGGAGTGGTTAGGGTGTTGTTAAACCAATAAGTGCGTCAGTAGCCTCCTAGCGCAACCTGCTCTTAAAGGCAGGTTGCGCTATCCGCAAGCCGCTACCTGCCAGTCGGCTTAAAAAAGCTGATCAGTTCCTGAAACAAGCCATTCCAGCTCCTGTCACTTTAAGATCTGCTTTCTCCTGATCTGTTGACAAGCTATAGGTATGGTAACGTTGTCCATAGCCACTTGGTAACTTCTACCCAGAGAGTCACGTTGGCTTGCTAAATCTATAATCTTCCAACCTAAAACTTGATAACTGACTGGCAGAGGACCTGCTTAAAATCTCAAACAAACAATAAATACCAATTTTGAACTGCTTCAATATAAGTGGACAATGAGAACATACATAACACCAGTTGAATTACATAAATTTAACTCCTATAATCCTGATGAATGATATAAATGCAGAGGAAAGGGCACATTATACCACTGCCTATGGGAATGCCCACAGATTCAAGCTTGTTGGTTGGAGGTAATGGATATGATATTGCATGTCACTGGGATAAATCTATTAATGTCTGCTAAATTATGCTTCCTGGGTATTTTTCCTGAAAATTGCGGACTAAGCAAGGCAAACAAAATTATGATTACATTATGCTTGCTACAAGCAAAACATACCATAGCCAAATTCTGGAAATCCACCACTAGACCAAACCTAAGCGTTTAGCTTGCGGGTTTGTCAAGCTCTCTTGCACTTGAAAAAATAACTTTTATTATAAAAGGTAAATATACCATCTTTGATAAGATATGGAGATCTTTTATGATATTCTTAGAGGGGAAGAAAGCATTAGAAGCATGCTAACCTTCAATGTTAATGTCAATCTTAATTTGAATGTATGCTTTGGCTTGTTGATTTATGGAGAAGTATATTCATACACAATTGAAGTGCTTTTTTCCTGGGTAGTGGACAATTACTGACTGAAAAGGGACACTTAAAGCCACTTTTGCTTTGGACAAGCAACTCATTCTGTAGCCCGGAAATTTAGCATATTTGAGTAGAACCATACTGTGATTGTTCTGTTCTGCACCTATGTTATTTGTTGTATCTCTTTATGAAAAATTAATAAAAAACATTTGCTTGAAAAAAAAAACTTGATAACTTGGTGTTTACAGAGTTTTTTGCAAAAATTGCAATTGTAAAATTGCATCACTAATTTGCGGATTTTTGGGATTCGCAGGGGGAGGAAGGAAAGTAACCCCCACGAATAATAAGGGTGTACTGTAAATCAACTTTAATCATGTATAATGGGGTGTCCCTTAGTCTATCTACCCTTCCTTCTTAATGATCTATTAGTATTTAACATAGTTAACCAATAAAAGATAACGACTCTTCCTTGAACGCGCCGTAATTTCAGAAAGTTCTGCACATGATTTAAGCTCATTTCACCAGAACCAGACAAATCAATGGGATTCATAAAACACTTTTCTGTACTGTCAGAACCTCATCCACCATTTAATCCATCAGCTGGTTATGATCTCACTCCACATCCATTTTCTCTGTGCGATCTGCGCGATACGTGATAAAAAGCTGAACACAATCTATTAAGAGGACAAATTCCCCATTACTGATTTCTGCCATCAATCTTGGATATGCAGCGTACCCCAGGAGCTATTTGGGGATGAGGGACCGCGATTGGCTTTTTGCATTTTGGCCTTTTCAGCCACCCATTTTCTCACACTGGTTTATTGGTCTTTGTGGAAACCACATTTCCCAGAATGCCAGAGGGGAGACAAAAAAAAAGATCTGAACATCAAGATGGTTGAAAGACAAAATGCCAGTTTGAAAAGAAGCACTTGAGACTTGTTGTTTTGTAAAGCTGCATTCCACTGTGTCATATTTAGGTCATAGGTGGACGAAAAACTTGAAATTACTGTAGTTTCTGCAAAGCAAAACAGTGGCGTGAGACAGATTTGTCAGGGGGGGGGAAGTGCTGAAAGCCCTTTGGTGTAATACCACTTTGCAACAAACAACAAACAAACAAAAAAAAACCCAAAGAGCAGAAAAAAAAAATATCAAAAACTGTATTATCAGTGGATGGAATTAGTGTTTGGTTTTAAGGATTTCTCCTTTCATGCAGTTTTTATCCCCCATACCTGAGCGGCGGCTCAGAACAAAAGATTCAGCACAATACATCCCACGACTTAATACTTCTGCTATCCGGATTCTAAATTGGGTCACCGGCTCGCCGTTTGAACTGCGTGCCGAGCGAACAACAAGATAGGGGGTTCAGTGTCCGCTGCATCGCGGCAAGCTGCTCTGCGTTGGCAGCATCATAAGATCAGCCCGAGGGCAGAGCTCGGCAACAGACTACAGTTCAGTCAGGAAGTGAGAATGTGATGAAAGACAAAGTCGCTCCTTGTAATGGCGCTTCATTCATGCATTCATGGTGTGAGCGAGGATGCATCACGGCATGCAGACACTTGATACGGATTAATGTCACTTGACTACTTTGAAAGAAAAGGTGTTTGTTTTGTCACAATGAGGGATTTAATTTGGTATTTAACCAGTGTTCAACATACAGTCATGTGAGAAAGAAAGTACACTCCATCGTTGTTGTAAGGTTTGTGTATCTGCGCGTTATAAAAATCATCCCCGGCAGGTATTTATATTGCAGAGAGGCTGAGGCAGAACAGAAACGAAGCGCATCCCACGATCCGACAGCACGTGGAAAGGCCTTTACGAGCAATTAGCTGAAATAATCTTTTTTGTCTCGCGTTATTGTGGAGAAAGTGTATCCCACTCTCTTGGCGTCGATTTATCGAGCTTTGCAGTTATGCGTTTATACACAGCCAAGTTAAAAAAAAAACCCAAAAAGGTCTATTACTGGATTACTGAAGACCAAAACGAAGTGAAATAGAGCAGGTTGGTTGCAAAAGGAAACTAAATCGTCACTGCACCACTGCCAAGCTTGACAGTTCATGTGGGGTGTTTGTGCTGATCTGCTGTATTGAGATTACATAGGGCCACGGGCACGATGGCTGCAGATCTTCCCTTTGCAAGTCTTTTCTTATGGCAAATGTTTAAAAAGCCTTTTTTGTAACTGTACTGTCATGAACTTAGACATTAAACACGCTACATGATCTTTGATCTTGCGATGAACTTGCTGGGACGTCCACCTCTGAAGCTGTTGGCCACTGACTTGAATGTTTTTCACTTGTACATGATGTTTCTTACCTGGAGAACGACTGACGCTAAAGGTGCGTTTCCACTAGCGAGGATGTTATGCTGAAAGCGGTATGTTGACTGAAAGTGTGCATGTAGCCACTGAGTTGTTAAGCTCAAGATGAGCGTGAAGTGAATGCAGTGAATGCATCACTTTTGGTGCCAAAGGAGGTTAACGTTTTAATGTGAGCAGGTCAGGGAGAAGCAAGATCTCAACAACAGCGGACGGGCTCATCCAGGAATTGAACCCGGGACTTCTCGCACCCTAAGCAATCAATTATACTACTAGCGGGTAAAACTTGAAGGCTGGAATTTCTCCTCATTAGGCCTTTTAGCCGTCGTGTCTCCGCTTATAGTGACAGAGCCGGTTGTGTGTACACTACCATTCCAAACCACCTGGTGGTGGTAGTGCACCGCTTTTGTTGTTTGTCAACCACCAACAAGAAAAAAAAGGATACATTGGCAGAAACACAAAAAAATAAAGAAGAAAAGCAAACTAAAATGACAAGATAAATACTGAAGGAGCCAACGATGATTGGAGCATTTGTTTGCCGCTTGAATAATACATAAAGGTGGTGTTGAATGAAAACAGATGACTTGTACGCAAAGCTAACATTAGGCAGCTTGACGACAACAGCATACCCAATCAGCGAATCAACACGACCACCCCATCCTGAAGTTCACTGGAGTCTCCCTGAGTACCTATCCCGCCATGAGTATGTTTTTTGCCTCCCGAAACAAACCTGAAAGCATTTTTTGGGTGGCCGCTTCTGGAAATGGTCAACGATCTGTCCTTGAAAAACTACCGAGAACCCGCACTAGTGGAAACGCAAGTGAAGTTACATGGAAATGGTTTCAAAGACCTTCTATGGCTAATGGTAGGGAATGATTCCTCCTTCAGAAGAATTGCTGATGTCTTTCCTCCTTGGCATTATGTTAACAAGCACCTGAATGCTGCAGATGAGAAAATTGCCAAAATGTCTGCTTTTATAGAGGTACGCGTTACCTGTTAATTTCCATGGAGGTAGAGGTTTACTAGTTCTTTACACACTACTGTTAGCTTAGTTGTGTCGTGTTCTGTTGTTCATCTGAGGTTATACTTCCTTAATTCGAAGATCTAGTAAGGAGCAGATGATCATTTTATTTTGTCTTGACACATAAAACCTTAGAAGAGAAAGCATGCTTTCTTTTCACAGCACTGTTGATCCATCAAACCTCCGAATACTTATTCTGGCCCTAAAAGGCGGTGGCTAATTTCAGTTTACGCCCGACACCATTTCATGTGTTAAACACCTCTTGGTGCTCCAGCAATCACGTCCAGCGGTGCTATTGTTCTCTACATCTGCCACTCACAGTTAATTAAACTTAAGTAGAAATTAAAAGGCAAGGAAGCACGACGCCTCGTACGTCACGTGTGAAGCTTTCATTGACCGCTGCTCACTTCAAAGCACCCGGTGAATCTCTCAGATGCGAAAAACGATCAATATTGTTGCCATGAAGAGATGCTTTGTTGTTGTGCTCACAGATATGAATATTTATGACCTGCGGCTGCGGGAACGATGTAAGACCACTTTGTGTATTGTAACTGGGAGAAATGTTATGGATTTCCCCCCAATTCTCCTGGAAAACATTTGGCTAATAAAGCCAATATATCATCTGCGGTGCAAATGAGACAGTGGATGCTGCGGTGCCTGTAGTAATGGAGGGAACACAAATACTAATATTGCTATAATGCGCAGGCTTATTCTGGGGGAAAACAAGCAAAAAGAGCATTATTTGTGCTTGTGTGTGTGTAGAAGTCATTTTTTTTCCTGCCAACTCAATGTAATTGCAACCTGAGGTCACAAGATGCGATTCTTCTTTGGGTGCGATGCTGAACAAAGTATTAAAACAGCGGGCTGTTCAAGGGCCAATTTCTATTCCTCCCTTAACCCTCAATCTCAACCCTCGCCCTTAACCCTCAGTCTTTGGCCCTCAAACTGGCCCT
Organism: Hirundichthys speculiger; assembly: GCA_018398805.1. Taxonomy (NCBI): domain Eukaryota; kingdom Metazoa; phylum Chordata; class Actinopteri; order Beloniformes; family Exocoetidae; genus Hirundichthys; species Hirundichthys speculiger. The sequence goes on from JAGFBZ010002332.1 coordinate 196,340, forward strand.
CCAAAGAAAGTGTAAGGGCGATCTTGTAAATTAGAAATGGGACAGCCCTTGAGTGCAGTTACGTCTTCAGACTGTGGGGGGCGGCCTTACGCCAAAGCTACGTCCAGTCTGTCAAGAAAACGACAACGACGAAGAAGAAGGAGGAGAAGACTTAGAAGAAGAATAAGATAATATAAATATATGTAACGAAGATACTAAGATAGTTTCGTAACATTTATATATTTATTAACTACGAAAATACATACATTTGTAGCTCGCTTTTTTCGGCGCCATCCTTTTCGAAGACGTCTTGACAAAAATACGCAATGCCTTCTGGGTAGCCCTTACTTCCACAGCCATCAAACTTGTCCCTCAACTTGACTTTCTAAAGGTGAATTCCAATTCCTCCCTTAACCCTCAATCTCAACCCTCAGTCTCAAAAAAGCGCGCTCCCGCTAAGTGCAAGTGCTTTCCCGATTCTTAGAAAGTCAAGTTGAGGGACGAGTTTGAGGGCTGTGTCGCCCTCAAAATTGAGATTTTCAGACACCACCCTTGGAAGTAAGGGCTACCCAGAAGGCACTGGGTAATTTAGCCTTCGAAAAGGATGGTGACAAAAAAAGCTAGCTACAAACGTAAGTATCTTCGTATATCTTAAAGATATTAATGTTAGGAGACCATCTTACTGTCTTTGTTTGAGACATTTTTCATGGCTTAACATCGTTGTTGCGTAACATTTATTTTTTTACTTTACGATGTTTGCTGCCGGACCCGCGGTCCCGGTTGGCTTCACGTTACTTGTATACCTTGATGTGTAGCGACGGAGGACTGAATAATGTATCCTCTATTGTGTTATTTGCTAATATTATTTAAAGAATATACAGCGCTCTTTTCAATGTTATCCCTGTGTCATTTCAGGAAATACAGAGACAACACGGCTCTGATACATTTCAGTCTGATGACGTAACTGCACGCAAGGGGTGTCCCATTTCTAAGTCACAAGATAACCCTTACACTTACTTTCGAGGGTTAAGATTGAGGGCCAAAAATTGAGGGTTAAGGGCGAGGGTTGAGATTGAGGGTTAAGAGAGAAATTGGAATTCACCCTAAGAATCGGAACAACACTTGCACTTCATGGGAGCGTGCATTTTTGAGATTGAGGGTTGAGATTGAGGGTTAAGGGAGGAATTAGAATTCACCCCCCAAGTTCAGGTTTGCTTTGCTCTGATGGACTGGCTCATGCTTGCTCTATGCGCGTTAAAGCGTGCGCTTCGTTGCAAACTTTCACCACCACATCGTCAGGCTGACTGAGCTTCTGCTCTCGTCTCCACATGATTGCCTTACATATGATTACACTAGATAATACAGCGAGTGGACGGCAGAGTTACTGTGCAGCGGCTGCATCTAAACACGAGCAGCCGTCGTTATTAGAGCCGGGTTGACTCATACCGAACAAGAGGCACTAATGCACCGCCGCTTGCATCATTGCTGTGCAAATGTATGCAGCGAAAGAGCATACATCCTCCTCACATCATCACCTACTGTTGTTGATAATGTGAAGTATTTAAGGTTGGAAAGAAAGTTTTTCTGAGGTGAATAGTGGCCCAATAGTGGAGTGACTGCCCTCTGAAAGACTTTGAGGCCACATGATCCAAGAATTATATTCACGTGTTCACAGATGCGCAGTTGTTCCTACTATACTGTTTGTTCTGCGCAACGTAGCATTCGGGAAAGCGAAGGGAAAATGGCTTGATGTGATGTTTGATGCAAAAGAAAAACCTCCACATTTCTCTACATCAAGAAAATGCTACTGCAACTGGAGGGGGGGGGGACATGCCAAAGTCAACCCTGCTGCAGACAACCGCATTTAATCTATAACTGGAGAAACCAATTATCAGGAGTGAGACCTGACAGAGACAGTGACATGCCTCCTCCACAGCAAACGCTCAAGCTAAGGTTACGCTTGTTATGTGTTAGATTGCTATGCATTGAGGCAGCCGCGGGATGTATTGCATTTAGCACACATTACAAGGAACATAATCTGAAGCCTAAAAATACGAGATGTGTTACATTTCTCATTTATTCTGAAAAATATTTAAAAAGGTTTCTGCTCTGCAAACTGTGATTATAACAGATTATATAAGGTATTAATGTTGTGAATTCTGATAATGATGAGTTATATTAATATACATGTACACAAGCCCTACGCATTGATGGAGGCAGGAGATTTTGTTCATGAATAAGAACTGTTTGGAACTGCTAATATTTTCATGAGCGCTGAAAGGTGCGAATTTCGCTCTCCGAACATTTCATGATCGAGGGCCAAAAAAAAAATAAAATAAAATTGGAAGGTGCACAGGTGGCCATGCAGAGTCGGACACATCAAGTACAAAATAATCAGTGGTTCAGACTTTCAGGCTACCATGGCATGTGTTTGTATTTGCTGAACTAGCATTATTTAAAATTAGGCGCAGCTGTTGATGAGGACAGGTGGACGCTAGAGGTCTTCGGAACAACCTGACAACCCAAAAATCCGAGGTTCCGACCCGACCCAAATTGGGTCTCAGGTCCATTCAAAAGACGTGAATTCGGGTTCGGGTTGGAATCAGCACAATTAGTCTCGGGTCCGGTCGGTGCTCTCTAAACAGGCTGGGTCCACATTTATTCGAGAGTGGTAAAGATATTGGTGGTAGCAGCCAATGTCAGGACTCGGGGCAGTTAAATGATTATTAATTAACGTGGGATGTCTATCATGAAGATAAACATCCAGTGTTTGTTCGTGTTACCATAGCGTGTTATTAGCGGTATGCCCAGCAGCTGCAAAGAACAACGGATCGCCAACATGACAACGTTGGATGAGAGAATATGTTCATGACACATCCTGACCGGTGTAGGCTATTAGCATTAGCAGTTGTTACCAATAGCATCTGTATCCACAAAGAAAATAACGACGTGGATTTATTGTTGTTTACATCACGTAGCCTATGTAGCAACTGAACCGCGTAGAAGAAGACAACTTTAGGTAAGAAAATCAAGTTTTATTCAACGCTTGACAACTTTTAACATGAGCAACTAAGGGTTGTATTGTGTCGGTTCTATTCGGGTAACTCCGTTTGGTTCGTGATCGGAAACTAAAGACTCGGGTCGGGTCGGTTCCGGATCCAAATATTGCGGATTAGGGTTAATCCAGGATTTTCACGGGTCCATTCGGGTTCAGGTCCATGAAAGTGCACCCGTGAAGACCTCTAGTGGACAGGTGTTACGCAGCTGATTCCACCCCCTGAAACCAGAGGTGGAAAGAACTTTTGTACCGTCCCTGTATGGTTGAAGACATTTTAGCTCTACTTCAAAAAAATTGTGAACTTGTGGAAAACGTCACTATATGTGAAAATTTAGTGCACATTAAATGTGAGGAACCACAGTGTAATCGGCTTCTGGCTAATGTTCCACACACTTGGGTTTTTTTTTATATTATTATTTGTATTTGTTTGATGATCAGCTTTAGTCAGCAAATGAATTCATTTGTTTGAAGTTGGGAATCTGAAAACTTTGCGAACATCTCACCTTCAGAGGAGCTTTTTGCTTCTGGATTGACCCGGAGATCATTAATCTTCCCTGCTGCGTGCGCGAGCGTAGCTGTGTACATACTTCAAAAGCGTGTGCTCACTAACTCATAAACATTTATTTTTCCCGTGCTGTCGGAGGGACCTGTATTTGGATTGTGTGCGAGCGTTTTCAAACTGAGAGGTTACGGGTGTTCCCGCAAGAGGAGCTTCAGACGCATCAATTAGGAAAAAGGAAAAATTAGAGAGGTTCTGCGGTTCTCTCCGCAGAGAAAGCAGAAATGAGAGTCACGCAGAAAAGCATAGCTGGAGAGCAACCCTGAAGCCACTGTTGTGTGATTAAGGGCTAAGTTTGCACTGTTGGTGGGGGGGCTAAATTATTCACGCAGCGGGAAAAGAACCGAATACTGTTTAAACGCGCACATCCATGCAAATGTACATACGCGCCGCGGAGGACTGATAACAAATTGAGAAAATGTCTCTTTCAGGCCAGGTGCCTGGTGTGTTAATTAATGAGGAGATGGTGCACCGCTGAGAAGCAGCATGTCCACAGCTTTTGTGCAGATCTGTGCGTGGAAATTAGCTCCCAAATTCAACATAATATTGGAATTCTTTATTTCCTGTTTCAGTTACAACCTCTGTTTTATATTCTGTACAGCACTGAAGGCACACAAAACCCAAAAGATAGAACAGAAGTATATACAAATATACAGAATAAATAAATCTAGTTAAGTAGAAAAGCTACTGTGTGCTTACATGAACTTCTTCAGATTGTAACGAATTCCCCAAGAGTATGAACAGGCGTTTTGTATAAATCCTGGGCAGAAACGATGTCCATGTTGCAAATGTGAGTTCCCGACCGTCCGCTGCTGTGAACATGACAAGCGCAGATGCTGTCTGCTTCCCGAACTGGATCCTCATCTGTCATCATTCATGTGCTAAAATTTCTCGTTCGGGATGCTCCCGAACGCTGCTGTGTGTTCGGCTTAAAGTGTTGGCATCGAAAGCAGTCTCGCGCACACACACACACACAGCACGCTAAATGGTCGTACGCATCAGTGGCTCATTTCTTCTGGCAGACAAAAAAAAAAAAAAAAAAAGAAAGAAAAAGAAAGTTTCAGCAGGACAGTTGTTGATTGTCATGCACCATCTTATGGCATTTGATTAGTGCAATGCATTTTTACAAGACTACAGCTGCGTATATACTGTACCCCAAGTGACTAAAAGAATATCTTTCCTTTTGAATGTCGCCAGCTTGTATAAAAATAAATAAGAGTTCCTGTGGCTGCAGCTCTGCAGCGTTGCTGGATCAATCATCTGACAGGAGGACAGCAGTCCAAACACGCTCCTTTCCAATGTACACTTGGCAATATGCTGACTCTACGGCACTAAGAGCAGTCTGGTTCCGGCATTAAAGCTGCCTGGGGTTGACGGGGGCTGTAATCAGGTCACGGCCAGAATCAGGATAGACTGATTAAGCAGAATTCTGGGTCAAGCAGCGACTGAGACTCGCTCACTTCTTTCCAAACATCTGCTTTATCCCGTGAGGAGGGGGGGGCGGAGGGAGGGGGAGGGATGCCGTGTGGATCAATTCACTTGGCTGCTGTAGCACCGTGGAAATTTAATCACATGTAAAAAGCTGATTGAGTGGATTTTCACAGTGGGCTTAAACCCGGGCCTGCTCGACAGACTGCCGACAGCTTCTTCTGAAAAAATATGACACCTTCCACCGGCTACATAACACGGTTGTCAACAGATGAACAAAGGAACAAACCAGTTACATTCTGTGCTACGGTTAAACAGATGTGCCCACGATATATTTATATATGTTTATATATTTCACACTGTGGAAAGTACAGGAGGGCAAATGGAACAAGGCACTTGGTTTCAGACATGATAGATGTTCTTGTCTTTTCTGCTTAAGCTCAGTTAAATGCAGTTTGATGCTCCAGAACCTCCAAGTAGTCTGGTTCAGTGTGCAGGTTGGCTTTGAGCTCAAAGTACTCGTTCTTAGTTTGCTCAAGCATGACCTTGCGTGGTCTTGTGTACATAATTGTCTCCATTAGCTTCAGCTCCTCCTGCTGCCCGGGGACCTGCATGTCCACGGCAGGCTGGAGCTGGGGCATGGCTTTCCTGAAGTACTCCGTTATTCCCAGCTGCTGCAGCTCTTTCTCCTTCTCCAGGAGGTTCCTGTACAGGGAGTTGGGGTTCCCGAGGGTGACGAACTCGGCGGGGCACTCCCCGGCCATGGGTCGGAACTTTGAAGTGGGGTTTCCCGTCAGGGGGGAGGTGTTCTCCTTCTCCATGATGCTCCGGCAGACGTGGTGCTTCCTGCCGGCGTCCTCGAGGCTGTAATCCAGATCGCCGTCGTGCTCCTTGTGCTGCGAGCAGTAGGTGGGATTGCGACAGATCTGCACGATGGGGCTGTGGGACCTGTCCTCGTACAGAGTTGCCGATCCGGTTCTCTGCGTCAGAGTGTGGTGCGTCGTCTTCTGTCCGTACATGCTGTAGTGCAGGTGGATGGGGGAGGTGCCGCTGGCGTTTTCTCGCGGCTGCTCCTCGGCTGCTTTTTTCTTGGCCCTCCGCCGCCGCCGGTGCACCACGAACACCACCAACCCGGCGGAGCAGAAAATGATCATGAGGACGAATATAAGAAGGCTTAAGATGAGCACGGAGAGCGGGATGCTGTCGGTGAGCGAGATGAAGAAGCCGCCGCTGCCGCTGCTGACGGGCCCCTGTGTGGCTGTGACGGTGTCGTCCCCACCCGGAGGTCCTGGGTGGTACGTCCCCAGACTGGGACAAAGCATCTCATGGCGGATGCTCCTTAGCTCCGTCTGCATCACCTTCTTTGGGGTGTGACACAGAATGGAGCCCACCACTGTGTCTTTCCTCAGCTTTTCCACCCATTGTTTAAGGCTGAGCAGGTCACAGCTGCAGTCCCATGGGTTGTCCTCTAAATAAATCTGCTCCAGAGAGTCCAGTTGATCCAGCACGTTGCTCACCGGCAGGTGCATAAGCAGGTTTTTTCTCAGGTTTAATTTGGCGAGGGGCACATTGCGAAATATCTGCGCTGGGAGGGAGCTGAGCAGGTTATTACTTAATGACAAAAGCTTCAGGTTTGGCAGGGGATTAAATGTGCCTGGAGCAATCTCTTTGATAAGGTTGTACTCCAGATACAGATACTCAAGGTTATGAAGCCCCACAAACATCGTAGAAAACAGTTTTTCTATTCTGTTGCCGTTCAAATACAGTTTCTTCAAACTGCTCAAGCTCAGGAAAGTTTCATTGTCAATGAAGTCAATTCTGTTGTTTGCCAAGTTGAGCTGTTCCAAACTATCGTATGTCACAAAATCGTATTTCCAGAGTTTCTGAATCATGTTTCCCTGTCATGACCAGTTTCGTGGGGTTTTGCTGAACTATTCCGATATCTGACACCTTTTGAATTCCTCGGTCCTGACAGTGCATCAGAAAGCCAGCCACGGGGTGATTGTGACAGGAACAGTGCTCCACGCAGGGACTGCCGGGGAGGTGGGTGGGCGTCGGCACCCTGGCGTCGTCTTTGGCATTTTTCAACTTGGGAATCTGAGCCACTTTGGACGAGGGAGTCACGACCATGTCGAGGGATTTCCGCGGCTCCTCCAGGTTGATGTCTGCGTGGGACGGACACAGAACGTCTCGCTTGACCTTGGCGAGGATCGTCCCCTTCAAGTGCTGGGGACTGCTGCAAACCACGTCCCCGATCGCCGACTGGGCTCTCATGTTCTCCATCCAGATTTTCAGGTGTAAAATGTCACAGTCGCAGACCCAATCATTGTCCTCCAGGAGGAGTTCCATTATCCGCCCGATGTGCTCCAGAAACCCAACATAAGGCAGCGTCTGGAGCTTGTTGCCTCGCAGGTCCAGGTGTGTGAGGGGCACGAAGCGGAAAATGTTGCTGGGTAAAAACTCAATGGAATTGTCGTTGAGGATGAGGACTTTGAGGCGGATCAGTTTGTTGAATGCCCCTGGTTCGATGGCCCGGATGAAATTCGTGTCAGCTTGGAGAAACTCTAAATTCACCAGGCCTTGGAAAGTGTCTTCCTTCAGAGTGACGAGAAAATTGCTATTTATGTGGAGTTTTTTCAGTGAGCCGAGAGTGCTAAAGACTCCTGGCTCCAGCTCTTGTATGCTATTACCCCCAATGTGCAGTGAAAGGGCGCTCTTAAGCCCCTCCATTTCCTCAGCACGGAGCTCAACCAAGTCATTTTTGTAAAGGTTCAGGTGAAAGGGGACACCTGACGGGATTTTGATTTGAGAGATTTTGCTGATGTTTCTCTGCTCGCAGTTAAGATGAAGGATGCCATCTTTCGCCTCACAGGAGCACAGGGAGTCACAAGATTCGCTAATGGCGGATGATGCCTGTGGGGGCTGGATATCTTGGGATCGGGCTGCGGTTAGTAACAAGCCGATGAGAACGATACAGCGCTGCATTGCGGTTGGAGGTATCTGTGAAGAAAGAAAGCATGGGTGTGGGGGTGGGGTGGGAAAGAGAGAGAAGAGCACTTTAGTGTTCTTGTTTTTGAAGACAAATCAAAAAGTATCACTCATTTCAATGTGATTGTGTGTGTTCAGTTTATGAACTATAGAACTTAAACTTTGGGGTTTTATATTGTAAAAGTACTCATTAGATAATTATACAGATGAAGAGAAAGGACTTGTGTTGGATGAAACCGTTTGTGCTAGTGGTGTGAAAAAAAAAATCGATTTGGCAGTATATCGTGATATATCATCCAATATAATATCAATTTTTCAGCTCCTAATATCCATTTTTTTTAGGAAAATTCATGTATTCATGTATGAGACGGATTGTGAATACTTAAATGTGCAAAAACACTAATAATAAACAATAAATAGGTTGTTTTGAAGCAAATAGTTTTGACTCAAATTTGTCCTCTGAATGATCAATATCATCCGATGAACATATACAGCGACTTGATTTTTCATCTCTATTTTAATTTTGATAATAATGAGGTAGAATATCACAATATATCGTGATATCATCGTGATAGTATCATGATATATATCGTATTGCGAGGCCCTAGCCAATTCTCACCCCACCTCACCTTTATGCAGTGCATATCATACTGTTTTCTTATATATATATATATATATATATATATATATATATATATATATATATATATATATATATATATATATTTTTTTTTTTTTTTTTTAACTTTTGGGTCAATAAATGCATCATGACATACACAGCAGTCAGCAAACTTGGGCTTCAAAGTGTTTTTTTTTTTTCACTGTGAGTACAGAAAACCCAAAGAGAGCAATTTGTACAACCTGCAGGGTAAAAATAACCTGTGGAGGAACAACAGCCATTTGGGACTAAAAACTTTAAATCCAATACTTTAAACGGCATAACTCTGCTGAAGAAGTCCAGTGTTGTAGAAGAAGACCACACAGTCAGCAGCCTCGATCATTTTTCGTTGGTTTGAAAAGTAACAGAGAGAGAGAGAGAGAGAAAAAAAAGTGCAAAAGGTTAAGAACCTACAATCTGGTGCCTAAAGGGGAATATACTGTAATTCTTTTTCTGTAAGAGTTTGAACAAATAAGTCTAACTAGTAACCTGGAGCACTTCACTATGGATTTCCAGTGGGAGATACAGAACAACTCTGTAACCTGTTGAAGTTTTGGAGAAAATGTAATCTCTTTATGGACAATGCTTTTGACTTTTGAATAGTGAAACAAAAATGACAATCTATAAATTTAAGACCTTTCTGAACGATCCATTTTTTTTTTTTTTAGACATTAATGACAGAAAACTTCAATTTATTTCAGAAGCCCTTTCAGAAGGTAGAGTTGTGTTTAAGCCTCATTACTTATCAACAATTATTGTCTTATTCCCTAATTGAAGTTTTGCAATGTAGCGAACTAAAAGTCGGGAACGAGTGATTAATGGAGTCGTCAAATCTTTCTACTGGGAATTCCAGTCCGGGTTTTTTCCCAGTTCAGCTAATGAAAACTTACTTTCAATCCAGAAAAACAGACTTTTCAAGAATCCAGTCTGGGGCTTCACCTCTGACCTCCGCGATCAAAAGAAACAGGAGAATTAGCGCCTTTAGCATCTTTACTGTCAACAGCTGTTGTTTACACAGCAGCTGCTCACAGAACCAGGCAGCCCGCTGAAAACAGCGCCAGATATCTGGCATTAAAATCTCCACAAAGCAGATGACTGCAGTCCAATAAAGCAATAATTTGCTTCAATCCACCACAATAACTGAGAAGACAGTTTGTCAAAAACTCATGACGGCTGACGGAGGAACGCGCTTGTGGGACTGCACAGAGGAAGCGAGGACACGCACTGATTATTTTCACTAGAGACTGAACTGGAGCTACTGGTACTGATTCCAGAAGATTGTTTCAAACTGGCACTGCCTTGTCACGACAGGATTCAGTGATTACAGAGGTGTGACTGGTGAGCTTTGCGTTGGAATGGCAGCGTGGTGGTGCTGCCACTGCAGGGTATCAAACGATGCTGAGCTTTTCCATCCAAGATGGTGTTGAAATAATTCGATCGAGATCAGAAAGGCATGGATTTTTGATACCCAGCCCCATTTATATAGGAAGCTGCATTTTTGAGTTAAAAATAAAGGCGAGAGTAAGGCATCTTCCCAGTGACTCACGGTGAGATGATGCCATATGAAAATACACAAGTAAATAAATGAAAAAAATCTAATAAATTACTCATGACTGATTTCTCTACCTCTCACGCACACTGACTCATTTGACTTTAGACCTTCTTGTGTTTCATGCAGGAGATTCTCAGTCCATGTCAAATCAACGTTTATTGCAGCCCTCCTATACAGCAGGAGCATGTGACCTCTATGTGACTAATGAATGTTCTTTTCTTCACACTGAACCCAGGAGGCTCGACGGAGTCAAGTCAACACCAGCCGAGCTGAAACTCATCAGTCTGAGTGCTTACACGGTTCATCTGATTTCCTCAACTATTCTCCACGCAGTGAACCTCGACATCTGGAGGAGATGATTGTCCACTGAAAACGGTCGTTTAATTAAGCTCTAATGAGGATAACTGCAACATCACTATACGCATTATTTATACTGAACACCGAGAAGTGATTTTAATGATCAGCAGCCTCAGCATCACGTCTAACTCGATTACACCAAGTTGACTGAAATCACTCCGGATCAAAGGCTTGATCACTCTCAGGGGTCTATCGGAGAAGTTCATCTTCTCAAGATTAGGGGGTGAACTTGATATTCACTCTTAACAGAATTCTTCAAAGAGGAGAGCTGAGGGAAGACGACAGCTCTTCTTATTAATGAATCTGATTAGCATCTGGAAGGCTTCACTCTAGCAAGACTGGCTCAGCTGATGCAGCCTGTGTTTGAAACAGGAAAAAAAATCCTCTTACTCACGTTGCATCTCTGATACTTTACCCTCTTTTAAATGGAGTTCAGAGAAATGCTTCCTCCTAGATGAAAGTCAATGAAATGTGGGTGTATTTTTAAGGGACGTCGGTAGCTGTCTTTGCCCTGGAGCAGTGAGTGAATGTGTATTAGAGGGTGAAAACAGGTAAAATGTACATCTATCCCTGTACCTCTGTAGCACAGACACGGCTTCCCACACAATCACCCTGTTGGAGACAGACTGCAGGAGCTGCAAATGTATTGCTGAGGTAGGTCTATATAAATGAGTCCATCTATCCATCCATCCATTCATTTCTGTTTATTTGGGTTGGGACAACTGGCTAGGCAGAGTCCAGACTCCAGGGTTGGGTATCGACAAATCAGTACCTTTCTGGTATCGACTGAATAGCTTTGGTACCATTGAGTATCAAAAAAACCGGTAGGGCTGTAGCAATACACTAATCTCGCAATATGATACGATGCGATACACGATATTCGGCTTACGATACGATACATATCGATATTCATCTTACAATACATTTATATCATTTTCCGAAAGATTTTAAAGGGACAAAGTGATTTTGGTGACATCTTGAGTGTTCCAATGACTTTGTTTGAATTAATTGAACTGAAAGCATCAATTACACATTATATGACTGACAGGCAGCTTGCAAATGCTGGACAAAATGAATAAAAGATTTGTTGGGAAAAATAGTTTCATTTATATAAACAGTGCAAATTGTTGCTTGCAAGCTTTTAAAGGTGGGACACGGGGGTTTTGAAAGAAGTTTAGAATATCGATACTTGCGGCTGAAAAATCGGTACTCGATAAAATATCGATATATATATCGCAGAATCGATAAAATCGCTCAGCTCTAAAAACTGGTGTCTGATCCCATTCAGACGCCACCTGTTTAACTGCGGTTTAGCTCCACCTGAGTGTCACAGTCACATCGCTCCAATCATCTAATCCTGTTGTGACAAAGCGGCGGCAGTTTCAAATAGCCTTCTGGAAACACTACCAGTACCTCCAGATTTAGTCTGTAGTGGAGAGAATCGTCCATTGTTGTGAGTTTTTAACAACAGAATCTCTTCTTCATGGTGGTGGATTTACTCCAGGTGGAAGCTAATTTTTCACTTCATTGGACGGCTGTCACCTGCTTTGTGGAGGTATAAATTCCAGATATCTGGTTCAGTACCGGCTAACTGCCTGGTTCTGTGAGCAGCTGCTGTGTAAATATCGTAAACAGCTTCTGGCGGCCTCGTTATACTTCCCTGACTCCTTACTACGTGACTCGCACAGTCTTAAGGAGATGCAGGACCTTTCAGAGTTCTCCGTTGCTTGGTGAATATTGCAAAGCAATTACCGTATTGGCCCAAATATAGGACGACTTTGATTATAAGACGACTGCTATTTTTCAAATATCATCAGGTTTCCATGTTATTTAAGATCAAGGTATAGTACTATTTAATAAATGTATTCTCCTAAAATCTAAGACTATGACTCAGTGAATAATATTCAACCACACAGTTCAATTACTGCATTAATGACGTCAATAACTGCATAATCTTCAAAGTCAAGTTAAATTCGGTTTCAAGAACAAGATTACTGATTCAGTCTGTAAAAAAAACTAATTCCTTGACTGCAACAAAACTTTCAAACCCCATTTGCTTGAGATGGTTGCATTGTTCATTCCATGTTACATCAGATCCTGCTCGCATGCATTCACAGTGACGCTCCATCCGCTTACTGGTTACTTCTGTGCGGTTCCATCTAGTGGCGCAGATGTGTAATGACAACAGAAAAGTCTCGACCTTGATTATAAGATGACCCCCATTTTTGAAAATATGGTTTCAAGAATAAAATATTGTCCTATATTTAGGCCGATACGGTAATTGCCAAAACAATAGGGGAGTGTGATGATCTTCCGAAGACCAGCCTCCTATCCCATGATGTAAAGTCATGGATTGTTTATTTACATCCCAGGTACCACGTAAAGACACGCAGCAAAGAATGGTGAGCGGCAGACACTTCTGATGGAGCTGGAGCTGATCAGCATTGAGCAGCAGTTACTTTTCTTGCAAAGGATGAACCGAGATCTAAAGAGGAGACTAGTGGGGCATGTAGGCACTGAATGAATTGAGGCAGAGGACGGGCGAATATTCAGCTCTTGTTCAACCTCTGAGGGAAATGCATGAAGATATACACTTCAGATATTAAATATTAACTATTAAATATAGTGGTGTTGTTACATATCCGTAGGGTCTCCATCTGTTTGGATGGATAGTTAAAAAATGGGGAGGTCTCAGTCATCCGTTGGAGAGCTGGTCTGAGAGGACTCTGCATGTCTGCGTACCGAGGGATACAGAGAAGTATCAGCCTTTACTCTGCAGCTTTTAAAAGAGTCTCCTTATGTCCAATGTGTCACGTGAGCGAGCAGATATTTCAAACAACTGATTGTCAGCCAAAAAAAAAAAGCTTTCCAATCTCTACTACTGTAACTTAAAGCAAACAAGGTAAAGCTTCCAACTAATTTTTTTAGGGTTGAATTGAATGTAACATCAGTTATCGTGACATAGGGTTAATGTAAAAAAAGAATACACTTTAAGCAAAAGCTGTCAATGAGGCTGATGATGGGGCTCCTCCAGTTTTGAGCAGCCTGCACTGATGGTTCATTTTGGTTGCAAACTTTACAGCAGAGACGGTTGATGAACCAGGTTCTACCTTTGTTTAGGGTTGCCTGCGGTGAACTGTTGTAGGTAACCAGGAAAATCAGGAGTTTACTTTCAATGGTATGAATATTTTCTTATCAATCAAGTAGAATAGATTCTTCAGTGAAGCAATAGAAACAGCGCTGAAATGGACTAATATGTTTATTTAGTCCTGCCCCCTAAAATATAATAGCTGTGACGCCCATGTTCTGAAGTAACCCTTTTACTTCAAGTGAGCCATATTGGTGGTTAGCACTGTTTTGATTAGAGATGTTCCGATACCATTTTTCCCTCCCAATACTGATTCCGATTCTTAAACTGACTACCGACTATCGATCCGAGTGGGATATTAAAAAAAATTGCAAAAATTTGCCTGACTGTATATAATTATCGTTGTTGTAAAACATGAATAAATACAGCAAATCCAAGCCATTTATCTTCAATATTCATTTTCAAATACAACAGTATAAAACAGTACTGCAAAATTTAAAAGCATTTATTTTTCCTGGAAGTGTAACGGAAGTAACCTGGACTCCCATACTCGCAGATACCGAAATCAGCATTTTTGGCAGTATTGGAGCAATTTCCGATACTGGGATCAAAATAGGAACAACGCTAGCTTTAATTGTACTTAAAAGTCAGTATGAATGGTCACATTTCTCTTTCCCGGCAAGTCGCATTTTGGCAAATAAACAGGACTTGTGACTGAAAGTAATACATGTCAATACATGGGCAAGCTTCCCACAAATATCTGGCAAACAACTATCCAAAAATACTGAAATCTACAACTGCAAAATTGCAAATTCCCTCCATTATACTCTCCCTCTCCCTATATATGAGGGCTGAACTCCTGCTAACAAGATTTGGAAACTCCTAAACACATTTTTTCAGGACTTTTCAGTCACCATTATTTCAAAAAGAAAAAGCTTCTAGTGAAAAATGTTGGAATGTTTTTAACACGTCCTAATTACTACCTTTACAAGACAGTCATTGACGCTGCTGCGACTCAGCAGATGCTGTGTTGGTGCATTACTGTAATGATCACAATAATGGCCTTGCTCTGACTTCGCTCAGTTGGCAGACACTCATCACCTGACCATACGAAGGAGAGTACAATTCAAGCATTCTGTTGTTCCAACTGTTCGGTCAACAAATGAAAATGTAAAACTATTAACACAGGTCACAAGTGCTGCCTACATCCCTGAAGTCCATTCTGAGCATTCCAGCCACTAGTGCTCTGTATGCAAACTTGTCTTCACAGATGGGAAACACTTAAATGTTAGCTTTTATTCCTTCACAAAATAACATTTATAAATCACTACAAACATCAAATATTTAACTCTCAGTGCCACAATTACAGCAGAAGGTCTAACTGAATGCAGTAATGACTTCATACCTCCCTCACAGTGCTGTACGGGGATTCAGCACAGCATCAGATCAACTACACTGGAGTAATTAGTAGCATGATTTTGCCTTGGGGGACGTCCCACACTGGCTGTGAGTGGGTCTACGCAACCTAGACACCCACATGTGAAATAAAATCTCACAAACAAACATGTGACAGACAATTCACATCACTTAATACGTGCTTGTACCCTTTACGATTTCAATGTGTGAAAATTTACAAAAAATAATTTGTTTCAAATGTGCATCTAAAATTAGTCGGACGCGTACAATATTGACTCAGACTGAATGAATGTGTGGAGAAAATGATAGAACGAGGCAACATAGAAGCTTTAGCACATCTCCTTGATATCATAGGAAGAAAATTATGACAATATTTAACAGAAGATATGAGGGAAAATTGAGAGATTTCAATTTGAGCCAACTCCTCACATTCATGGATGAAATACAGTGAACCCTCGCCAATTTGCGCTTTAAATTCCGCGGTTTTAGCTTGTCACGGATTTTTTTCAGAAATATATAATAATAAAAAAATCAAGAAGAAATTGTGGAAACATTACAGGATGTTGTGTGCGTTCTCTCGCAGTAAAGAAATGTTGTTAGCCAGCCTGACCCCTTTAAGAAGGTGGCCTTATGGGTAATGTAGTGTGTGTGTGTCGTGGGACGGTAGAATGAAAACGAGGTTAGATGAAAGAGCAGTTTGTCTTTACTACGGTTCAGAGACCAGAGGCTGTGAAGGTAACAGAAAGACCACAGTTGTGCCTTTGTCTTGTTTTGCTGCAGTGTCTCGCTACTTTTTTGCGGTTTTTCAACATATTTTAAACACATTATTTAGGCTATGGGGGCTCCGCTCCAATTCGTGGATTTTGATTCTCGCGGGGGGGTCCCCATTAACCGTGAAAAATAAGGGATCACTGTATAAAAGAATCCTATTTGTCAAAACTGGTAATTATGCATTGTTTGTATAAAATGTCTGATTGTGTTTGTACATTTGCTCGTGGTGGTGGTCATGTGGCCCTCGCCCCTGTGATCTGCTGCCTTTCAGGAACAACATGAAATGAAGAAAAAGAGACTGTTAACGGATATTTTCTGCATGATAACACAGCTGAGAGAAGTTATGCAGGGCAATAGTCTTATGCACTCTGTCTGCTGTATTTCAAAAGAGACTCCTCTAACTGATCCATTTTTCAGGCAATCAGTGTTGCATGGAACTCGGTGTGACGGGCCCAGGAGATGAAACACTCTTCCGGTGCCCGTCTGCTGCTGCACTCCCTCGCACTGATACAAATGTGCATCCCAGGCTGTTCAGACAATTCAATTAGATATCTGCTGAAGCCCGATGAGCTCTCTCCTCATGCATGCATGTGAGGTGCACTCATCGTCCGACGCCGAGTGCAGACAGACCTGAGGAGGGCGAGACCGCAGCGGGAAAGTCAGGAAAATCTGTTGATGGAATATTTATCACACACAGGGCTCCGTCTACAGCCACAGCAACATGGGCTGAAGGCTTTGCCTGCTTACAAACCCATAAATAGCAAGTTCACACTTCATTTGAGCCAGCTGGAAACTGTATTGTTCCATGGCAGAGAGGTGCTCCATTATATCATGAGGCTCCCATCATGAGTGCAGTGCCTCTTCATGAGTGTAATATCATGTCACAGCGATAAGATACCCTCTATGTAACTGCAGCGAGCAGGGACACACAAACAAGTCATGAATACATACATTCAGAGGCCAGAGAACACTGGAGGACTGCTGTCTTTTCGTACGGGACATTAGTCCACATTCGCTGGTGATCAGTGTTCATTCTGAGGCCAGAGGTCAGGTTTAGTTACGAGACAGTCAGCTTCTGCAGATGTCACTAATGCAGTTTTCTGCTGATGGCCACTTCAGTCAGACGGGAAGTTGAGTTCACAACCCAGAAGCCTGGATCCTGCAGCAGCCTCTGTGAACTCAAGCCTCCTTTTTTCTCTTGATTTCATCTTATTTTCTGTCTTGGCTGTCTATCAGTGGACTCCTAGCTGGTGCAATTAGGCTTGATGCATTAGATTAACTGTCACGACTTACGGACGCGGTTTGAATAAGCAATGCAGCTACTTAAACTCATAACATACAACTTGAAAATGCTCACTAATGATCAGACCTGCTCCCGGCAACTTTAACAGTCTAGTTTTTTTTCCTGTTTTTTAGACTTTGAGGGAGTCTGACTCTGAAACTGCTCGGAGACAGTTGGATTTGTGACATATTTGCAAAGCGAGGGCTCACACCAAGCACACTGCTCCTACTGAAAAGCACGTATGGCCCCTGCTTCCCATTGATTTTGCACGCTTCATGGTGCTCAGAGCCCTGCAGTACTGCATAATTTTATCATTTGAACATTTGTCACATTTAGCAGTGAACTGGCACGCTGAGCGGATACAGTACACATGGTACAGTACGACGCAGCACGAGCCTGGATTTGAACTGTATTGAGTAGCATGCACAGCAACCAGTCGACAGTTTAGTGCATTATTTTTAGAAAATGAAGCCAGCTCGAGTCATGTTCTGTGCTCGTCACTGTCAGTGGAAGTAACGTATGCTGGAGCCACAAAAAGCCCATAAGGCAAAAGTCTAATTCATTTTTTTTGAAGCAAGAGGCAAGCTGATGTTTGGGTAAGAAAGGCTTGTTATCCACAGCAGCATCTGACAGATATGACTCTTTCCAACTTTGTCAAGACAGATAAAAGGCACTCCATTATTTTAAATATCTCAGGTCTACATCTCAGATATATATAGAAGGGAGTATTGTAACTTTTAACCTGCTTTAAAAGCTCCCCGGTCTCCACAGAGTTTTATAACCTTAGACCTACTCACTGCCAGGCTACCTGCAGTCGTCGTGATTAATGGAAGTTGACAAAATGGTCCTTGACAGAGTAATTCATTAAGGCTGCCCGACCTAACCATAAAAACAATGTTTAAAAGTTAGGCAGAGAAATGTTGAAAAGATTGGATAATTGTAAGGCTAAGCTTTAACTATTAAAGCCGTCATTCTCCAACCTGAGGAGGTGATGTGAGCCTTCGCTAACCGCTCTGCCATGCGGAAACCAAGAGCCCATCGGCGCTGTTGGAAGCACACACGTTCAGCGATGAAAGTCTCATACCACATGTTTCTGCAGGCAGCTACATGGATTGCATCTTAAGAAACAGCTTCGGCGGCTTGTTGGAAAATGTTATCAACCGTGCGCTGTCTTGTGTCGTGTCATGTAGCCCTGGCAGCTGATCGCATGGCACGACATACGCGAAGACACGCTGGCTACCTGCGTGGGTCGACGCTCACGTCTATGTGACGATACGAACACAGTTTCAGTCACTCACTATCTTGTTTACTGCCAAGAAACCTCACTTACTGCTCTCTGCTGGTGGGCCTTAATTTCTGATAGAGAGCATATGCATGATAGAACTAATAATAGAAGCACAAAGGCTGCATGGAGAAGGAGGAGGGGGTGGTTCGCCTCCCCTGGCAAGTGTGATTTAGCAGGCTTGCATTTCAAATGGTCTGTTTAACTAATGTGCAGTAATTAGTTCGCCAGAAATGAGCAGGCAGATTACACCAGTGTAGAGTGCATCAAGGTATGTTTTGTAAGAGACCCATCTGCACACAACAGATGCACGTTTGTGTGTCGCCTGCATTACTGTCCCTTTAAAAAGTGCCACTTTTGGTGCCAGAGTGAGTCACCGGCACGACTGAGAGAACGGGAGATGCTTTCGTTCAGGATGCTCAGTCTAAAAGCAGCTGCATCCAGGAAGTCAGACAAATCAGGTTAAATGCAAAAAAAGAAAAAGAGAAAGTCTGTTAGGGCTGTGCAGTTAATCAAATTTTAATAACAATCTCAATTCTGGTTGGACATTTTAACAAGGGGATCAATCTTGATTGACTCACTTTTGGAATCAGTCAGTAATAGTCATTTAAGGACGTGCCGGTTCTGTCATTTCCCTATTTCCAAATGCAACCTCATGGTCCGAATTTGTGTACAGAATTTGCTTGATTTCTTTTTTTAATCACCCAGAGAAATGTCATCCCTCACTTGAACTTGTCACAATTAAAAAGTGTGTAATGCCAATTGTTGGAGAGAATGTGATCATGAATGCATAATTGTCCTCGTTCACTTGACTGAAAGCAGCTGCATGAAACCAACAAACACGTCCTATTCAACATTATTTTCCACCATTTCATGGAGCTGACTGACTAATACGTTTGATGCTGTCCTCGACTGTGGAACATATCTACCACGCACAGCTGTTGTTTAGAAAGACTGAAAGCTCTCGCTGGAGCGATTCAGAACCAAATATGAAGCAGCCAGGATGAGAAGCACCTCCAAATCTGAGGCCACGGCTCTCAGTCCATCTCAAATGGATGCAAAGCCTAAAGGCAAACACACACACACTTCTTCTTCTTCTTCTTTTTTTTTTTAAACGTATGCTCTTGTAATTCATTCTCTAATACATGGTTGTTAGTTTTTAGAACAGTAGGTAAATTTTTGTACCATTAAAAATAATGAGTGTGAAACTTCAACTGAAACCTATGTGATTAAATGGTTTTTAAGTTTTAATTATTCGGTGTGTTTGATACAAAGTAGTACTGGGCGGTATGACCAAAAATTTAAATCAAAGTATTTTTCTTAATTATATTGGTTTCACAGTATATCACATTTCTTTTTTGTTTTTTTTTTGAAGCCACAACTGGGTGTTAACCACATTTTCTAATCATTTAGAGAGGAATTGCTGCAGTAAATTGGCTTAGAATGACCTATTTTACTGTCACGAGTAGTGAATAATGTAGAAAAACATTCATATCTACACTAGTATTAATACAGGTTTGCGTGGCCTCACAAAATGATACTATTTACAAAAAAGTGGCACTCTTGATTCTAATTTAGTGAAGGAATCAGAATGGATGATGGTTGCAGTTAAAATACAGAACCCTTTTATTTTTCAAATTTTGCAAACAACTTGGAAAAACATTTTGTAAAAAAAATCAACATTAACTACACAATGTAAACAACGTTCTAAAGTAGGGATGCACATTTTGGAATTTTTTTATGACCGTTAACTGACGCCCTTTAACGATTAATAACCATTAACCAATAAGTCCGGGAGGGTTGGCTGCCACGCTGTTGCGCACGTTGTCGTGGACGCATGCGGACACTTCCCCGTGTATACTCTTGCGGCAATGTGTCGCCGTCAGCTTGTTGCAGAGATGCCGCCGTCACTTTTGATTTATACTAGCGCGGTCTCAGCTATGTTATTCCACGCCACAACGCAAGAGCGACAATCATGAACTAGCTAAACTTACTAAACTTATCTCTTGCGTTTTTCCACTTCCTCACCATCTCGGCCGTATCCAGACCCACATTCATCGCAATCTCCCTCCATGAATTACTAGAATATGTGCTGTCTTTGTAGTGTGGAGAACCAGAATTGTACAGATGTGGGTACTTCCTCATTTTTTTCAATGACGCACTCTTTTCTATGCGGATGTAGAATTGACCAATCAGAGGCCTGTTGCACCTGTTGACACGCCCCCATGAGTTGATTGAATTACGTATCTTAAAAACAAAATTGACCGTTAGTATAAATCGGTTCGAGTTACTGTTATCGATTAACGGTAAAACGGTTAACCATGTGCATCCCCCGCGGCTACAACTTTAGCTCGGCAACATTTGCAGATTATTGTAGTTTGTTGGACGTCGTCTTTTTTAAATCCAAAGAACTTCCACACGACAGACACGGCTCCTCGTTCAGGAAGAAGTTCCTCAGTCTCATGTTGCCGTTCTTTTGCTGTCCCGAACTAGTAGCGTGTTGTGCCTCCAGTGCAACTGCAAAACAGTCCCCAGTCAAACAATGTTCTGCGGCACTTACGTTCCGCCGCGCGGCGTTCCCAACGTTGCGTACGCTACAGTACATACTCACCGGTATTACGGTATATGAAAAATTCATATCATAAGAAAAATAAACACCAGTATTTGGTATGAACCGGTATACCGCCCAGCACTAATACAAAGTACAGCACACAGTCTGAGGAACAAAAAATAATGTCAACTAGAAGTCTCAAGAAGTCCCTAATGGCAGTCATAGCAGGCTGTCATAGCAACCCTGTCATAGCAGGCTCAGATCATCCATAAATATAAATCATTTGGTCATCTAAAACTGTGTCTAAAATCCATCTGTCTACTGTTGATGGCAGTTTAAACCTACATGATTGTTTAGGTGTCACATGCAGGTTTTGCTCATTAACGGCATCCTGCCGAACTGTACACTCACAGTTCATCGACAGAACCACGCTGGGTCTTCTAATAGGACAAACCACCATCACGTATACCTGTAAGTGGCTGCAATAATTGAAAACAGATGAGCGGTGGTTGTTTGGATTGACAATTAGTAAAAGACCAGACTAAAAATAAATTTCACTTGCCATCTGCAGCTGCATCTGTTCACTGATCCATCAGACTGCCGCCATCAAGACTCTTCTTCTGATAAGATTCTGTGCATATATTAGTCACACTCAGGCAAGCCTGTGCATGTTGGAGGAAAAATAAATAAATAAATAAATAAAAGTTCTGGAAGTGAACAGAAACTCATCTCTTACTGTTTGGTTAACATGCGCAGGCGAGTTTTAACTCTCCTTTTCTGATTCTCCCGGCGCTCTGCCATCTGGACATTTACTCGCCAGACACGTCCATAATTCATTCTTGTGTCAAACTGGGATCAGTATAAGCAGCTTTATGATGCGCAGCCAGTAGGACTTAAACTCCACCCGTGTGTCGCTCTGAGCGCTCCGATTCAAATCGGAGGGAAAGCTAGTGTGCGGCCAGGGGGACGAGCGAGGCTCACTGGGTCACTTGAACAATGCAAGAATAGAAGTAGATGAATGGAAAACATTGTCATACGAGATTGCAACATCTCCAAGACTGTTAATGACTAAGTTAATGATTAATGAATTTTAAATTAGACTTGTAGGTTACAAGGCAAACTGAAGGAGCCGGACTTTGAACATTCCTGTACCAAAGACACTCTAACACAACGGCTTTTGAACAAATTTAGTTGATGTTATCTTGACTTCTGCCTGTACACCCCCCCCCCCCGAGCTCAGTGCTGTGGCTCAGTTAATTGAGTGGCTGATGACTTGACAACTACGGAGGCATGTACTGACCTGCGTCGTGTACCCCAACAAGACCTTTCAAGACCAATTAAGTGAGAAGCTCACAGAGGGCAATTAGAGAAGCCACTTGCAATTTGAAGCTCCTGTTAAAAGGTTGTCATGAAAATAGACCCTTCAAATGCATTAAAATAAATAAAAAGGACAAGTCAACATCAGCCTTAAATCCCTGTTTTTTTTTTTTTGTTGACATGGATTACTGGCACACCTTCAAATTCTAAGAATCGTGGAAACAGCCGCAGAAGATTAACAACATTTACAGACAACACGGCACGTGCTGCGCAAGAACTGTGTGCTTATCACACGTGATAATGCTGCAATGGAAGGGAGTGTTGCATCTCAAAAAAAGGCAGCGGGCTGTTTGTTCTGAACAGGCCCTTAAGATATCAGCCATATGTTAAACAGGCCCAGTAATCTAATTTGTCCAAAATGGGGATGGGAGGGGGGAGGGGTAACAGAAGCATTACAGCTAAAGACATCAGTAGGGATTTGAACAATTATTTTAATTAACTTATATGAAAAGTGTACTGTTGCTACCTTGATCTGTCCAAGTAAAATGATCAACAGGGGAATTTGAGAATTTAGAAAACCAGAATTACAAAAGACAAATCTTACATTTCTGTGCAAATGAAGGGCTGTATTTTCCTCTTTTCCTCTATGACTCAATCTAAATGAGAAGGATCAGCTTGAACTCACTCAAACAACAAGGTTCAGATGTTTTTGTCAAACATTTTTACTTCAAAAAGAAAACTTTGGTAACCCGGTGCTGCATGTACGATGTCCTGATGTTGTCAGATCGTGCTGCTTTCATTTGTTGTACATTTTGTTGACCTTTTTCCAGGAATTTAGTGAAACCTGGGCGGTTTATTTTAGAATATTTGAGACACAAGTCTATTCTTATTCTTGATCTCTCACTATGCCATGTGTTTGAGATTGTAACTGCTGCAGTGTAATAACAATTAAATAACAAACTTATGCAAGTTTTAGCTCAGAGGGTCCCCCTATAGGTGTGGAGGTTGAGCTGCTTTAACAACACTGGCTGAGATTTACTCAGAGATTTGTTAAATCACTCGATTTCTCTTCCGTCATTACTTTCCTGAGTCTCTCAGTTGCCTCTGCCAAGATGTTCGCTGTAGCTCTGTCAGCTAGATCTGTCGTTACCGATGTAGTGTCATATGACGCTTCTGACAAGTAATCCAATGTTCCTTCAAATGAAACTGAAACACACATTTCAATGTGGAAGAAAACTTTGTCCAGCGTTAATCTGACGGTGCTCATGACTTGTGGACCAATATTGGACAGGCAAGCAGGGATGCTGCAAAACAGAGGCCATTTTCAAAACCGCACACTTTGTACAATGCAAACAATATAGTTTACAGTTAGTACTCCTAAATGAAAGCCTGTCATGTGACTGCTCTAACTGGGTTAGGATATGCAAGGTAGACTGGTTAATTACACAATGGAAATTTTTCCAGAAGGAATACACCATCTGGGTATTTTTAGCAAACTAAAGATTGGGTGACTGCATTTTGGCAAAATTAGTATATAGCAACAAGGTGGTATCTTATTTAAAAAAAACAGTCATAGTTTTAATGAATTAATTAATTTTCCAAACCTGATGCATGCCTATTCAAAATCATGGGGACTGTGGAACCCCGAGCTGTGAATGAACGAAAACGTGGACCCTGCTCAGGTAACATGTCCATCATGAACATAGTTTTCAATATGACTTTCCAGTTCCTGAAATACAGCATTTATTTGCCTCCGGCAGCTACAAACATCAAGTCAGATTACTAGGGTAAAACATTTGCACCCTAAAAATGTTGATTCTTTCAGGTGCTCGCGGGTCAGTTTGCTCAACCCACCAACCACTAAGTTTGGTACATAAAACAAATAAAATAACTAACAATGGAGCCATTTTTGGCAACAGAGATTGCATCTTGGGTACATTTGCTTCATCTGCACATTTTACGCGAAACTCATCAGGCTACCACGACAACAGGGTAGCATAACTTCTTTTGCACAATTAACAAAAACAGCTGTCACTTGTTGTCTATTTCTTTGGCATTATATAGCAGGTGATAGAAAAAAAAATGTCTAGAGCTGGCAGAAATCTCAGAAAGGAACCAAAAAGTGGTTCTTTTAACGAATGGTGGGGAATTTTTGACTGGAGTCAACCCCACAACTATTATGTCTGTTTAGTATGCAGCTTTATTGTTGGGACAAAAAAAGCTGAAAGTAAAAGTAAAATTGAGCATCACAAGTTTTCCAAGTCCCAAATCCATGTTGTGGGAAAAAAAAACAAGGAAAATCAGAGCCAAATGAAGGTAGTCAGGGGCCTGAGGACTGTACAGATGGACATGATCACTATACTTTTTAGAAATGCTCACGTAATTGTGGAAAAAAAGGAAAAATGCTAATGGTGATCTTTTTTTTTTACTATAAAAAAGCATAAAACCATTAAAAATTAAATATCATAATTTAGCCAAATATTTGCAATTTATTTTCCAGCATTTATTACATTATTTTTGACATGCCGTTACATAACATTGGTATAAGAAGCTGATTTAAAATTTAAAATAAAAGAAACGAGTACATTTTCCGCCCTGAAAAAAAGCATTTCATCAGAACCAAAGCCTATCATCGTCTTCAAATTGCTTTTTCTAACAGCAGGTTTTTCAACATTTAGCATAAAAGACAAATGTTACAAATGTCTTTTTTCCTGTAAAATGTCAGTGTCAAACATTGATTGGTTACAACTTTTAAAAAGAAATCACACGTGTTTTGGTTTTGAATGCTGCTCCTTCATTTGAACTGAGGCTACTAAATTTTTAACAAAGGACACGAGTGCTCCTTGTGAAAAAAACGTAATGAGGACTCCATTGAGTCGCCAGACTCCAGTAAGAGATCCTCTGGCCTGGAGCTAGTACCTCCTCTATCCCTCTTGACAGAAAGGTTTATAGCAAGAGATGCTTTTAGTGAAAGAGGCTATTTTCTTCCAGGTCTTTGAGATAATACACTCCTGGACAACATCAATACACTAGCTGAGAGACTCAAACAGGTAAGAGTTACTTCTAATGACAAAGTACATCTGGTCTGACAATTACATGGAAGTGCATTTTGGGTAGGAGGAGTACGATATGGTAATTTCCTTCATTTTACACTGAGTTATTGCATACGTGGTTGGGACAGAATACAAATAGCATCTTCCTCCCTACTCTTCTGATACAGCAACCAATCACCGTGTGCATCCACCTATAAAGTCTGGCTGCTTTTGCTTGGGGGGTTGAAACCTGATGAAAAGGGGGCGGAAAGTGCCACACAGTGAGACTTGTTGCGCCCAGCGAAGGGTTCGTTTCGTTTCACTGCGACATGGGATGGCAGATTAGTCGACTGTGCTCTCACGCTGCGCCTTCACAGTCTCGATTATGCGTGCACTCCCCCTGACCGTCTCTCCCGAGTTCCCAGGCAGCAATTACAGCAAAGACGCGTCCCCCTTTTTCTCTCTCTGTATTGGAAGTGATGCGACTTGCCCTATAAAGTCAACACCACCGCTACTACGCCCACGTATCTGCAGAGAGCCCGCGGCCCTCCGCTGCGATCCAGGGGAAATGATAATTATGACATCCACCCACTCAAGAGGCAAAGGATAGTTCAGCTCCCTTACCCCTTATATTCTGGCCTGGAGCTCCGATTCTGAGCTGACGCTCCAAATCTGCACCTGTCACGCCGATTCCCTTCGGCTTCTTTACACGTTACGACAACACCTGGTCAAACACATAACTGTGTTTCAATTCATTGCACCAACTAACATCTACAAGCACACATTCGCCCCCAATTTCTTGCAGCTGCCTGATTATTGGTATTAAGCCATTGATGCGAGCCTACAAATAATTATCTCCGGGTCTCTGAACAATAGATTAGGAGAGAAGAGCGCCGTCCTGATTTTTTTTTTGCTTAATCTGTTAAATCGTCCCTGAATCGAATGTGCATTACCGGTCTATACATTTATACGCTGCCCTAAACTAAAAAAAAAGAGGTGGTCCAGATTCAATTATGCACTTCACAACCTACAGCTAATTAGACAGCTCCTTCCTCATTAACTTTCAGTTAAAAAGAACTATAACCTCATTCAGTAATTAAAGCGCAAAAAGAGAGAAAAAAAAGAGGCTTTCCCGCAGGACAAAGTGCGAACTGATTAAATTAAACATAAATGCTCCTTACTTGAGTTAATCAGTTGTGATTTACAGTATGGCCAAGCAGTATTAACGCTGCTGCCATTTCGAGTCGTTCCGATTGGCCGACATGTATTAGAGGCCGTGACGCAGTGCATATTAAAACACACCTGTGACCAATGATAGTAATTAAAATATTCATGCGCCACAACTGTTTGAAAGACCAGAGGAAGGTTATATATGAGGAAGAGAACATGTCGTCTTCTTGTTTTTTTTTCTTTACGAGAAGAAAAGCAACAGAAAACTATTTCTTTATGATTTTTTTTAAGACGTAGAAGCGTCAGTCTTTACCATAAGCTAGCTGTGGGGTACAGTAACCGCACGTGCCGGATAGCCAGCTGTGCTCGAGGCAGTGAAGCTCCCCAAGGAAAACTCACAAGTCCTTTTCTGTCATATCCATGAATGCGACTTTTAAAATCTAAGCTGTTCTCATTGCTTTCTGGACAACATAATAATAATGTTGATAATAATAACAAACTCACACCGTTTCAAAAATGAGTAACATACTTAGGCTAGTTAGAACCTGCCTGTAATGGACAGCTGGGCTGCTCATTTAAAAGTGCTTAAACACTGTAAAAACGCAACGTTTTGGGACACGTACGCAGATATTTTCTCAGTTACAAGCGACTCTTACCTAGTGAAACTGATGAAAACAGAGGAAAGGTAGTCCAAACGTCAGCGCACTCGGTCCATCACTGAATGCGGGGAGGCGACGCATTGAAGAGGAGCGAGCGGTGCCTCTCCGGTCCGCCGGGCTCCTTAAAGCACACACACGGGAAAACTTTACAGGAGGGGGTCGGTCTGCGCCCCCCTGCCGTTCTTCGGTCCACGGGCGGAGGTTTCTTTTTGGGGGGTCTTTCACTGCTGTCAGGCGAGGGGAAAGCAATTATTCCGATGGAAAGGGAGCTCGCAGTCCCGGGATGATTTTATTAATAAAGAAGTTGCAGGTTCGAGGCAACAGAACCAGACTGTGTTGTTGTGATGACAAGTAGGCTTTTCTTTTTTTTTTTTTTTTCTTTCCTCAAGTGTCCAGGTAAATCAGCACGCGCGCGGTTCGGCTCTCGCGCTGCTCCGCGCGCTCTGTGTAGTTAACCAATCTGAGATGTATTGGAGCTGCACAGTCATTTGCATGCTGTAGAGGTGGACTACGAGGAAAGAGAGCGTCGTCAAGCTAACCCGAGTATTTGCTAACTTCCGGTTGGGACTTTCAAAATAAAAACTCCAAGCAGTCGTTTTTTATTTTTAGTTTTCCCCCTCACGAGTAAAATGGACTAAATTCCTCCTGTACATAATTATTTTATTCATTAAAGTCACATTTTGAATTTCATATAATCCCGCATGAGAATAAGTTATCAAAATGTGTTTTGCTAACATTTACACCCACATCACAAGCCATTTTATTTTTAAGAGAAAACACTTCTGCTTCCTCTGATTCTCTGTAATTTTCTGGGAAATTGTCACACAGCTGGAAAAGCTCTCTTACAGTTATAAAGAGCTCCTCCTATTTATTACCAAACCAGGAGAGAAGAAAAAAAAAGATGACATTGATAGGCATTAATTAGCCTGCAGCACCAAGCCCCTAGGGGGAATGCAATGTTGTAGAGCTGGCACAAACAGAACGCATCCAACGCTCTGCAAAAGTACCTTCCATCATGCAGATATCCAAAATTCAAGCTGCTCTGTGTCCTTGAACATGACTCTTCTGCTTCCAATTCCAACTGAGTTGTAGCTCAGCCTGACCTCTAACCTCCCTGTGGTGCAGACGCTCAAAAGCTATCATCGTCATTCCAGCTCATGCTGTTGAAGGATGACTTAAAAAGCCAAACAGTTTAACTGATTAAACCACTGTAAGTAACCTTGGGAAAGCAAATGATTCATCTGCATCTAAGCTGGGGCGACAGTTCTGTGCCGTTTACGGACTGATCACTTTCGGATGGGTCCGGAGTATCTCCCTCACGTTGCGGCTTACATGTCTGCTGCTTAGAGCCGAAAGTGGGTTTGTCACAGGATTAGTGTAAATTTTCTCCCATCTCTCTGGAAAATTAGAGACCTGATTGACCCCACTGGTGACCCAATTCAGACAGATCCTCTTAAAGAAAGTGGTCAGACAATTGAGGAGGCAGATGTGAATAAAAGTAAAAAAATTACAAAAGTGAAAGCACAATGTTGTTTTATAATGTAGACTTTAAGCCTGATGTTTAGCTTTGAGTCACGGATGGAAAAAGAAAATTGACCGATGCACTGCTTACAAATGTATGTATTCATTCAAAATGTGGAAATTGGCAGTTGAAAGAGTTGATTTTTATATAACACTGTCTTATTCATATCTGAAAATCCATGAAAATGTATGTTCTTGTTCAATTACATATTTGTTAAGTGTATGATACGGGGAAATTTGATTTATATTGCATTTAGTACAAGCGCACTAAACAATTTTACAGGACACGCATCGGCATTTTGCCATCATCACATGATCTGTGTCTGGTGCCGATCGTACACTGCATGACTTTGAAAAAACTTAAAATGCTGGGTTATAGTCTTTAGATGTGAGAGGGTGTCATACATTTGTTTTTTAAATTCTAAGTTACAGACTTAAGGTTTTGCAAAGATTAGGTACTCTATAAGGTGTTACAATTTATTATTCAGTTTGTGAATCAAAGGCTTTTGATCACATGTGTCAAACACAAGGCCCGCGGGCCAAATGTGGCCTGTCACGTCATTTTATGTGGCCCTTGAGAGCTTGGACATTATTGGCTTAAAGTTTTAAACCAATATTTTAAAACTCAAAATAAGCTTACACCACTTTAAAGCGCATATAGACAAACTACATCTCCCATCAATGCATTTCGTCGTTACCCACAACAATAACGGCAGCTTTGAGTAAGACGATTTTTCAGAACTGATGAACTTAAGTAAAACCTTTTCACAAACTAACCCCTAACATGTCCAAGAAAAGTGTCTTTTGTGTTATGAGGGGGGTGTCAGTCGTGAAAGAGATTAATCCACGTAGTCTTTTTGACAGCAAACACGGAGCTAAGTATGCTAAATTTAGCCTGCAAGAAAAACAAAGAACTGCTTCCGCTTCTGAAACCAAGGTAATGGATACTCTCAGTGATGTTTACCACAAACCCTGAATTTAATATAATAATGACTTAAATATTTGAATTTTGAATAATACAGAAACCGTTATTTAACAATATAATAAGGTGTAGTTTAATTTATTTTGATTTTTAATGCATTTTGTTACATTCATGCCGTCAATCTAGCCCTTGGAGGGCAACCATGATGCTGATGTGGCCCTCAGTGAAAATGAGTCTGACACCCCTGATTTAGATGTCTCCTTTGGTTGTTGAATCCATTGAGAGTTAAAACAAGACAACTTGTTTGAGACGAGGCTAAATTCTGAGGCGCTACATCCAGTTTGCTAGTCTGAGACAATCCTGGAAGCAGGGAAAATTGCAGTTCTCAAATTATCACTAGGGCTTCATTTCAAAAGCAAGTCAATCTCTACTAGCCGCCATGTTAAAATTGTCCAACCTTACAGCAGGAATAAACATATTTAGAGCCTTGAACAAAAAAAGTTTTGGACTCCATTATGAGATTTCATATCCATGACTCCTGTTTATGTATGAATCAAATTATATAATCCATGCATAGTTATTAGCATGTTTTTTGTGTAGATGTGTGTGTGTGTGTGTGTGTTTTTCCTTAGAGCTATCAATAATAATCTATCTTGGTCAGTTAGCCAAGAGTTGGCGAGTCAGGGTCCAGATGGAGCTTAATCAGCGCGCTGGCAGGCCTCGTCTGAGCTCCAGCGGTACTCATCTCAAATGTTATTTCAGTGGCGACGTCAGAAATGAAAATGGATGGACAGGTTTGGTCAGAGTAAATGTATGGAGACACCATCGTTAGCATCATAGCTTAGCATGAGCAAAGCCCAGCTCAAGTAGCTAGCTTGTAGCGACTGATTTTTTTTAAATAATCTACGCTAAATACTGTATACTTGCAATGATATTGTTTTGCCACTGTCTCAATCGACTACTGACTCGATTTCAACCTCAAAATTTGTCTGCATCCTTAAACTCTTTTGTAAAATGGTGCCGAACTGAACTCTTTGCTCGCCGAGAGACAAAAGTCAGACTGCAACTCCCAGCTAGCCTGTCTTTTCCTCCGTCATAATAATATGACATTACTATCAGCAGTACTTACTACAAAGATAAAGCTAAGGACGTTAGAGGAAACTTTCTTTCTTTCAATGACACAGAGAACTATGTGTACTTTGTAGATGATGGCCTCACACTGAATGCTTGTATTTACATAAAATTGAATCTTTCTGTCTTCCACAGAAATGTGATTCAAACGATTCCTCACATACAGCAGACACCAGCTGTAAGCTGTTTTCTTATCTGAAAATGGGCCAAACCCTGGTTATGTTTGATGCCAGGTGAGACCACTTCTTTCTCTAAGAGCGTGGCTCACATGTGTGGTCCATACTTTGGTCCAGCGCACATTTCACATCTGTAATTCTAGTCTGAATTGAACAAGAAAGTCAGAAAACTACAGACAAAGCAATTTCTGCATGAGATCCTTCATATCACATTTTCTTTCAGAGACTTCTATTTAACTGCACTCAGCTGTGCTGTTAATGAAAGCTAAAAAGCCTTTCAGCTTTCTTTTTTTTTTAGCCTACTTCTTTATGTGCGTTTCTAATGTAAAGCTACTTAAAATCAAATAAAATCTAATGATAAGATTCATGTGTATTCTGTTCGAGCGTGGTATTGTGGACTGAGGTGGGAGCCAGACTGGGTGTTGACATAGTGCCACAATGACAGCACGCCACTCTTAATTATTAATATTGTCTTTATCCATCTGTTTGATCACACAAAGAGGTGCTTTTTCATTGTAACCACATATAATGTGGCCACCGCTGAGCTGCAGATGGGGAATCAGCAGGAGCTGTGTTGAAGTCTGCACACATAATAAAAAAAAAAACAAAAAAAAATTAAGTTCATGTCCAAAACTATGTTTACAATTCAACCATACTCAGCACCCAAAGAGCCCATTTCTCACAGCAACTCGAGCAGAAAACTCCTTTTTGTGTGTCTTAGTCATCTGGAAGGATTTGATACATTCTGTGAACAGCGAAGCCACAGTGGTATTTATTTTCGGCCCTTATTGCAGTGTGTGTGTGTGTTTTTTTTTTTTTTTGTTTTTTTTTTTCAGTTAAGGCAGGCTGGGATGTGTCATCACTGTTTTTGAAATAGTGCTTTGCCTAATTTTATTTGCCCAGAGAACAAGTATAGTAGTTTTCTTGTAATGCACATTCATAGCTGAGTTTGTCAACACTGATGCTCAGGATAAATTAATTCCATGTTTTGAGAGCTGTTTTCTTTCCTTTTAATTTAGATCCTTTTAATTTCCTTTTTTTTAAACCCTGCAGATTTCCCCAGTGCAGTTTGCAGGCTTTAAGATATCGAGCCAAGTGTTCTGGGCTGCAATGCAAACATCCTGGTTTCCTTTTTTTAAACGCTGAAAACTGTCAAAAACTAAAATCAATCTGAAAAGTGAAGTGAAACTCGCTAAAACATTTATATATGTCCGTGTCATTTTCATTACAATCATAGTTCAAGTGACAGCCTGAACAGCTTCCCTGAATTCACAGCGTGATCCCAGTGCTTCTTGGGTAATGAGTGCAATGTTACCTCTACATATTGATGGGGACACAGCGGACATGGTGTCAAGACAATTACATGCCCCGGCCCGTCTGATAAGGCAGCAGATAGAAGAACATGAGCTGAGAAAGAGCCTGGAGATGTTTAAGGGCAAGACTTCATCGATTCTCATGTTTGACGTGGGTTGCAAATATATGGCTGAATTATTTAAAAAAAAAAAGCACCCAAAAAAACAGTTTTACTTGGAGAGTGTTCAATTTGTCATACAGCAATGGAAATATCCAGCTATTTTGCTCGTATCTACTTTTGTTAGTTTCCAAGTTACATCTGTTCTTATGCATA
This sequence comes from Hirundichthys speculiger, assembly GCA_018398805.1. Classification (NCBI taxonomy): domain Eukaryota; kingdom Metazoa; phylum Chordata; class Actinopteri; order Beloniformes; family Exocoetidae; genus Hirundichthys; species Hirundichthys speculiger. The sequence goes on from JAGFBZ010002332.1 coordinate 228,864, forward strand.
ATTTAAAAGTTTCCAGCTTTCCGAGGCAACTCTTGTATTTTCTGGAAGTCTTCTGAAGCACTTTCCTTGGCTAAGCAGGAGATTTTACATAATATTTTGCATAATGGCTAAGCAACTATATGCACAATTATCACCCATGAACTTCACAGCTGCTTGTTTTCTCCACTGTCAAGGTCATGATTTCTGCTGCATTATAGGAAACTAAAATCCTTCAGAAGATGTATGTTCTCAGATAGGGACAACTTTAGTCTTGCTAGTTTGCTTCATTCCAGGAAGTAAAGAAGATTGAAGTTCTTTGACTGAACTATCATATTTGGTTGAAATTGTACAGAGCCACAAATCTATGCAAAACTAATGGTGTAGTTTTTGATGACTACTTAGCATTTAGCATGATCTTGACTTCTGTGTCATGAATAAAGACCGAAAGAGCTTCTTTTTTTTTTTTTTTAAATTGTGGAGTTTGCATGTTCTGCCCGTGCTTGCGTGGGTTTCCTCCGGATACTCCGGCTTTTTCCCACGGTTCCACCTGTGAGGTTATTTAGTGGTTCTAAATTGCCCGTAGGAGTGATTATGAGTGTACATGGTTGTTCGTCTACATGTGACATGTGACTACATGTGATCAGATACATAGATTCATGATAGTGTTAAAATTGTCTATGCTTTAAAATATTGTTTTGACATGTCTGGAATGAATCAATAAAATGAAATGAAAAAAATGAATGAAATGAAATGCCTGGGCAAACCAAAGGACGGTCGCCAGACTGCCTGTAGCTCATCAGCTTCTACCTCTTGTAGCAGCTGGGTCCTCAAGTTGAGCAACCTTCATCTTAAATCATTTAAAGATCCTTCCAAGTTGATGAACAAAACCGCAAGCCAGGGGGTGTTTGATTGTACTCTACCCCATTAGGCTACACTTTACTGGGATGCCATGGTCTCTATGCTTAGTTTACCAACGGGTGTCTGTGGTAGCCTGTTTGCAGCTAACTGAGCAATAGCATATCCCAGTGGAGCTCTGCTAGTCCTTTTAGCTCCAGCAGCTTTGGTTTTGGTTGTTGTTGTTTTAGTAGTGAAGTCTAAAATGATGATGCTTGAACAGATTTAATCTGAATGAACTGAAGGTAACATTAGTTAGCATCATAGGTTATCATAGCCTAACCCAACCAAGCTAAAGTGTCTGACTTCTGGTAACTGAGCTGAGGCTGGTATGTTCCAACTGGCTTCTAAGCCTGCTTGATGCGTCCATATGTTGTTTAACCAGGGATAGGTGATGTCAGCTCTGATTAACATCGCACTGTACACTAAGATGAAAAAGGCTTGAAAAGCACAGTTCGGAAAACCAATGGGTGACATCACACTGGGTTGTGCAACTCTTTTTATACATTCATAACGCTCAGCTTTGTTTAGACCTGAAGGCATATAGATTTTGCAGCTCATCTGGAGCCACATCCTGCCAGCTACTACTGTTAGTATTTCTGATGTCATTTGGAGTCATCCTCATGGAAGTAAACCCAGTGCCCGAGAAGCCAAGAGTAAAATCCTGCTTAGTGACAAGTATTCCAAAGTCGGGGCAACTTCTGCTCTTCTGCGATGAGAATCTCTTCCCAAACAAGGCAAGATCTTCCTGCAGCTGTGTCTGTTTTTGTCTTGGCCCACCCACAGTCCTATGCTGCACAGTTCATCTGCTGCAGTGTGTCTCACATGCTTTGAATCAGAAATTTTTATTCATAAAAAAAGTCTTGCCAGGGCTCAGAGATGTTGTATGTATATATATATATATTCTCACTCCATGCCATTTCTCCTGTCAGAAAGGGACTCATCAGAAACAGGGCCCTCTAACGCAATCGTCAGTATACCATCGAGTTTTTGACGTCATTCACTTCAAGCTGTCAGCCAAGAAAACCGAGTTGTGTAAGTGAATATCTACAGGCTAGAAGGCTGTGTGATTACGGTCGATAAACACTGCATGCTGTCAATGCTTCAAATTTCAGAATGAAGGTTCTGAAAGTCTATGAAATGAAATGGGGGTGTTTTATACTGTTTTGTTTTGATTTAAAACTTGCACTTTCCCTTGAAAGCTGAAAAATAAATAATGTTTAATCCTGCCTGATGATATTATATATTCTGTATGATCTTGATCCATCTTTTCAAACATTTATATGATTTACACAAGCAAACCCAGCACTCCAAGTGTTGACTAAAGAATTCAACATTCTACTCGAAATGTTGTGCAGTTGTTTATCTTTATGGAGCTAAGATTTAGAATGTAAAGTTATGCGAGTTTAAACGAAGCAAGAGTTTATGATGATCAACAACAGAGGGTCAGTTTCACTAAATCTGAGTGCTATGACAAGATCAAACAGATCAAAGGTGGAGTAAATTGGGTAAAGTCAAAATTTTATTATATACCCAATTCAAAACAGGTTAGGAATGCACATAAAAAAAAGACACAAATACAGTGAGTCCTACATTTTTATTAACTTTGATTCCATCAAAGACATTAAAGACAAGATATTTGGTGCTTTGTTTTGTCATCTTTTATGTATTTTATTTGCTGATATACTACATGCATTGCTGCATTTCTGGACTGCAACACATTACCAAAAAAAAAAAAAAAGTTGAAAGTGATAAAGCTTTAATCCCTTTTTGAAGTGGCCATTCTGTCTGAGAAGACTGAAAATGAGTTTTTTAGGATATCAAGCAGTTAAGAATTTTAGGTTTAATTTGTCTGTACAATAAGGCTGTTTAAAAAGAACTGGACAAACCCTTGTGATGTCACCCACAGGATTTTTTTTTTTCTTTCAAAATAGTCAGCTTCAAGCCCACGTTTCATGGCTCTGGATGATTCCCACAAACCCAACTGAACCAAAAAATGGGCAAATGAATTGAACAAATGAGCCTGGCAGTTGGCTGGAAGATGCCCACTGGAATATAACTGGTCGCCATTATGACCATAGATTCTAATGCAGCTAATTATGCAGAAATGTATGGCCTCATTTCATTTTACTTAATAAGCTCCATGAAAATTCACCCTCGTATAGGTCAAGGTGGTTGCTTAGTTATTTAGCCACCCTGGTCCACACTGGACCCCTGGCAAAGGAGGCTTGATGAGCCAGAGGTCATTGGGCTGGCTAGTTCTCAGTTAGCCCTGACTAGCAAGCTTCAACTGAGAGCGAAGGTAGCTGCTTAGCTAAACTCCACCCCTGGACCTTTTCAGGCCAATCCAGAGCTGCAGTGGACTGTTTGCACAATCAACAGCACAACAGAAGATATTATCTTTCAAACAAAAGTTAGTATTCTCTATTTTATTTTCACAGCTCAAAAGTAAAAGTCACTGAAAGTGCCTCAAGAGATGAAAGCTAGCTGTTTAACCCCGTAGACTGAAATTCACCTGTCATTCCTAAAACACACTCTTAATTATGCACAAACTGGTGGGTTTATATAATTTTACTTAATGAAGTACAAAAAAATGAATGTATGCATGTGAAATTTAGCTATGAAAACCAAAACAGTTTTATTTTGTAAATATGTTTATTTCTGCTGTACATCCTTGATATTTTAAAATAGCCCCAAGCAAACTGACCCACTTTTAGGAGCCAGTTGATTAATTGCCAGTTGATGAATTGCAGTTTTGAGTTTATTAGGGTCCAGGGTTGTCATCATTTTCTTGGTTTCTAAATTTCCCATATATTTTCTGTTAGGGACAGGTCAGTCCAGTACCCTCGTCTTCCTCAGCCATGTCTTTGGAATGTGTGCATAATGTGTGAAAAGATGTCATATTCAAGGTATCATACAGTGTGCTGTTCTCAAATTTCAGTGTAGTTTTCTTCATTAATGCAGCCATAGAAGTCTAAAAGGCCTTTTCTCAAGGGCACTGATGGAACCCAAAACCATCATTAAGCCTGGCTTTTGCACTTGTTGCTGGTAATGATCTAAAGACTCATTTTTGTCTTTGGTCCAGGGCATATCTATTTCTTCCCCCAAAAAAACGGTCCTGGAATACTCATTTATCAGACCTCAACACATGTTTCCATTGAGTGCTGGTCCATCCCAGATGCCTCCAAGCCCAGAGACATTAATATTGCCTCTGACAAGGTTGACATAAGCCCTCTTTTTGCACAGTAAAGTTTTAAGGGACTCTTGTAAATCAACCTCCATACTGTATAGCGAGACAAAGGTTGTACAAAGCAATGCCCATGGGGTTATATCAGCCTTTGATGAATGATGGGTTGTGATGTTCCACCTTCTAAAAGATCATAGATTACAGATCTCCAGTTTAGGCTTGAGAAATTCCAACAGAGATCGCTTTGGCGAACGTGTATTGCCTATCAGCAGAAGCGAATTAAGTCTTTATTCACCTTGCAGGATTCTGTTCTTTATAAAAGCCTACTCTTAAAAGAAAATGCATGCAATAGGCAAGACGAACAGATTCTTGCAATTCACTTGGTGTCTTAGCTGCCAGCTTGACTTACTTAATTTGAGTTGGTAAGCTCAAGCAGAGAGGCAAAATATGTTTCACAGGTTAGCATAGGTTGGTTAGCATAATATAGCAGAGTGTTTGAAGTTTGTTGAGTAGGCCTAGCCTAGTTACAAAGGGCCATGTGCATTTTTAGTGTAATTAAACGTTATTGAGGAGCCCTGTATTTGTCAGTGTCTTCTAAATGTGGAGCATGAAGCAGCAGCTTAAAAAAAGGCTTTCCTATCAACTGCTGTAGGTACCATCTGCTCAGACACAGCGTCACCTAAATAAGATCAGCCTTGATACTTTTGATCACGCTGCTCGTCTGTTATCATTCAGCTATTGTTAGCCAGAAGCACCAGACCATAGAGGGACAAATCACCCAAGAGACGCAGGGACGGCTATCATTTCTACACTCTTATCTCTTGTCCTTTGAAATCATGTTCAGTTTCAAAAGATACCCTTTCCTGTTTCTCCAACTGTCGCCAGTCCTGAACTTTTCCAGTATAAGTACAGGAACTTACTGAAGGTAGAAAATAGATGAGTAGTACAGAGACGGTTGGGTAAATAAATGATAGGTTTCGTGTGGATCCCTCTGGTTTTAAACAGCTTACATGACATTTGCATTCAGTATGAACTGCAAGAGCTGTCAATCACAAAAAGCACAGACAAAAGTGCACTGGCAACTCGGTTGACATTTGCACAGGCTAACATTTAACCCTTCCAATGACAGCTCTTTTCATCATGCCGCCCTGCACAGCAGAGTCAGCTGCTTTTGCATTTTTTTAGCTCAGTGACTTAGCAGTATTAGAAAACCACCTTCCATAATTGGGATTCAAACCCTGCCTTGTTAACAAATAATGTGCATGGAGAATAAGCACAATACTCTCTTTCTGAAGCAGGTCCAGGCTCCTAGGTTATTTAATCACAATGCTCTGGCAGTCGGACCTGTCTTTGAGGTGCCGTGCAATGTTAGCAATGACTATAATGCTGTTGCTCAAAGCCACATGAAAAAGATTTGTGCCAGTTAAAGCATTTGAATATAATACAAGGGTCTAAATGGAAACTTTCGGCATCAGACAAAGGATAAGTAAGACATTTTCATTTCCCTATACATCCGTTTTATGTAAGACATGCCCATGTATTTAGATGGAAACATACTTGTGTGTTGTGGTATACTACTTCTGCTACAACATGTTTTCTTAGACTATCATTAACAACTGCGTTGCTCTTCCTGTGGTTAGCCATGATTTACAGTGTGTAATTAGAGTAAACATTAGCATTAGTAACCACAAAAAGAAACCCAAACAGACAACAGCAAAGCACACCTGGGCCAAACCACTGAACTATTATGAGCAAAAACATGCCACTCGGTAGCGTAATCCTTTTTGTTCTTGCTTCTCCCGATTGTTCTTGTTCCAGAGCAGTCAAAAAAACTTGTTTTGTCAACTTAGAACGGCCCTGGTTCATAGGGTACACAAGGTTAAAGAGATGCTACATAAGTGAGGATCATTTCCCAGTTAACTCAGAGCCACACCAGCTCCTAAAAATCTGATACCGGGAGAAAATTACGCTTCATCGACATTCAAAAGGCCACTGGTGAAAGCAGGTGGGGTGGTGTTGGGACAAGTTGCAAGAGTTTTTGAACATTTATTCGAACAAGATCCATAACCATTCTGTCATCTTTGTAAATAAATGTCCATCTGCTTATTAGAGTTCCAATCTTTCAATCTCTAAACTCACCGTTGCAGTGTAAGTGGGCGGGGCTTCATCCGATTTATAGTTATCATTGTAGCCTGACACTCCTAATTATACATTGTTACTTTATATAAGTACCTGATAGGTAAAACCAGCACAGTTGTCTTGGATGTGAAATCTAGCTATTGAGTTCAAAATAGTTTTTGCTATCAGGCTGTAATTATTTTTATTTCTGATCCAAAGTTGGACATTTCAACATGGAGATCAATGAAGAATGACTCGTTTTTGGAGCCAGCATCTAGTGGTAATTCAAGGAACTGCGCTTCTGTTGTCACTTCAAAGGAGAAAACTGGATGTTACCGCTTGAGATAATCTCTGCGGTAGTCACCCTTACTCAAAAGTACTTTTCCAACACTTCCAACCACACCGAGCTTTCATTTATTAACTCTTCCAAGACTTTATTTCCCCACTGTATGTATTTCTTTGTTTTCACTTCTGTTAGTGACAGAAGGCCAAAGGTGAATGCATGGCAGCCACATGCAAAGGCGCAGCAGGACGGGGAACATGGCAGGTGTCAGATTTGATCCCGCTCCCCTCGGGGCAACACGCTTCAAGTGTCTGACGGAGTGTAAGAAAACAGGTGCCACCGGCTACCTGCCGGAGTACAGAGATCTGACAGGAAAGGACAGAAAAGCCACTAGCGCTGCGTTATTTCCTGTATGAACTTTAAGTGAAGCGATTGTAGTGCATTTATAGAATAAAGGAAGCGCTGCAAGGCAGAAACAGAAACGCTGTTTTGACTGTGGTCTGTTTCAAAAAATTAGACACCCTGTAAACAAGGCTCTCAGTCTCAAGCACACATACTAAAGGGAAATGTTTTCCATATGAAAATCAAACACATTATGCTCCATTTGATGTGCACCAGGAACTCTATTACAATTTTTTCCCCCCAATTTGTAAATAAGTATCTTCAAAGCTCTAGTTGTGACTCTTCTCTCAAAGGCTATTTGATGGTTTGAGCAGCCATCGAGCAGATTACACAATACACATGACACTGAATTCTCCTGAACTGTTGTGGAACAAACAGAAATTAGCTGTAACTTCAGTATGTTTATGTACGTGGCTAAATTTCAATCGATGCCTGAACGCCTTTTAGATTGTGTTGTGCAAGGGCACATGAGAAATGCAAGATTTGTCTGGCAGCAAATCACATTGTTTTAGCAGGACCTGACATCTCGTGTAATTACATTAAAAGGAGACATCATTCCATTTCTTTCAAAAGCTGGCACCGTATTCTGGCATGTTAATTAAATTCGTACAAAAGCACCCTTTCCCAACCTTCATAGCTCTGTTAATAACAGGTCGAGCAGCCCACTCCACCGTTGGGGAGGGCCTCTTCTAATGCAAAAGAGATTAGCTCATGACTTTTATGGAAGCAGAGGCTGAATTCTCCTCCTTTTGCATCTATTGGCAGAAGTTTTGTCTCAGTTTGTAGACATGCAACGTTAAAACCACTGTGGTTTGTTTGTCGGCCCCTATCCACCTCATAATTCAAGGGAAAGACAATTTTGAGTCATACGTACGCCGTCTGAGCTAACATGAACTGCCATTTTGCTCTGAACATATATTTCGTTCTGACTCAAAACTGCTTTCATGCAATACAAAACAAGGTTGACACTTCTTACCATCTAAGAATAGAGCAGGAAATTTCCTGTTAGCTTCCACAAAATGTGACGCGGCCGCGTGACGTCAAATGTTTTGATTCGGTCGCGACTTCAGAGGCGCAGAGTTCGGAGAAGAGCAGAAGGAATTCTTTTTCATGATTCACCCGTGAAAAAGAAATGACTCAGTATCTGATGTACTTTTTTTAGACGTCACTTTACCTTTCATGCCAGAGCGTCCCATTAGCGCGATCCGCTTATCTACAGTATATCAACATACCCTGACATATCACGACATCTGCTCAGCTATTTAAAGCTACCTCAAACTCTCAACATAAAACTGTGGCAAAAAAAAAAAAGAAAAAGAAAAAGAAAAATACAACCCATGTGCCCTTGAATCCCAGACAAGCTAACCCATCTTGCACATGCATTACTCATGCTGCCTGAAGCCCATTGATCTATTATTGAGCCAAAATCTTAATAGCAATCCAATCCCATTTGTCATACGGCGTCCTTCCCCTCAGCATCATTGCTCTTTTACCTGCGCCATGTGAGTCATAAATGCAATTTGGACTACGCTGATAACCTTGTAATACTCCATCCCGCGAACACCTGTTTGCTCTCCAGAGATGTTCATTTGACACCGCCGCAGTCGGCCTCATGAGGGACGCCACATCCCGCACCACTCCCCTTCCGCAGCCTTCCACAAAAGGACGACTACCTGAGCAATATCCTGCTCATTGTTCACCGGGGACGACTTTTAATTAAAACCTGACCCCGATTTTGTTTTTTTTTTAACAAAAGAACTGGAGCCATTGTCATCAGGTCGGGCGCCACCTCCCGCTTTTGTCTTACAAACAGTTCATCTTCCTTTATTGACCTGTGATCTATGGGTCACTCTCGGGTAAGGCAACAAACGATGAACCCACGCTGAACCGAGAGCACAGCTGATATGAAATCTGCTGAAAGAGGACAGCTTGTTTTGCTGATGAACTTGCTTGGAGATATTGGAAGAGCCTCGGGGTTCTAGCCTTCTGCCACATGGTCCCCGAGTCTTTTGCTCTCCGAGCCCTTTTTTTTTTCCCTTTTCTATTGCTCGTGTTGTCACCATGCTCGCCTGCTCTCAATCTCCTTTCGTCCACTATGGTTTTGTAGCAGCAGACATCGGTGGCCAGTTTGGGCATTTCAGTTTCAGCAGTAGACGACAGTGAACTCATATAAATGCTGAAACACACAAGCATTTAAAATAACAGGCTCACCACATGATTGTGAATCTATCATCACATTTGCAATTAAAATATCCACAGATGCTGTCATTTTTAATGTATCCGGACCTCATAGGACAAAATAAGCATAATGCAATTTATTGGTTTAGATCAAAAAGTGCATATTTGTTTATTTTTTTTTTAATTTTGTAAAAGACCAAAGGGAAGTGAAGTCCTTAAATCTCTATGCTCAGTTTCATGAAACCACAGCAGGATAGACGGGAAGTGTTGCTGTAAATTGTTGGCTTTTGTGGCCCTCTGCTGGGGTTTTGATATAACAACATTCAACTCAAAAATTCACCAAATGAGCCTTCTGTCCTTTTAAAATCCCTACAAAAAGGATTTGGAAGCTGTTATGTGGCTGTTTGGGAATTTGTTTAACATTTTTGGATGTGTACTCTACATGCTGTACATCCTGCAGTGCTTGAAATGAAATTAACCCAACAACCTGCTCGCCACATATTCTGTATGTTTACTCTTCCTGTTCAAAGATAGAAACACATTTCCTTTGCACAAACAGCTTTGTAGATAACAAGCAGCAGCTAATTATTATTTTTTTTTTTCCCCAAAAGGACTCATAAATCAACTTTGCAAACCACAAGGCACAACTAGGCTTGAAAGCTTGAATAGTTTTCCTCTTAAAGAAAGCAGGAGGGTAGATTTGAAGTGTTTTTCACTGCCACTAAATGTTAGGCACTATGCCTTGCTTTGTTTATGCTTTTATACAGTCTTGGAAAAAATTATTAGACCACCCTTGTTTTCTTCAGTTTCTTGTTCATTTTAATGCCCGGTACAACTAAAGGTACATTTGTTTGGACAAACATAATGATAACCACAAAGATTGCTCATAAGAGTTTTATTTAAGAGCTGATATCTTACTATATTCCATGGTTTTCTTGATTATAACCTAAATCACTTAAGTTTTTACATCAATAGCTATGGCGTTGTACTGCCAAAAACACTGCTTTTATGCATTCAGTGTTTTAGTCACATGATGACATTTAGTGGTACCAGGTATTAAAATGAACAAGAAAGAGAAGAAAAAATGGTGGTCTAATAATTTTTTCCATGACTGTAACAATGTGTAGCATTAGCAGGATGTCCTGCATGTTTGTCTGAATCCATTTCTGTCTACAGAAGGGGGTTGCCTGTACCCACTTCATCCCATTCAGGGTCCCAGGGGTCTACTGGAGCGTATCCCTGCTGTCTTTGGACAAAAGGTGGGGTACATGCTGGACAGGCCACCAGTCTAATGCAGATTCTGATATTCCATAAATTTCAACAATTGATGCAGATCATTATGTGCCATTCAGACACGCTATATATTCCAAAAAAAAAAAAAAAGAAATTATGGCAACGAGTAAGTGATTATGTTCATATTTCAAACAATAATCTAACTATTGAGATAAAATTCCAAGTACAGTGGTACCTCTATTTTCGGAATTAGTTGGTTCTTGAAAGTAGTTTCGTAACCTGAAAATTCCATAAATGGAGACGCGTTTTCCATATAAATGCTCTAATCCGTTCCAAGCCCCCCAAATTTTGGACGTAATTTTTTTTATAAATCATAAAAATGCATCAAAACATGTAACAAATACATGTTACCATTAGATTACTGCACAATAAACATAAAATGAGAGTTGTACATAAAAAACACAAAGAATAACTGCTACTGTCGTCACCTTTTCTCTCTCAGCAGTGGTTTTTGTCTGACGTTTTTTTATAGATCCGATCCAAGGATGTTTGCTTTTGTCGGCTTTTAACAATCCTTCGAAAATGTGCAAGGCAAACATCATCATAATGAGCGATAGCCCGACTAGTGAACACTGTTTCTGGGTGATTCTTTTCAACAAATTCCGAAACATGCAATTTTCCTAAGGAAGGTTTTCCCAGGAAGATGCTAGCTGATAGCCAATGGCAGAGCAGCTACAAGTGTGTTTACGTTCGGTAAACTCTGGGAGTTGCGAGTAGCAGCACGTACAAGAGGCAATATTTTTTCATTGAGACGTGTTGTAAGCTGAAAATTTTGGATGTAGTTTGTAGGGGTACTCGTGTGACTTTATTAATATTTTAATAATTATCTAGGGGTGCCACCGGCTTTTGGTAAAAAGACGGAAAACTTAAAAGAACAAATGAGTCACAATTTATAGTGGGTTCTTGACGAGTTGGATTGGCCATGGAAAATCAATCATCAGAGTCGCTAATACGTTGTACAACATTTATTTAGACAGAGACAAGAACACAAAACATATAAGACATTCATATATATATATATATCTAAACAGGCACATCAACATCGCGAATTCTTCATATTTGGCTATAGCGCATGACAGGAAATGACGATAGAGGAAAGGAAGGAAAGAAAATCATAACAAAAAAGATGGCGGGTACGCACGGGTTGCTAACAGCTAATCTGTTATCAAAGTGAACAAATTAATAAAGAGGGGCGGTTCTCGAACCAATTAGCTGCCGAATAATGGGGAAGTGTGGTCCGGACGTGGTCCGTGACGCACGGACCGGTCGGAACCATCAACACTGGGAGACACCAAATCTTATTCTCTGTCAGCCTTACCCTGGGCGAGTCTGGCAGCTTACTGTCGTCGGCGCATCGGTTTGGCACAGTCCGCAGTGGCGTTCCCCGGGAACCGTGTCTGGTCGATGGCTCTCTTTGAAGTCCCTGGAGTCAGGTCTCCGGACGTAGCGCGTGACTCGGCGGGTCGTACCGCTTTCTCCCGTCTGGCAGGCGAGTTGGTCCCGTGGCCTCTGACTTCGGTCGACAGGAACCGGCAGTTTAAAAGTTCGATTGCACGTTAAAGTTGACGTGCGGCCCCAAAAAGGAAAGACGGGCAACAAAAATCAAAATTGGTTACACTAATGCAAAACTCTGGGGTTTTGACAAAAGTTCTAGGCGGGGCTTTCGGGTGTCAAACGTCGCGTTTGGACAATGCAGCAACACAAAAAGGTTACAGCTACTTCGTTGGTTGAGACTCGTGATTGTTCTATCAAAAGTCAATGCTGCACGACTATAAAGCTTCTGGAAAAATGAGGGCTGGAAAAAGGGTGCCGAACAAAGTAACAACTTAAGAAAATTAAGATTAAGCAACCAAAAATGATTTCAGAGTCTTTACCGTACCACAAAGTTTCAAAGAAAATAATATATAAAAAAAAGGAGGGAACGTTTCAGAATTAAGAGAGGAAGAAGCAAGGTGTCAGAGAGAAAAGACCAAAGTGAAGAGAAGAGAGCGTAAGAGTGTAAGAGGAGTAAAAGTGTAAGAGCCCGGACAAAAGGACTGATCCGGCTTTATACTGCCCGAATATTTCATGAGCGTTTATGCAAATAAATGGGGTAGGATCAATATTGTCCAATTCGAAGCAGGGAAATTTTCCCGCCGGAATCCGGCGCACTGAATTCTGGGAGACGGAGTCTTCATCCTCTGTCTCTGCGGCATGCGTAGTCCACAAAGTTTAAACAACATTTAAACCGTTAGTAACTTAATTATCAGGATGAAATAAAACATCACAAACACAAATATCACAGTTATGTCACACAGAATAATAACTTTTAACCTTTCATTTAACAAACTGTCCTGTGGAAAACAGAAAGCTTGTGGTGACATGGCTCTAAATACACAATAATTTCACGGCTTAACTGACAGTCTTCGTTATATGATCTTGAGTTATAACATTTTAAGGAAATCATAGTAGTTTTGTCCTGTAAGAAAATTGTTTATATAAACTTTTCATCGTCTGTTCAGAAGACGAGAGAGAGATTTCTGTCTGGTCCTTTCCGCATTCTTGTGGGGGTCTTTGAGGGTTCCTTCATTCCGGGTGTCATCTGTACGAAAGTTATAGGCTTTTGCTAACCTTCGGCTGAGCGTTGTCATGGCAACGGGAATATCTTGGGAGTTTTATGGCTTCGGTGCTGGTTGGTACCAGGTTTCAGATAACTGAGACGCACATCTGCTGAAGGGGGTTTTCTCCAGGTTTGTAAGAAATTAGGTGAGAGTTCACAGCTGCAGAGCGGCTTTACTTTAATGAAATAAAGGTCCGAAGAGGGATCCTACAAGTTCATAAGTAGAGGTACCACTGCAGATGAGTACATGTTGCTTTAAGAACATTCATTTCATATTCCATTATTAACATGCTTTTAATCTGCGAAGCAGCACAGCGTCAAGAACTGGCATTAATCAACAGTTGATATATAACAAGCAAGAAACTGCTGTGATGAACTTTTGTAGAGTTCAAAAACCCAAAGCCACATTCACAAATACCACCTGAAACTGAATCTCGTCCAGATATGGTGTCATCATCTCTGGGTTTGGAGACATCTGTTATGGACCAATGGATGACATCCAGTTCTCCTCTTTGAAGCGAACCAGGAAGTGCAGTTCCCTGAATGACCACTAGGCGCTGGCTCCAAAAATGATCAACGTGTGTTGACTGCTGTAATAAAATGTAGAGCTGTGCAGCAGAAATAAACATTCCACATCAATGAAAGCTGTAAATTATAAGAAGCCAGTGTTTTGGAGTCAAAAGCTGTCACTTTAGCTACTTATTCACAGACTCAAAAGTCAAGTTCACCAAAGATCTAACAGAGCATAATCATTCTAATTTAAAAAGATAATATATCTGCTGAAACAAGTTCTGGATCAGTTACAGTTACTATCTCACTGGGAACATATTGCTCTCAGATTAATCCATATCCCACATGTTTGCTTGAATGAAATTAGCCCTGTGTGTACCAGCAGACCAAAGATGAGACTCTTATCAGCAACAAGTCCAGAACCTCCAGACGGCTCTTTGACAGAATGGGATTGGATCAGTGTCACCCTCAAAGGTCATTTTTAGAGACTTGAGAGCAGCATATGCCGCCTCCTAGAATATATTTAGATCACATCTGATGTCCATGTGTTGTTCAAAAAGACAATACAAACCACATCCTGCACATATTACAAAGACATAGCTACGGATACCAGACTGGGCTGACTGCTAACCGCAATGCCAGAACCTCTTTTAAACTGTGAGAAGAAATGGCAACATTACAAAGCAATAAAAGTTCTAATGGATCAGCTTTTTTTTTTCTACATTAAATATTGTGGGTTTATACCGTCTGCAATGAAATACAGTCACAGTGAATGCAAGGGTTGCTTTGGGGTTATAAATTCCTTCTGACCTTCTTCATTTTAGCCCTGCGACATGGTCAACTCTGATTAAATCAGCCTGCAAGGTTAAAAAGATGAATAAGGCGATTTACTTTCCAGCTATTCGTGGTCAAGAGGAGGTCATCCATAAAAACACTGAATAGTCCTGTCCACACCCACTCCGAGCCACTCACAATGACTCTCTTTTGACTCCGTGCCACTGTTGGCATTTACCCACCATTTGCCATCTAAAGATAGAGACGCTGAAAACCAGTACTAGATGGCTGTCTCCATTTTTCCTCTGCAATCAACTTTTTTTTTCCAACTTTTTGAGTCGTCACCGCACGGAAGCACAGGTGAGGGAGAATTTTTGCTAACAATGGCTCAAATCCATTTTATGTCCCCGGTGAGCCATAACAGAGAGCAAAACAAAAATCCCTCAACTGGGCTCACCTAAATGGACTGTAGTTGTTTCCAACAAAGTGAATAACAGCTGCGTTATTCTCGCTCAGAGAAGTAAAAATGTCTACTGCGGAAAAAAAAAAAAAAGATTTGTTTTGTAGTGAAAATCAGAGCACTGGCTCAGCAACAGTTTTAACAACTGCTGTCAGAGAATGTGTCCACAACAGCAAATTCACACAATGCCGTACGAAGGATTAAAACACTTCCCTGAAAAACTTCCTTGTTGTTTGTCGATTTGAAATTCTCTTTGGGATGAAGATGGGTCGCTATTTGAAAATCCTCCAGGCTAAACAGGAGAGCGATCATTCATCTTGTAATCAGTGCAGAAGCTGCATCCTTGACTGGCAGCATCAGCAAATATTTAAACAGAAGTAAGTAAAAAGAAGCATAGTTTTGCTTAGTGAATGTCTAACTTCTGAGTTAAAACAACCCCAGGTCTGTTATTAGATGGTGACAGGTCCAAACTTTCACAGGGGATCAAAACATTATGAATCAAGAGATTTGAGTGAAAGTGGAATTGTTAGCTTTTGGGACTTTTGGGCTTTTTGACGGGAGCCACCGACGTAGCGGCGGAGGTATGCTGCCGCCGTCCAGCATTCTACACACCAGATGGGTCAGTCTTCCCAGGGGATACGGTCTGGTTCATCGGTGTTTCCTCCTCTGACCTGGAGATATCTCACTTGTCATCGTTTTGGAGATATACTGGTTTTAACGGCTGTTAACTGTTTTAACGGCTGTTAACTGGAGTTAGCACTAGGACCACGGGACCTGGCATGAAAAGGAGCGCTGGACACTAGCAGCTCCCCGAGTACACCAGATTTTTCCTGGTGTACTGAAACTTGAATTTCCCCCTTGAGGGATTAATAAAGTATTTTTGAATTTGATTTGAATTTGAATTTTGGGTTTGATCTCTGTGTTTTGGGGATTTCTCTGGGTTTCCTATCTCTTGTGTTCTTTGTCCCTCGTTGTACTTCCTGTTTTATTTTGAAAGCATGTCCTTGTCTTGTCGAGGTCACTTTACGTCCTTGTGCCTCATTCACCTGTGTCTCATTTACCCTTGTGCTATTTAAGTCTTGTCCTTTCCCCTCTTTCTTACTGGTTTGTCCGTTTTTCGGCTACAGCTTGTTCCCAGTGTTGCTGCCCTGCTGTTTCTCTGCTTGTCAGTTAAGTTTGTTTGAATGTTTCATAAAGGACTTTTGTGGATACGCCTGCCTCCCGCTCTCCTGCATTCGGACCCCCGACAGGTTACACCGTAATGGGTATGTGTGTTTTGCAGCAAAATGGAAATTAATGTTGGCACTTAGGGCAATGGAGCCACGTTAAAACATACTGCTAGTCTGAGGCTCTGACAAGACTCAGAAATGTAATTCCATTTAAGTGATTGAGTGGACAGGATCCCTACAGACAAACCAAGGTCATTTTAACTTTGTATGTGTGGAAAAAAAAAAAAAAAAAAGGTGTAAAAACAGCACCCTTTGTACAGGCATATAGCTGAAATAATATATAGAAAACAATGTGATTGCAAGAATGAAGATGTAACTTTGCAAGAAAAGAAGGTCATATAATGAAAATAAAGCTGAAATTCCACTGAGAGAAAAATCCTGTTAAGTTGTGCTTCAGCTTAGGATCCATAAAAAAGGAAATACTTCATCTTTTGATGCATCTAGTTACTAGTTACTTGTATACCATTTACATAACGTTAGTTACCCCACTTTTAATCCCAAGATTAATGTTACATAGTAAACAGATACAGTAGACAAATACAGCCTCAGACAAACATAACTTTTTCCATCATGCTATTATTGTTTCATTTATTCAAAAAGAAACGATCATGTGGGCAACACGAATCACCACCATGATTCAATAGCTTGTCGATCTACTTTTAGCATCAATAACAGAGTAGTTGTTTTCTCTGACTTAATCAGCATCTCACATAGTCATGCACTAAGGCCAAACAACTGTCATGTGTCGAGAGGAATTATTCCTGATGCCTTTTGGTTTGTTCAGATGCAGTTTTGCAAACCACAGTAATCCTATAAATCAGCCATTCCCAAACTTCAGAATACCAAGGCCCAATTTGAAATGTGAAATATCTCTGCAGCCCATGGAAACATTTAAACACCCCTTTGATCAACATACAAGACTAAAAGCTACATTCCAATATTAATGTAAGGGGTCAACAAATAAGGATACACTTGTCATATTAACTTAAGATGACAGTAGAATAACACTCAAATGGTTAGTTTTTATTATTTCTAAATATTTTTTAAATCATGCAATACATATCTTACAGTAATTAACAACATATTTAAAAAAAAAAAATCGAGGATTTAAATCATAATTATTTATTTCTAATGACCTCTCACAGCCCACCTGCAGTACCACGACGGCCCACCAGGCTCCCAGGATTGAATGTTTTCCACTTGTGAATAATCTTTGTGAATTAACTATAATCTATCTGATAACTATTCACAAGTGTAATGTAAAATGGTTTCCAAATTGTTTGGAAACCATTTTACAGCCATTTCCAGACTGATCTGCAGCAACAGCTGCTTCTCTGAGACCAATGCTTATGTCTTTTCCTCTTGGCATTGAGTTACCACGCACCTGAATACTCCATACCGACAAACGGCTGAAGGAAAATCTACTTTTCTAACAGAATGGTGCATCTGAGGTTGTCTTTTTGTAATACAAAGATCTAATATGATATCATAAATTTTATTATTATTTTTTTCTTTTATTTTTTTTGAAAAGGTGATGATGGTATTCAGTATTTTAGAAGTAAAATAAGAGAGAACTCCACTATTGCCCCCTATTTCAGACACACACACAAGTCCTTTTGTAGCCCTCAGCTGCAGGTTGCCCTCCACTGGCAATTACTTTCATCCTCCGACTGTGACCGGGAACTGCTACCTTTGAGGCCGGGGACACACATACATGCACACAAACACACTGACCTGCTGAATGCTGATTCTGGGCTTGTGCCTGTGCAGCTTTGGTCCTGACTCCTGTGCTGATCCCTCCTTGCACAGTCACAATCCTCCTAAATGCACCCTGATGCCTCCACGGTCACTGGTCTCTGCCCGAGCATGAACCTCAAACACATAAAATGTGCACACACACACACACATGCGAACACACACCACTTATACACACGCCCGCTGGGAGCAAGCTTTTAGTGCCCAAGAAGAATATATACGCCGCTGAGGCGATGATGCCAGCATAAACCTACAGATCAGTAAATTCACTTGTATACAAAAGACACACACGGTGAAACAAACTTGCATGAGCCTTGAAGTGTCTTGAAGACAATTAGAGTGAAAGCAAATAATGAACGAGGACCTCAGGGGAGTGGGGATTAGGGCAGCAGTGTTTGGCTCGAAGGATTAGCTCAGGGGTGCAGGGTGCTTTAAAAGCAGGAGATAAGCTCTCCAACAACTAAAGGTGACTCACCAAACAGACGGAGCGCTTAGCAAGGGTGAGAAGAGACCTCAGTGGCAGCCAGGTAGAGTGTGACATTGCGCAAATGCATGTAATGCACAAACAGCGAGGATTTGCATATTCATAATTAAATGTTTGTCTTCCATTTCGTTGGACTTCATGAAATGTATGACGTTTGGGATTTTCACAACTCAAACCCTGTCACAGCAGTTTGAGCAAACTGCCACGAATGTCTGAAATTTACAAATAAATTTGCTTGATTGTGAGGACTACAGCAGTTGGCTGGTGGTAAAATCCAGATTTGGCTCGAGACTTGGCTAGCTCTTTGCTGGCCAGAGCCTGCCATGGTGTCCTCCTGGAGGTGTTGGAGAGGTGGCCATGTAGAGGGAAGTCTGGGCCTCTCTGCTTGGACTGCCGCCTTCAGAACCTGAACCTGGATCAGCGAAAGTTAGTGGATGGATCGATGGGAGACTTAATGCATTTCCGAATAAGAGAAACATAATGCTTTAGATAATCGTCTGTGCAAGCATTATTTTGCTTTTTCCTTTTGTAGGGGTCGCCACTGTGGTTTGTTGTCTTTTGCATATCGATTTGGCCTAGGCTTCATGTCAGATGCACTTCATGACACATCCCTCCCTATTTATCCAGGCTTAGGGCTGGCACAATGTTTGGATAGGAACCGACTCTACTCATTATGCCATGGCCACCCATGTGCAAGCAGCAGATGTCAACAGAAAACTGCACAAGGTGTCGCTTTGGCATCAGGCATTTAAGTTTTCCGTGAGCTTTTCTTTCTTTTTGTTTTCCTTTAAGGAGGTGTCATCTTTTTAGTGAATCACATAATTGCATTATTGAGTATAGGCTTGTTTTTCTGGGGGACACAATTCTAAGAGGCTGTATCTGAAGACATACTTATTCAATTATGTGAAAGGGTTCTAAGTTCAAAACTCGTCCTCTTTGAAAGACAGTTTTGGCTAATGTGCTAGAACAGTGGTGCGCAAACTGTGATACGCGTAACACTGGTGGTACGTGGGGGAATGTCATGACTTGTCAATGCATGACAATGCATTATAATTACAACGTTTCAAATGAAATTCAGGTAACAATAGATAACCACAATGAGAAATAAACATCTCTCCTGTGTGTTTAAAGCTAATTGAGAAGGCATACAGTCATGGAAAAAATCATTACACCACCATTTTTTCTTCACTTTCTTGTTCATTTTAATACCTGGTACCACTAAATGTCATCATGTGACTAAAACAGACAAAAGAAAACACTGAATGCATAAAAGCAGTGTTTTTGGCAGTACAACGCCATAGCTATTGATGTAAAAACTTAAGTGATTTAGGTTATAATCAAGAAAACCATGTAAAATGGTAAGATATCAGCTCCTAAATAAAACTCTTATGAGCAATCTTTGTGGTTATCGTTATGTTTGTCCAAACAAATGTACTTTCAGTTGTACCAGGCATTAAAATGAACAAGAAACTGAAGAAAACAAGGGTGGTCTAATAATTTTTTCCATGACTGTATATGGCTATATTTTAAAATTGGTCATCATGGTGGTACTCTGAGAGCTCAATAGTTTCTCAGGTGGTACGCAGCATTAAAAGTTTGAGAACCACTGTGCTAGCATATGCAAACAGTAAAAAAAAAAAAAAAACATGCTACAATCAAGAGACCAAATTTATTTATTCCCAATCTACAGTCAGATGCTCTACAATCAGACATTGCAGCACCTGCTGATCTGCCCTTCTGCGGGGCTTCTGCTGTGATAAGACTCAAGAGGCTCAGTGGTTTTGCAGCAACCTGCCTTGTTTAGCACCGGGGACAAGGTCGTATAAGTGATAATGAAAATCGTCTCATTAGCGTAATGAGACACATTTATAATGACGGTGATTTGCCCCAAACGGCACTCGTACACATACAGGGACATGCAAGCAAACAGACGAGACTATCCACATAGAGACAGGCGTGCGCACTTCAAACACAACAATCTGCCACCTAATTACCCAGCAAGCAAAACATAATGTACAACCTTTTGTGTGAAGAGAGAATTTGTGTCAGCAGCTTTTTTCCATACGGAGGTCCAGATCAGACAGACGGCTCCTTACAGCTTCCGTGTATCTTTGTATTAGCTTATCTGTTTACTTTCAGCTACCAACTCAAAACTAATTATGCTACAATGAAGTCTTGGGATAGCAACAGAAATGCTGAATGTGGTCTGATATAATCTTATGGAGTAGAAGGTGGTAAACAAGTTATAACTGGCAGGGATGTACCTGATTAATTATAATGTAAAATGTGAAACTGCTACAAACAGAAACATAGTAATGTTTCAAGGTATTATACAGCAGTAAATTCATTCTATTTACATTATTGGTATTAATTTGAACAGAGAGAGAAACGTAAGAATTCGTTTCAAGTAACTTATACTAATTAGCCTTATTATTAAGAGTGTGACTCTGGGGTCATAGTATTTGCTACAAATACATGCAGTTGGGATTTGTTACACCATCCTTGACTTGAATGAACGTTGATCTTTAAAAGACTGCTGGAACTTAACTAACTATATGTAGCTAATTGAGGTAAGATAGCAAGATGTTAATCTAAGCTATTCATTTAGCAAAGGAAGTTAATCTTTCTGAGATGGGACAGCAAGTCAAATACAGAGCTATAGCCTATATTTAGCATATATGCAGCAAAAGTAGCTAAACTTTCTGAGAAAAGCTATGAGGCTACAAAGCTAAGCTATATATGTAGCAAAGGAATCTAACTAGATAAGAGGGCAAATTACAAAGCTAAGCTATATGTTTGGCAACAGAAGGTATCTTTTGTTAGAACGGGGGTAAAGAAAGTTAGTTACGAGGCGTAGCAATAGCCTTTAGGGGAGAGTGGGGAATTGTAAGACATCGAGTAATTAATTTTCAAGACCCATACATGAAGAACAGGACCTCATTGTGCTGTGGTAAGCATATGTTTTGTACAAAAATATATTTTTGGAGTGTAAAAGTAAATTTTTTGGTTTTTAACATTATCAACTCTCGTGTTAAAGGTAATTGATTCAAGCGGACAAACTCATCTCCCATACATTGTTGAACTATCGACTTTTAAAAAAATGTGACTATGCTAGCTAAAGATTAGCCTGAATTCTGCAGAGAGGTTATTTTTTTTATAAAAAAGTGATGGTGGGTTAAAGTGACACAAATGCCATGGAGCAAAGTAAGACACTGTCTCACTTTTCCCCTGGAGGCAAAGTAAGACAGATGTGTGTTTTTTGTTTTGTTTTGTTTTGTTGTTTTTCAGTTTCAAAAATCCATCATGCCAAGGAAATACAGCAGGAAGACAACCTGGGGCAAAACCTCAGGCAAAGAGAATTTTCACTGATGAGATGGAGGAAGAACTTTCCAAACACCTGAAAAAACTTGCTGAACAGCCCCATGGCCTCTCCAGCTAACGCCAACTGGCATTTGAATATGCAGACAGAAACCATGTCCTTATTCCTACTAAGACATCATATGATTTCGTACAATCACATGGTAACTAAGGCTGATCTTCCCAAAAGATCCCACAAAATCTTATAATAATGGATCGTCTATAGGTCAAGAATGGTTTCACAGCTTCCGAACACGTCGCCATCTTTCTGTCAGAACTCCAGAAGCCACATCCCTTGGAAGGGCCACTGCCTTCAATAGAACGGCTGTTGGGGACAATCTGGCAGTAGTCATGGACAGGTGAGAGAATTAATTCTTCCACTGCAAATGTTTTATTTGGGCTTTATCTCTAAGATTAAGTAGTTTGGATTCCTGTTCTCCTTAACAGACAGACATTGAAGGGAACTGGTAACACTGGAGTGTGCGGTTAATGCTGCTGGGGATGCTACACCTCCGATGTTTGTCTTTCCCAGAGTAAAGTTTAAAGACTGCTTCATGATCAATGCACCTACTGGAGCAAAGGGTACCTCCACCAGAACAGGACGAATGAATGAAGACACCTGGGCCGAGTTCCTCGATCACCTGATAGAGCACACTTACTGCACCTCTGACCACCCCATGCTGCTAATCATGGATAATCTTAAAGCTCACATATCACTCAAGGCAGTAGAAATAGCCAAGAGCAATGGTATTGTTGTGCTCATTCTCCCAGATCTCACATCCCATCGCAAGCAGCCTCTGGACCTGGCCATGTACGGTCCATTCAAAGCCCAATACGGCCGAGCTCTCTATGGGTAGATGCGATCGAATCCTGGCAAAACAGTCACCATCTACCAGGTTGTAGGAGTTGTGAATCAAGCCTTCTTGACAACCGTGACACCATGCAACATCACTCCTGGGTTTAGGTCTACTGGGATTTTCCCTTATAATCATGACATTTTCACCAATGTAGTGTTTGCACCATCCATGCTGTCAGATCAGCCTAACCCTGAGCTACAGCCTGCCACTGGGGATGGTCCACCTCCAGAAGACGATACGGAAGGTCCACACCATGCAGACGATCCACCTGAAGCTGAACCTTCCGCTGCAGATAAGCCACCCCCTCCATACTAATTCGCCCACTCCCTCGCTAGCTGACATGGATGTGTGTCTCCTCAGGAAATCATTGTACTTCCCAAATGTGCCGCCAGAAAAACAAACTACACGGAAACGCGTGAAGACAGCCATCCTCACGGATCCTCCTGGAGGCAATGGAAAAAAGCTTTTGAAGAAAGAAGAAAGAAACTTTGTTTGTTGCAAAACAACAAACAAAAAAGAAACGGATCAAGAGAAAAAAAAAATCACAGATAGCAGCTCTGAAGAAAGTGATGTTCCTGTGCCACTTGATGAAGCATCTGATGATGAAAGATCTGAGCCTGAGAGAGGTCAACCGGGAAGCACGGATCTGTCACTGCGTGACTTTGGTTGCAAAATTGACAGTGACAAACTCAGGAATGTCTGTTACATAGGTAAGGTTGAGAAACTTGACAGTGGATGAAATACCTATGCAATTCCTTAGAAGAATCCAGGGAAACAGGAAAGTGTGGCAGAGACCCATTTTTACCATAAAGCAAAACGATGTGGCACATGTTCCTAAAAGCGATGTTGTGAGGAAGCTGCCGCAACCTACAAGACCTGGAGCAACCACACGAAGAGAGCAACTCTTCATCTTTCTGTGCAACCTTCAGGGCTAGAATGTCAAAGGCCTTGCTACGGAGTGAGAGGTGTCCTAATCTGAGTGGTTCTGAGTCACAGGCAGCTCTACTCGTTTTAATTTGTTCTTTGCCCAGATTTGTAGAGGGTAGCTGCTCTATGGGTCCTAAGTTCTGACCCCTACTGTGAAAATGGTTCTCTCATTTGAATGGTAAATAAAACATTTTTACCTTCAAGTGTTTAGAGAAAAATGATTTTAATTGACCAGTTTCCATGATTTTTGAATTATTCCAACATTTGTTCTGGAATCAGTGGTTGTCTAACCAGTTGTCAGGATTCTAACTTTTACAACAACAGGTATTGTGAGGTTTGATTCAGAGTGGGGAAAAGTAAGTGGATCGTTTTACCCTAAGCAGGATCACTTTACTCCCTTGAAATCTGGGCTTTGTCTCAGTTTATCCCATAAAATGAGACACTTGACCACTTTAAAAAAAAAAAAAACAATCATATTTTCTCCGTCTTTAGTCCTGCTAACATTCTGAACATTATATTTTGGTTCTTAGGAAAGATCCTTAATTAATGGGAAATAAGTACATTTTAGAGATACATCACTTTAGCTTGGTTAGCTTGACTAACCGTTCTAAAAAAGCACGTGCAGCAATAGCTTTATGCACCAAGGGAAGCTAACCTTTTTAATACAAGATGGCAAACTATTAGCTAAACTATATAATTAACAAAGGAAACTCAACTGTAGTACAACCTCTATTTAGTCTACAAATTAGTATATAGTTGCTGTAAATTCTCATTTAGCCATGTAGGCATAGAAACTCGTCTAAAGATACATAAAACCTGAGCATTCATGTGTTTAGGGGACAATATGAACAACAAAGATGTTCTTCTGTGCTGGCAGACTGACTGAATGTGATGGAGCTGTAACTGAATATAAAGGCGTCTTTGATGAATTACTAGATTAGCAATCACCGAAAAGCAATTATAGCAGCATATCAGGAGTATGATCCATCAGGAGGGGAAGCCTCAACTGGAGAATCCAAAACAAGAATCCAGTCTCAAAGAGTGAAATCATAAAGGACATGTCGATCTAGTGGGTTGTCTTTTTATGATTTTTTTTTTTTTTTTACTCCATCCAGAGCGGTGCATAATGACAATCCAGTTTCAAATTCCTCAAATGCCAGAGTAGTTTGGATTCTTTTTTTTAGACTAAAAATATCAGAGTGGATGTGCCTTTGGAACATAAAGGGATTATCTGAAGGTTTTCATTTAAAAAAAAAAAAAAAAAAAAGTTGGGTTTGCTGCTCTCCTATGCAAGAAACCAAGACATATATTGACTACAGATGTGACAGATTGGCCCTAAGAGCCTGGCCCAGACTCAAATCAGAGTCAAGTCAGTGCAAAATGTAAGCATAGCTGTGTTTTTAGACTTCAGACTTTAACAGAGTTAAACAGCTACTTCACGTACAGAAAACTTCTGTTTCTTTTGAGGGATCTGACAGTATTTGCTTCAGTTTACTCAAATAATCTGTCTGGAAAAGAAAATTTCTCCTTGCAAGACATTTATTCCCAAGCAAATTGAAAGCAATCACAATTGACAGCAATTGTCCAGAAAAATAAAAGCTGCCATCAGTATATAAAAACAGAAAGCTCGGCTTTTCTGATTAGCTGGTCGAGAAAAGGGCGAAGGGGGTGAAGGGAGAGGAGGATGACGTTGGACGGAGGTCGATAGATCTGATTTGCGCCCATGAATTTATGAACAGGCCTTGCTGAATCACCAGAAGCACCCACTCCATAATTTGCCTTTTAACCCAGCTTGAACTACCTCCACCACCTCCTCTGTGAATGCTTACAGAGCAATAAAGTCACACACACTGTGAATCTAAAGGGTGCTCTGCTAAATCCAGTACAGCGGTGATTTGTAGACCGGCTCCCGTGGTTCAAAGGACCACTTAGGGCTGATTTCACTGCATCTATCTAATATCACAGATAAATTTATGGACATGCTCAAGAGCTCACTCTTAAGAGTTAACATAATTTGCTCACCTCCCATCAGCAAGCAAATGTGAGCCTTTTTCCTGTCGAGCTCTCTTTCAGCTGGTGATTTTTGGACACCAGAGGGCACTGTTGGCTCTCCAGAAAGACCACAGAAAGGCCAATTCAATCATGCTGCATTGCCTCCTGGAGCCAGTACCCTTCCCTCCAGAACACATTCGTATATAAATAGCCCCCAAGGTGAGTAACCTGTAAATTGTCTGTCCGTGAATAAAAAGAATCACGACCGGGTCTGACATTGAGGCTGAAACACACCGAGACCTCGCGTCACCCAATGAGCACAGGATCCAGCGTACGACCCTGTATCTTTTTGCTACCGTGCATTTATTTTCCGTGTTTGTGTCTTAACCCTGCAACAAAGGGGGCATGTCAACTCCATTACTCACTTCAGCTCATAATAGCCGCAAAAGGCCTCCTATCACTCCCAAACCAGCCCCGTCAGCTTGTCAGGCCAGCCGGCGGGCAACTCTTATGAGAGACGGACGTCTCGCTGGTCAGCGCCGCCCGTCTCGTATCTGTCTCGGCGAAGCATGTCGGGTGAACGGACGCGCGGGCCTGTCTGGTGTCGAGTTACAGGCGAAGGAGATGAAAGCGAAGTGGGCACACACAGATACACCAGTAAGCATCCATGACACGATGCAACAGAGCGAATGCTGGGAAGGACTCAGAGGTACGGTCACAGCTTCAGAACATTATATGGGCGTGTGTTTCTGCCCTCGTGTGTAACTGTGTACAGTGATACCTTGCCAAGTCGCACTTTAAGTTCCGCGGTTTTAGTTATTCGCGGATTTTTCAGAAATATGTAATATAATTTTAAGAAATTTTTAAAAATCGCGGAAACATCACAGGATGTTGTGCGCGTTCTCTCACAGTGAAGAAATGCTTGAGCCAGCCTGGCCCCTTTAAGAAGGTAGCTTTATGGGTAATGATGTGGCCTTATGGGTAATGGAGTGTGTGTCGTGGGACGGCAGAAGAAAAAGGGGTTAGATCAGTGGTTCTCAAACTTTTAATGCTGTGTACCACCTGAGAAACTATTGAGCTCTCCGAGTACCACCATGATGACCAATTTCAAAATATAGCCATATATGCCTTCTCAATTAGCTTTATACACACAGTAGAGATGTTTATTCCTTATTGTGGTTTTTTATTGTTACCGGAATTTCATTTGAAACGTATTTATAATGCATTGTCATGCATTGACAAGTCATGACGTTCCCCCGCGTACCATCAGTGGTACGCGTACCACAGTTTGCGCACCACTGGATTAGATGAACAGTGGAGTTAGCATAAACAGCAGCCCAGCGTGTATAGATTTACATTCTCTGTTAACCTATCCTGTGTGATGTTACAAGTTCCTGCAGTGCCAGAATAAAGTGCTCGTTCCATGCGGAGAAAACCGGACTTTTTGTTTTGTTGTTGTTAGCGTGTTAGCCGCTAATTACTAGCCAAAAATAACACAATACCAGTGGTTTCTTTACTACGGTTCAGAGATCAGAGGCTTGTTTGGCTGCAGTGCCTCGCTACTTTTTTGGGGTTTTAAACACATTATTGAGACTCAGGGGTCTCCGGCTCCAGTTCGCGGATTTTGATTTACGCAAGGGGGGCGCCGGTCCCCGTTAACCGCGAAAAATAAGGGATCACTGTATTTATATTTGATAAATGCATTTTTCTGTTCCAGAGACTGGGCGTTTATGGACATCTGTGTAACTGTAAATGCGCGTGCGAGCGTGTGCGCTCCCTGCAGATTGCTGCTCATCTGTGGTTTATTCATCCCCGTGGATAGCAGGGGTGTACACGCTGAAAGGATACATCAATCATTGGACAGGGGGTAAAAATAGACAGGCTCGGCTGAATACAGATGTGTCTCTCAGCCACACGTACATTTACAACGGGAGGGAAAAAAAAAAAAAGATTTGTATGGGTGAAAGAAAAGCAGAACAAGGGATTAATTGTATCTCCTTTTCTTTCGGCCCACATTCAGTAGGCTCATCACAGCCTGAAAACAAGTCGGCCTCTCTCCGCCCCGCCACCTTCTAATCCCACACACTGAGAGGCTCCTGCTGTCCATATCAATTAGCAGCATTTAGCTGGTCACACCACAGTGCTACAGATGACTACATTTCCCACGTCTCAGCGAGGCAGATTGCCTGCCATTATTAATGGCACTGCTGGGGAGGAGATAGCTGCTGAGCGCTACGCCGTGGAGCCGCAGTTGAATCCTTGCCATCAGATTGCTGCAGGAATCTCCTCCACTCCGCTAAAGGTCAACAATTCAGATATGAGGACGAGCCCGCGCCAGTCGCTGCACATTTTTTGGTCATTCGTTTTTATCAGAGTGGCTCGGCCGCTTTTTTTTTCCTGCTTACATGAAGTGATGTCAGCTGTCAAATACGATAAATAAATATTCCACGAGCTTTCACATATATATATACTGACAAATACATCCAGCGCTTCCCCGCACGCAAACGCAACATCCCCATCGACGGGGAGGGGAGGGCCGGGGCTGATTGATCGATCTTGGCATGGCGTTAATAGTTTCAGGGATGAAAGGCGCGGCTCCTGTTAGCGTGCGCACGCGCTAGCGCGCGCGTCTTTCAAGGTTTATTGATCATGTGCCAGGGTCACGGGTTAATGCTCGGTGTTTTTAAGTGTTCAGGGCAGATGGCAGCCAAAGTCACTCCGTGAAAAAGTCCTGCCGGTGAGGGGGTCCGCGTGTTTAATCCTTTAAATCAGGAAGAAAAGGTTAAATGTTGCATGTCACCTTCATAAACTGACCCATTAAGTGGAGAAACATCTGTAGCCGGTTTGATATCTGTCAGTCTTAAAAGGAGTTTTAAGTCTGATAAAATACAGATAAATGCTGCCACATGTTGGATTCTTCACGCTAGGGATGCACGATAATTGTTTTTTAAAACCAATACCGATAACCGATAAACACACACATATACCTAAGATCATTACATCAATACTATTAACAAAATCAAAAATAGTTTGGACTCTTTAAATGAACAGATATTTATTTTTTCCAATGAAAAACTATTGTCAAGCCTCTCAAACATTTTCATAAAGCTATCAAACAAACCTATTTGATATCTCACATCAACTTAAATAGGTGCATTACTGACTGATATAAAAAAAATAAAGGCTCCTTGAACTGATGGAAATACATGCATCAAAATTACAAACTGAAAAGGATTTACATTTAAAGGATTTTGACTAGTGGTTCCATTTAAATGTATACCTTTAATTAAAGTAAACGAGGTTCAGTGATTTTTATTTTTTTTTATCTCATGGAAGCTTTAGATGAGAGAGAAGAGGGAGAGCAGAGGGGAGGGGAGTCTGCTGCTGGCTTGCGCACGTTAGCATTAGCTTGCGTTAGCGCGATTTCAAAACTCCATGGAAGCGATTATCATGTTGTAGGTGGCTGATCAGGTTTGACGTATTTAAGCTTGTGCTTGTGCTTCCCTCCTCATAGAATTTGCTAGGACGATTCGTCACAAATAACCACCAAACTATCTTCTTCTGAAACTTTAACGAAGCTCCATACCATCGCTGCCATGTTTGTTGTGATCAGTGCTGTGCTGCAGGCTGCATTTAAGGTGCAACGTAAATTCCGATGTTCCCTCGTTTGCTAGTCGTTCTTTTGGCCTTTTCTATTTTTTTTTCTTTTTTATGTGTAACATGAGGGGAAATACTGCGAATATCGATTCAAGTTAGCAACTACTAAAATTATGACCGACTTAACAAGTTGTTTTCTGGCATGAGGAGGTATTCTTGATTTTCCTGATTGAGAAATCGTTTTTCTGATTGTGTGGACGTTACTTGAACATAACATTCACTGCCGGTCATTTAAGACTCAGAGGGAGCGAGGCACTGCTGTGTTGACAAAAATATATATGTTATTAGGGCTATTTGTTGTGATATCGGACTTATCGGAATGACGTCATAATTTCCTGTTATCGGCCCGATAGTTGTCGTGCACACCTACTTCACAGTGAAATTTAATCAAACAATTGAAGGCTTAACTTTAAGATTAATACTTTCAGGAAGGATTTACAGTAAAACCCACCTACAAGCCCCTACTTGGGTTTGTCCAGAAACAACATGAGTATAAGGAGGGGAAACAAAATAAAAACAAATGCATTCTGGGTAGGCATACTAACATTTATTCCAATTCATGGGGAGCAGATGAAATGTCCACTGTCATGGCCAAGACCCATTTATTCATGCACCAGCTGCTGTTTGAATGCAATGAGTTTGCAATTTATTTCATTTAAGTTGCTTTTAAAAAATCAGCCCCTCTTTTTTTCTGTCCCATTTTTATTTTATTTTCTGTTTGCCTGGTGCAGTAAAATGGCATATGTATTAATTTTTTTTGCGGGAGGGGGAATAAAACTGTGGAACTATGAGCTGTTCCTGTGAAGAGCAGTGATTCTGGTTACTGGATGGACGGCCGGTTCTGTTGCTATGCCACAGACTCTAGATTAATCTCCTGTGGAGGTTAAGCTAAACATTCCAGAAGTTAAAACAACCCTTTCTCAGAACTGGATAAGTATGTTTGACAAACCAGGCAAATGTTTGAAGCAGACGCCATGGTCTTGTTTGAACTGTTTGTAACCGTCCTCCTCAGATCAATGTCCTTCCTCCAAGACAAATACGATGCCCAGACTGGTTTGGTCTGGGTTTTCTTTTCCTTGCATTGTCATTGTTTCCATGAAATCAATTCTATTATTATTTTCATTTTTTTAAAAAGTACTGATATAGAAAAATTAAAAATATTTTTTTTCTTCTTTTAAGCTGACAAAATGAGACATTGTAAGTTTTTCATTTTCATTTTCATGTCCACTCACCATAAAAGGAATCGGGTGCGGTTCATGTCCTCGCTAACACTATAATGCTTTGACATTTTTATATTTTACAAGACCAAAGGATCAAAGGGCATTTTGATTGAAAGCACTGACACATGCACTTCAATTCCACCAGCAGAGTTTGTCATTCTGGAAAATGATGGAGGAGGCCTTCTCAGTCCACAGGGAGAGCAGCAAAAACAACTTCATGTGCTTTTTCTCTCTACTTTTTTTGGTCTTTTTGGGGGGGGTGAAGGGGGGGTGCTGGGGTAGAAGGAAATTGGGACGTTAACGTGTTAATAAACCGCTGATTCAAGCAGCATGATTGCTGGCAGAAAAACACTTCCACTTAGCTTAACGGCCCTCATAAAATTAACCGTAGCAATAAAACACATACCGCCAAAGTATGTTTCTAATGACACCTGGAGCCCCGCAGGTCATTTATGCGAGAAATTATACAGTAAAATATTATTGAAGCCAACATCTACCCAGTCTCAGAGCGCCGGCGGAGTCCATTTAAAACAGAATTTTTTTTTTTTTTTTAAGGCCTAATAATTCTTGTTTTGGCCAAAACACAAAGCTATTGTGTTAAATGAAAAGAAAAAGTGCATAAATTTCTCCTAAGTATTATCTATGGGCTGCTGGGTGAAACCTGTATTTGTCAGCTTTATATTTCCAAAAAAAAAACAACTTGTTCATCTTCCAGTGCTCAACATCTGCTCCAGCCGTGCCCGTCATAATTCTGAGGTGGCTGTTGACGTGTATATATCCTATAGTGCTTTCGGAGGATAGCTGGGGTTGTAAATTGTGACTCGGAGCTACCTCGACAGTCAGAAAAAGCCATTACTCAGGGCAAGAAATCTCGATATGTTTCAGGAAACCCAAGAGGAACAGGGAAATTGAAAAATCATCGACACTGTGCTGCAATGTGGAGTAAATGATCCTACGCTTTGGTAGGAGGGGGGAGGAAAAAAAAAAAATCATATCTGTTGCTCGTCGTCCTGGGTGAGTCATTAAATCCTTCAACGTGAAGGGACATATGTTTGGACAAGTTATTTCTATATCTTAGGTTAGTACCCATGTACACGAACTCCTTTCGTGTCTCGTGTACTTCTGAAAGTGCCGCAGAAGCCCGGACGGCCACTGATATTTTTGGCAGCTGGAGGAATAAAATCTAGGTCAAAGTAATTATCAGCCGTGGCGTTAGCTCTCCACCACCAAAATCAACCCTGCGACAATTAACCTTTGTGCTCAAGTGTAAATTTATCACCGGGGTGGCTGACTTTCTTTATATGCGACAAATTGCATGTTGAGGTTTTAACACGAGGACAGACTGTTACTCAAACGCTTGATTCCAGTCTTTTTTCAGTACAGAACGTTCAGCGCTCTGACTCACTTGTGGCAAGGCTTTGAGGATGAAAAAAATGCCTCTTTTCTTCAATTAATTAATTCTCAGATTCAAGCTGTGTACAAGGACTTCAGATCTGATCTAAAAATCTAAAAATGAGTCGTGTCTATAATTTCGGTAACTTGTCTATTGTTGATTCATTAATTTGTATTCAACAGTTTGTAATACAATTAACAAGATAAAAAAATACAAAAAACAACATTTTCAGTGCTTGAGACGTATATGAGATGTGAAGTGACAAACAAATGCAACCCTGGCACCAATTTCAAGGCAGTCTGAGTCTGAAATTATCTAATTTAGTAAGCTGTTCAGATCTGGAGGGTGTTGTGACATCACAGTTCCAGAAAAGGGGGTGGAGTCAAGTTAAATATGACTGCTGCCTCTAAAGGCAGCTTTTATGAAGCAGAGCTGGAAGACGTGATTGAAAAAGGAGCTAGTACTGAATATTTGTTGTATTTTAACTAAAAAATTTAGGCACCGATTGAAGACTTCCCCTTACCCGTTAAGACTAGCCGCCCACCCACAAATTGCGGGTTTATAGGAACCTCCGCTAACCGCTAATGCAATCTTCTCCCTAAAGCCGCTACCCTTTATGCCGACTCCCTTACTCACATTGTAGGTGTGGCAATGGGCGTGTGCCTTTGCCCTTTCCGCAAACTCGGTATCTTGCAATCGCAGGTTGCGGGTAGCGGGTGGTTGACCACCCGCTACCCGCAACCCGCATGTCGGCGCGTACAAGAGCGCATCCAAATGGCATCAATGTGCATCCACCTGGTCACATGTGGACGTGCACAAACGGCTCTACCTCTCGAATTAACTCTTGTATAAAAAGCGTGATTTGGCCTCAGTTGAACCTCTGAGAAAATGGCAGAGATCGTCTTTAACGGCTTGCTCGCCAGTTAAACCATAGACGACCAGAGCGTGTTTACCGGCAGCGCACCAACTATCTGGGACTTTTGCAGGACTTTGCGGATAGCGGTTTGCGGGTAGCGCAACCTGCTCTTAAAGGCAATAGCTACTGATGCACTGATTGATTTAACAGGTGGAACATCCTAACCACTCCTATGCATAATATAGCGGTTAGCGCAAGTGAGATAGCGGGTTTAGGAAGGTGGAAGATTGCGTTTTTTGTGGGGAACGCCCCTCCCGCTACCAGCTATCCCTAAATAGCAGGCTTTAGGAGATCTGGCGGAAGATCGGGCCCTTAGACATTAAGACAAAAAAGCATTTTAAGACAAATAATCTACCAGTTTGTTTGACCGGCTGAATCTGTCTTCTTCTTAAAATAATCAACAACAAAGCAACAAAACAAATACAAAGTGATTTTACACATACCTATAATCTACCAACTTTGTTGTTTTTAAAGATTGTGAAAAGTTTCAAGTGCAATTGAGTGACTGGGGTTCGCAACATCAGTCGACGACTTTACTCAACAGCAGGACAAAAAGAATAAAGACTGACAATGAAATCAAAGGACTTTCTTCAGGGACTTTCTGAATGAATGCAGAAGCATCAGTTTTCAGATTAATGTTTAACTTTTTATATCAGGCATTCAAGCACTATATTCAAAAATATGTCTCAGAAGAATTTCAGCCTCCAAGGTTTTTCCTTTCTTCCTTGCAGTTCCAAGCTGTTGTGCCAGACAATAGTATAGGTAGATCATATAGACCATAGTTCCATTCCCTTTTACAAAAGAGGACGTCAAGAAATGTTCCTGTTAAATTATAGGAGGAAAAGTACAAAAAAGAAGCACCAACACAAAAGCAAAAGCCTCAAATTCTCCATCCTTAGCACTTCTGAATTATCATCACTGTAATGTCCTCAGATCACGTGTACAGTCAGGAGGAATGTTTACAGCGCATCCTCCATTTCAAACTGCAGTTTATCAACTGAAAGCAAGATGGCATTAAAAGCTCGAGACACCAGCAGGGGAGCATATGCTTCTCCAAGTGCAGGTTATGTCACTGCATCTGTCTCTTTCAGGGCGTCTGTGTACAGCCACCGCTAGCTGACTTATGTATATTTAGAGGGAGAAACAATAGCCGGATCTCTCCGGTGCTTACGCCCGTGTCCCATTTTTGAGCCACTCGAGTAATCCGCCTACACACTGTAACCACCACAGGGCTGTTGTCACTGAAATCAGCGGCCAAGAGGCCTGT
This sequence comes from Hirundichthys speculiger, assembly GCA_018398805.1. Taxonomy (NCBI): domain Eukaryota; kingdom Metazoa; phylum Chordata; class Actinopteri; order Beloniformes; family Exocoetidae; genus Hirundichthys; species Hirundichthys speculiger. The sequence goes on from JAGFBZ010002332.1 coordinate 262,595, forward strand.
AGTACAGTAAACGGCACGTTTAAATTTAACTCGGCAGGTGCTGACGGTGGGAGTTGCTGTTGGAAAAAACGCGTTAATGAAGAAGAACTCCCTACGAGTCACGGACTGTTTCAGAAGTGAAGCTCTGGTTGTTCATTTTCATGACGATGCAGCGAGGAAATTTTAGTCCTTTTCAGCTTTGAGAACTCAGGATGGGAGTCCACAGTGAGGACATATCTCATATTAGGAAAAAAAAAGAAAAGAGCAAATGCTTTGTCTGTCTTGCATTATATATTTAAATACAGGCACAGTTACTAGTATTTTAGGGCTATTAATGTCTTTAAATGGGCTGTGACAGGTTGAAGGGAATGAAACTTGAAGGAGAAAAATGAAATGTTTTGTCGGATGAGCCATTTGAAAAGAAAATGCGTCAAGCAGGTAAAAGAGACGGTATTTTTCCTGTTGTTCACAATCGGAGGCACCAAACTGCCGAATCTTAATCTATTGCACGGAGGAGTGCAGCCAGTGGTGCGAGGCTATTCCATCCTCTTGATTAAGATCGCCTGAGGTGAGGGTTTAAAGAGGGAAACGGTAATCACACTCCCTCAGAAGAAAGAGGAGCTTTATTTATGTTTCTTCTTAAGGTTCTAACACCCTGTATGCTTGTGTGTCAATGAGCGTTCGCCCGACCTTTCATCACATTTGCTAAAGGCCCATTAACAAGAAAAATGCTTCAATTATATATCGCGAAGCAAGATTGTGCTAAACTCCTTTATAGCAATATTGTATTTTAATATCAACGGCACAAATATGGAGCTATGCTAAGTGCAAACTTTTTGCAGGGTAATTATTTTGCCGAACTAACCACTTGCATTCGGTCTTTTTCTTCCTTTTTTTTTTTCCAAAATCAATAAACTGCTCCCTAAAGCACAATAGAATTTTAATATCACATTTCAATCAAAACTAAAATATGCTCGTCCGTGCGCAACTGACATTTGGGATACACAAAAGTGGAGACTGCAGGGTCAGCCTCTACATTTCAATAATGTGTTTGACCACTTTATTAAACTTTATTTACTTTATTTATTAAATCGTTTCAATGATATCCAGAGTCCTAATGAATAGGAAGGGCTTTTAATCAAGCAGTATGTACAACCCCAAATCAGAAATACATGGGAAATAAATCATTTAATTTTAATATTTTATTTTCCTTTTTGGACTTGGAGAAAAAAGTTGGCATAGAGGCAATTAAGTGTTAGAAAAGTAATTTCGAAACAGATTATGTACTCTGGGTTTGGTACATTTTGCAGCACTACATCAAACCAATTATTGCTTGTTGGCAAAAAGCATCAAGAAACAAACCAAAAGAAACTTTAAAAAATTACCCGCGACACGCAGCCGATCAGCCTCTGGTGTTGATGAGCCACTAATATTTGTTCTTTATTAATAAATGCCAGGATTTTCTCAAATTGATGTTGACTCATCCAAACATTTGACTAATTTCGGTTCTAAAGAGAAGAGAGCGGTAGATTCACCAACTCCCTCGTCAGAATCCTCGTAGGTGTGCACAGCAGGTGTGGATGCTGGATAGTTATTGTTACGGTTATTGTTATGGTTATCGTTCTTGGTGTGGGTAGCCCCAGGCGCATTTACTTCTGCCTTCATTTACATAACTAAGCTCCTTCTTAAAAGTATGAAAACTGAAAAATAAAAGACAAAGTCAAATGGTTTGAGCCATTTCAGGTAACAGACGTGCACAAAAAAATGAGGTCCTTAATCTGCACATGCAACCATAATGATTTATGAAGTACACAGATGGAAAAGCTTCCAATAAAACTGCACACAAATATGTAAGTGTTTCAGTTTTTACAGCATATGAATAACCAAATTAGACATATTTAATAGCTCATATCTTACTTCGTGACTACATGTCCAGTTTCATATGAGCCTTTGCAAATTGACTGACTTTTACAAAAAGTAACACCTAGTTTGAGAACAACTGGTCTAGTATAAACTAAGACAGCCAAGTCAAAATAGCTTTTGTGATAACTGAACTAAGGTGGTTGTGTTCAGCCATTTTTCAGCCCCGTTCGCTCTGCCCATTTGCAACATGGTGCAAATAATGCATTTCCAATATCACAGGGAATTTACCCAGTTCTTCTGTTACACTCACTGACTTTCTTCTGATATGTTGCTTACATGTTCTCACAAGTGCCATTACTACATATAGTGCCTTTAAAGACTGGTAATGCTTTCACAGAGGTTCCAGGGTGCACTTATCTCTGGTGCCAAAAAGTAAACGGGTGACTCGGAAATGATTTGCAGAGGACATTTCCTGCCTTTCTCCTAAATGTCATTAGTTTTTGCTGTTTTTTCATTGTCATCTTTCATAAATTTGCTTTTCACTGCACAAGAATACGAATGTTTGGCATGGGAGCGTGAGAAAATTGAGAATTAAGCGAGTACATGAACACTCCGCAGGGCACCCCCCGCTCATGCCTTTTTGATGTGGAGCATTTTGGCCACTGTTCCACATGGCTCAAACAGAGCTTCACAGCTAACTAGGCCAAAACATGCAGTCCAGATTCCGTTACCTCATAAATCACCCCTCATGGTTTCCTGCAGCGCTTTGAGTGTCTTTAAAAGCCCTGCATATGATGAACAGGAGTGTTTGATTGTCTTTGTATGCACGGCCTATCTTAAAAAGCACTCTAAGTTGCAGACAACACGGTCAGGATAGTGATGGGAACAGAGTCTTGCACTTTGATGATCCGCCTATCATAACAGAGGCGTTGTACAAAATTTATGTTTGCAATCAGGCGACTCTCGCAACTTCTTGCAATATCAGCTCATGGTTGCTTCCACGTGAATACAGTATATTTGATCAGTGCTCTAAGCTTTCCGATACCTGCAAATATAGACTATTCATATATGACTTCCATTGTCAAAAGACATTTTTTAAAAGTAATCCAAAGGCAAATTCATTTGCATTGAAAATTACGATGTTTCAGTGACATGAAAAAAAAAAAAATTAGTGAGACAGAGTATCTCAGAAATAAAGATAGGCAGAGGTTCACCAATCTGGGTAAAAAAAAAAAAATTGACGCTAAGGAACATTATTCTAACTGCAAATACTTTGAATAATTCATCATCTCTTGTATATAATGTCTGACAAGATAATCCTTTTCATTTCATTCATCCCCAGATGAAGAAATCAAGATTTAAGAATTAGGATAATATCAGGAGATTTAAGGAACTGGGAGAAATCTCTGTGGGCAGGGGACGAGGCTGAAAATCAATAAAGGGAAAGCAGTAATCAAATTAGGTTATAACACTATTCCAATTTTAGTTGCACTCTTCCATTCTATAGAAGTTTTAACTCCAGTTTGTGACACCCACTGATGTCAGAGTCTGCCAGGTTGTTAGGATTGGGCTTTTTTACGCCGACCTTTTTACACCAAAACAGTAGATACATCTTTGATTTAGCTGGCAGCACCAAAGTGGAACAATGGCAAATGGTGATCTGGAAGATTTGCAACTCTGTACATTCTGCACATGTACACTTAACACAAAAAAAACCTTTTAGATTCTTCAGAAGGGAATGTGGCACAACCATAAAAACTAGCTGCTCGAGAAAGACGCAGAGGCTGTTGAGTTCAAAGCCAGCTTAGAACCAGTAATGGGAAAGTGCAGTAGACAGCAAACCAGTGCATCCAGTCTTTAAAATGAGAACATCAATATGAGAACAATGCCCACCACCCCCACCCGTACAGTTGTCATGGGAACTCTAGCTATGGAGACTAAAACTGCTTACTGTACTAGGCTGTAAATATGCATATTTCTGCTGTAAAGTTGGACATTTAAACATTGGGGTCAGTGGAAATTGACTCACCTTTGGAGTCAGCCCCTAGAGGTCATTTGAGGAAATTCCTCATTTACTTCAAAAAGGAAAACAGAAGTTGGCCCTTGGTCTGGACATCACTGCTGTATTCACTTTGACTGTACCCGCTCTCTTATTCCAACTTTAGATCACTTTCACTTCCTTGATTCCTGAATGGGTCTTATAAATATATACGTACATACATACATACATGTGGCATACAGGGACGTGCTTTCTTAACCTTTGGGTTCGGGTCAAATCTGATCGATTTCCTACTTTCATCAATCATAAATATTGTGTTTTACATTTGATTGTCTCAGGGCCTTATGATTTTCTCTACACTAGGCATGTGAACATATATAACTGTTGATCACCACTTTCATTAAATTTTGAGTAGTTTATTTATCTTTGTAACACCTGTTGTTTTACCGGTCAAAAATGACCGCAATAGGAAATTAATGGGTGGCCCTAGATTGTGTTCATCCATCAGATACTACACAACCACAAATACACCACCACACACACACACACACACACACACTACAATCTGATAGCTAAACGCCACTCCTGTGTGTGGAGACACATGCCCCCCCTCCTGTATTTTTGTATATTCACAGCAGTTATTCATGTAAACCACTAGTTTGAGACATTGTTTACAGCTTAAAAGAGAGTTAAATAAAGTTTGGTGATGATCAGTGGTTTTTCTGTAGGAGCAGTTAAAACAGGCCTGTCAAATTTGACTGGCAGCACTAAATTAAGGGGGGAGAAACGAACACGACACAAAGGCTAAAGTTTGTTATACACTCAATTTAATGACATATGGGAATCATTTTAATTAATACATACTGTGTTTCATTTGGGGAAGCATCAATAAAAGTCATGATCATTGATGATTCATTGATTTCTTGAACTGCCATTTGTTTTTCACCAAAAGAGATGAAAAGCAATGGCAGAGAAGGAAACTGAATCACTGTGCCATCCTTACTGCCCTTGAAAAAGAGCCTGTCTGTGTTAGGCAGTTTAGTGATATCAGATGAATATGCACAAACAGATTTTGAAAGGGTGAGATGGAATACAAACTCTGGAAAAAAAAAAAAAAAAAAAGGTTACCCAGATGGAGGGAACACAGCGGCTTAAAAACTCCCTCAAACGACCCTGATGAGTATTTTTAAAAAGGCCAAAACATCCCAGAGACAATGGCCCCAAAGGCTGGCAGCAATATGAAAGGATGAGGCACACTTTCAAAACATGGGCACATTTTTAGTCTGGATCCACTGCTGATTAATGAGTCGAAGGCTTCCCTCAGGAGGGCGGACGAATGTCCCCCCTAATCTGAACCGGTCTTCTGTGGAGACTCATTTGATGCCATAAAAAGACTATACACAACTGGCTGAAGCTTTACCAGGCGTCATTTTCACTTTACCTGAATATAGCCAATAACTAAATAAAATAAAGATAAGGAAAACTGCCTTTCTCTGTCCAATCTCCCATTTATTAGATCAGATTCCTATCTGGCTTTTCTGGAGAGACACTGAGATCATCAAAACACCTAATGTACTGTACTTCTGTGCTTTCGATGATGCACAGAGCTTCTGGTATCTAAAAAAAAAAAGGATCCCTTCTTTCTGTCCGCCGATAATTTATCGAAAAACCTTCCACAGTGTCATTGGTACGACGTGGGCCCATCCACTTAGACGTCAGGCGCTCGTGAAGGTTACGAGAACACATGCCGAGCTAAATGACTGAACATTGGTATTCCTTCTTATTATCTTAAAACCTAACATAAATAATCACTTCCGTCATATCAGTCCATTTTTCCTTGATCTGACATCTTGCGTGTAACAAATGAACACAGAGGCAGGCCTTTGGTGCCAATTTTGAGAGCAGCAGCTACATTTAGACCATCTATTTCCTTGTCCTTATGCCAGTGATTCCCTAAAGTGTGGGCCGCGGCCCCCTGGTGGGCCGTTGTGGTATTGCAGGTGGGCCGTGAGAGGTCACTAAAATTAAACAAATGTGTTTTAAATCCTTGGTCTTTTTTGAATATGTTTTTAATTACTGTAAAATATTCATGACATGATTAGAAAAACATTAAGAAGTAATAAAACAAACCAGTTAAGTGTTATTCTACTGTCATCTTAACTTAATATGACAAGTGTCACCTTATTTGTTGACCCCTTACATTAATATCAGATCATGGTTCCTTGTTTTGTATGTTGATCACAGTTGTGATTAAAGGTTTCGGTGGGCTGCGGAGATTTTTCACATTTCAAATTGGGCCTTGGTATTTTCAAGTTTGGGAATGGCTGCCTTATTCAATACATTGACATATTCACTCTGAAATGGTGCATTTTAAAAAGTTTTCACAATTTTTTTTTTCTTCAAGTGATCGTCCAAGGCTTCATTAATGGAAGTTTTAAGTCAATAAAAAACATCCAAAAGTGCGTGTCTGAAACTCCTTGGAATTAGAAAAGCGATGTTGGATGTAAACAGAACACATTACTTATGGCTGATTAAAACGTCTGAAGGATTAAAACATTAAAATGAATTGTCAGCATGAGCTACTACTGTTAAAGATAGCCCGCGGAGGCTCCCGTGTAAACAAATGCAGTTTTATTTATGTTCGTAATTCTTCATCCTCAAGTTCTTGACATTTTAAGTGTGTGTTTTCATGGTGTGAATGCTTTCCGTTATATTTCCATTTCTCTGAAAGAGCTCCAGCTGTTCAATAACGTCTCAGTAGAAGAACATCATCCAGTGATTTCTATTTCCCAAAAGCGTCTCTTCGTTTCAAGAGTGAGTCAACTTCTGGCACCAGGACGACATTTAATTATTTCTTAGATACATTTGATGTGGAGGTCATTTCAAACCAGCAGGGTCAGCTTTCCCTTCACAGCATGGTTGACTTTGATTTCAGCTGGCGCCACTGGACTGGGTTTAACCATTTAAAACAGTTATGAGAAGTTAGTTTAGAGTTTAGGCTGTCTTTGTCTTTCCAAATTTTCTTTGAAAGTAAACTGAATAATTAACATTTCAAAACCCACTCTCAACTCTGATAGTTGTATTTGCTTTGAAATCTGAGAGCATGCTGATTGAAAAATGAAAGTTTCATGGGCTTTTCTTGTTTGTGTCAGTAAATATCCATTATTTCTTTTTAAATTGTGACGAGATTTCTCCAAATTGATCCGGAACAGTTGAAATCGAAGCTCTCATCTAAGCGTAAAACAAGAAAAGGTCTTTCAGCTGGTCAAGGCTCCTTTACCATTATCTTCACGAAAATACTTTCTAGCTCTGGATCTGACCTGCACAGTGTTCAGGAGGAACTTTTGACTCTTCCTCTTCACTGAACCGCCTCAGATGAGACACATTTGTTGGCTGTCCAGTGTGAACAGCTCTCTTTAGGTGATCATTTGAGTCGCCCTGCGGCATCACCCTACTTCTGCTAAGCTTTAGCTGGTGAACCAACGCCTTTAAAATGATCCTGTAGGATATTCTGGGCAAACTTGAAAATTAATTTTTATCTCCATGATGGCGAGTGGTGTAGGGCTTGAGTCAGTAAAGCAAGCCCGAATCATGATGCTACCGCCACCATACTTCATGATTGGTAGGATGTTTTCATGCGACTAAGCTGTGACCTTTTTGCTCTATACCAATGGTTCTTAACCTTGTTGGAGGTACTGAACCCCACCAGTTTCATATGCAGATTCACCGAAAAAAAAAAATTCAAATTTAAGATGTAGGTATATGTTTTACTGGTGCACAACCATGAACCATGCATTAACATCACTGTGTTCAAAGCATGCGTGATGAATGTACCAATGAATGGACCATCACGACAGTCATGAGTCAACTACTGAGCGCACCAAATTCCCTGTAGCACAGATTGGCCAAGCCAGGTAACGTGATCACCTGTAGCCAGCGATGGCCAAGTGGGGTGTGTCATCATTAATCATATGACTTAGGTGCGTGTCTTGACCTTCACCGAACCCCTGAGACTGACTCACCAAACCCCTGGGGTTTGATTGAACCCAGATTAAGAGCCACTGCTCTATACATCGTGCTTTCCCAAACAATTTAATCGTTCTCCATCAGCCCACAAAGCATTTTCTCAGTAGCATTGCAGTTCCAGTGACGTCTTCAAGTCTTTAGCTGTTACTTTCGTGTTCTTGTTACTCGATACAGAATTCTGCAGCGTTTCTTCAGAGTCATAATGACTGGGCACCCACTTCTACGAAGAAAATCTACGGCACTAAGCTGTCTCCAGTTATAGACAATTCATCTGATTATGGACTGATGGATGTCTACGCACGTTGAGATTATTTTAATTCCCCTTCCAGCCTTCTGCAGATCAACCAGCCTCTTGAAGTCTTCCAAACCACACCTCCATAGTCATTTCTTTAATTGAAGGTGTGCAAACGGCTGTTCACAATTACCTTTTGTTAAAGTAATTAGCATTACTTTTTTGATATCGAATGGGTCCAATAATGATAAGACAGGAATTAATTGTTGTGTGTTATCAGCTTCAGCACATGTGTTGGCTGTTATACCGACTCAGAAGAAGATGATACCACATGGGCCATAGACCACGTTTATAGCAAATTAATGCAGAAAACCAGCTAATAATACCAAGGGATTCATCTACCTTATTTCTGCTTATTTCTTCTTATTTTAAATCTCACGTTGATCGAGGGCACTGCTGTTGCCCTCACTGCTCTGAGATCCTGACAGGAACATAATGTACTCATTTGCTTGTACCACATAGCTGCTAATATATTATTTACAGTGAGTCACCGAGGATCTCTCAGACTTATTGCTGAGGTGGAAGAGTCGAGGCTATGACTTGGCACACCGCTTCTGTGACTCCTGCTGGGTCCCCTAGCTGTCCCCCCCCCCCCCCCCCCCCCCCCCAACTCTCCCTTCATCCATTCGGACAGGCAAAAACCGTAGGTGTAAATGTGCGCAGGCCAGTTTCTGTAGTTTCCATGAGCTTTAACAGGAGGCGAGCACGACTCTTGATACTTTTGCAAAAGGAAACACGTGGCGTCAAAGATCTTTATTCATTCGTTTTCTATCCTTCTGATTTTTACCACATGGGGTTTTGAGGACTAATCTGTTCCAGCTGAGAGTGAGGCAGTTTTTGCCTTGTTTTTAAATCTCATTTTACTGATAAAGTATGAGCAAGAAAAACTATTATCCAAAATTTCACCAACCCAGAGATCTTCCCCAGCATGCTGTTTTGGATCAATCTTATCCCATTACCCTAACTGGACTTTTAAAAACATTATTACACAGAGCCACTTCCAGCTCTCTTGATGTGATTGCCACAAAATTTTTATTAGGAGTGATGGATTTCCATTTTTAATAATTCACAATCCTCTGGTTGTCCTGAAGATTTTCAAATGACTCATGTGAATCCACTGTTGAAAAGGCTGTTCTGGATCCTTCCACCTTTATAGTTATAAATCAACATACAAGATACCTTTTGCTTAAAAAAAATATTGATAAAATTGAGCCGAAGCGATTCTTTCCTCAGCTAGTAATGTTTTTGTTTTTTTTTTAAAGCTGCTGAGTGTTTCATTCTTATTCTTATTGGTCTGAGTGCAACTTTTAACCAGACTCAGAAATTTGGCAGGGACATCATGCTGTTCTCCCCTTATGGAGAGTTTTATGCTTCTGCAAACTATGTGATGTCGTGTCTGGTGTCCCTCAAGGGTCAGTTTTGGGACCATCTTCTTTTCTATATGTTTCCTCTTGGACATCTAATTCAGAGACTAGTATCTCATATTCTGGTTCTTATTGGTCTGAGTGCAACTTATAACCAGACTAAGAAATTTGGCAGGGACATCATGCTGTTCTCCCCTTATGGAGAGTTTTATGCTTCTGCAAACTATGTGATGTCGTGTCTGGTGTCCCTCAAGGGTCAGTTTTGGGACCATCTTCTTTTCTACATGTTTCCTCTTGGACATCTAATTCAGAGACTAGTATCTCATATTCTGGTTCTTATTGGTCTGAGTGCAACTTTTAAACAGACTCGGATATTTAGCAGGGGGATCATGCTGTTCCCCCCCTTATGGAGAGTTTTATGCTTCTGTTAACTATATGTGATGTTGTGTCTGGTGTCCCTCAGGGGTCAGTTTTGGGACCATCTTCTTTTCTATATGTTTCCTCTTGGACATTTAATTCAGAGACTAGTATCTCATATTCTGGTTCTTATTGGTCTGAGTGCAACTTTTAAACAGACTCAGATATTAGGCAGGGACATCATGCTGTTCTCCCCTTATGGAGGGTTTTATGCTTCTGCTAACTATTTGTGATGTCGTGTCTGGTGTCCCTCAGGGGTCAGTTTTGGGACCATCTTCTTTCTATATGCTTCCTCTTGGACATCTAATTCAGAGACTAGTATCTCATATCACTTCTGAGACACAATGAGACACACATTTGCCTGCCTGTAAAACCGACACACATGGGAAATTTGAGCTCATTAAGCAGTTGCCTCCTCGACATTAAAGACTAGATGGGTAGCAAGTTAATGCAGTTGAATTCTGACGAGGCTGAAGTTCTTGCAATTGAATAAAATTCTGCTCACTGCTGGTTTCTTTGGGAGCATCATATTGCTTGTTGCAAGGATCCTTGGTGTTTTAGCTCTCCAAGGCCTCATGCAGAGATATATTCCAGGATCTGTTTGAGACCTCTTACTTGCATTCATTAAAAATTCAGCTGATTTTATTTTGTTTTAATTGCATATGACAGTTTAAACATTTCGGTTTTTCTATCTATACACCAACTGCAGGTCGGCAAAGCACACAGAGGAATTTGAAAATTTTTCAGTATTACCACTTATTCTCTTCTCTTGAGAGGGAGTGCAGCAAGAATCAAACACAATACCCCGTCAAACATGTTAACCCCGAGTTAAACACCCCTAATGTGCAGTGGGAACTACACTTTCCCTATTTTTTTTTTCCAAAATCACTCTGTACCATGTCATTATCAATGACATTAGCTAAATCAAACAGCAGATGTGACAGTTTACGACTGCGGGATAAACTAACTCTGCAGAACTGAACTGCTGCTGCACACCGACTTCAAAAGATAGTCGCTTTTGAAGTGGCATGAAGGGTTGCCAGAGCCGTTGCTAGCACTGACAAGTAAAGGATTTGTGAGTCGCAATGCGAGGAGAAGACATGAGAAGGAGTGTAATTTTTTTGATTGAATGAGTGGCATTTACTCTCAGTGGTTTCTGACCCTGGTAAAGTATATACCCTAAGAAGAGAAGCACGAGTTCAGTTGGGTCCTCACTGGAGGATTGACGCCCCATCTTGGAGACGTCACGGGATAAAAAGTGCAGAAGACCAGATTCGTTGAATAACACAATGTTGCTATGAGCTTTGCACTGGAATAAGCTTTATATCACTGTGTTGTGAACCGGATCTGAACCAGAACATACACCTTTATCTGTGGAAAGTAACCCCACAAGCTGCCAAGCACTGTCAACACAGTTCATCTTCCCTTTATCGTCAGTTGGAAACAAAATTACGAGACCCAGATGTGGTCCTGAACCTTATGCATGCACATTAAGATGCATCGATGCTTGAGAACAGACAAACAGAACATATTCGCTTCAATTTATTTAACATATGGCTACATTTCTGTACATCCCAAAGAGTGAAAAATGCGGAGTGCCTTTGCCACTCAGATGAAATAAACCATTTGCCATTCTGCTTAATTCAAATGTGGATAATGGTTGCTTTCCGTAGATATAAATCTCCCCCCTTTAGGAGATTAACTTAAGATAGGGTATGGCATAAATAATGGTCCTTAACTAGCAAGATGAATGGCCTTGATTAAAGAAGAAAAAAAAGTGAGAGAGAGAAAAGCCATGCTCCACAAAAATATGCAAAAGCAATAACTTCAGTGAAGTAGGACTTCAGGAGTACTTTTTTTATGAAAGGTATGCGGCCATATGTTTAATGCTCTCACTCCTGTCTACCTTTTAAGACTGCAAGGTCGTTTGAAGCAAATTTAGCACAGCACCATGAGATTATAGAGAATATATTTCAGCTTTATCTCTCAGATGTGTCATTGTCAAGTTTCTTTGAGCCTCTCACTATAAATGAACATCTACTGCCACATCTTTGGCCAGCGGAGACGAGAGCCAAGCACATAATTTGCATTGTCAGAACAGAGAAGAGCTCGAATCATTGGGAAACAACACAGGAGGTGGCTGCAGCAACAGCCAGGACACTGCAGCACTTCTGGGGAACGGGAGGACATTATTTCTCATTTAGGAACTGACGGTTTGAGTTGGAAAAAAAAAAAATCGTGAGAAACAGATATTGCGAGCCCAGAAAACGCTGCATTCATTTGACAATGCTACATTGTATTTGTATCCGATGAATTTTTCTCCCTTCTTTATTTTTAAATAAAAGGATAAAATGAAGAGCTTCTACACATGAAAGGAATGACTCTTAGGACCAGTATAATTTTCGCATAACGTCATTAACACAGGTTCTATCTGCAAGGACTCGTGGAAAAAGTGATGCTGCAAAAATAAAGACTTCCCATCTTATAGGAGGGTTCAGTGAACCTCTCCTTGGGCCCAAAGCTCTGATCCCCTGTTCCACATCCACTCAATTTCCTCCCATCTGTGTTGCCTCATGTTGTAAAATGCACAAGAGATGTAAAGGTGGCTCACTAAGAGTTCCAGGGTTATTGGAAATCAAAACTCTGAGATTGTTTCTTTCCTACCATGGAATAACCACTACATTTCTTAATTATTGTCCTTTTCCCACTCTACACAAATGAGATATAGTGTGTTTGTGGTTCCTTAAATTGAGGCACAGTGCACAATGCCACGATGGCAGGGCCACATCACCTAACCGTACTTAATCCAAAAATGGGCTGAATAAGCAGGCTGGAAAAACATGCTCATCAACAAGCTATTTTAGCTTGGCTAACTAGCTTATGGTAACCTAAACAACCGTATATTTGTTGCTTTATATTGTTTGACTTTATGAAGTACATAAAAAAAATCACAAAACCTGCACCCTATACGTGCAGCAAAATACTTAATTTTGTTAAAATATGCAGTCCTGTAGGGTTTAATGATTGTGAATAGTTACAAGGAGGCTGAAATTCAATTCTGATGAGTTCAAGGTTTAAGGTGGTTTAAATTTCCCTGGCTGTCATGCAGGGAGCAGACATATTTAGGTCTCATGCCGGCTACTTTTGAGTCCTTATGGCTCAGTTACAGGCACTGGCTCGTGCTTTGTGGGCCAAACGTGCCTCAAAATTCATGAACAGGGCCAAACTATGATTTTGGCATGTTAACATTGAGATCGAGATAGTGTTGTGAGTGAGACCAAGCGTGGACCAAAGGCCCACACAAAATGATGATATGGGCCATGTGTAGTGGATATGTGGATGAGTTTAGGCAACCACATTCACCTTGAGTCAAAGCCATCAGTGACAGCCTAACATGGGCCATGGGCTGCAGCTATGGGCCAAGCATTCATTGCTATTGGGACCAGCTTGCCCTTATAAAAGCTGCTAAAGATTTAATGAATCTTAGTTGTTTTAACTCTTAACGATGTAGTAATTAGGGACATCTTTTGACATTGAGCTTGGTACAAGATCAGTGTCAAGATTAGAGTTGACAGGACCCAAAATCAAAATCCAGTAGTCCAAAATAATGTAATTCAGTTAAACAAAAGGCACTCCATGCTGCAGGATAGCAAAAAAAAAAAAAAAAGTTATGAAGAAAGGAATAGAGGGAAATTAGGACCAAAGCTCAGGTCGCACAGGTAGTGGAAGCGCTGTGGTCCAGTTCTGCAGCTGTTGTGCTCAGTCCTCGACACAATTCTGAATTCCCACAAGGAAACGTTTTTAAATGCAGAGCATTTGTGAGTGCTGCCTACTCAGCTGAATTTGTGAAATTCAGATTTTACCCAAAGGCTTCAATATGTTGTATGTTGTTTGTACAATTGTCCATTTAAAAAGGATGAGTGGTGTGTAAATTGGGGGCGGTCGGACAAATGCTTCTGGAACGCTTCTAAACTGCACCACGGCACCTCTGGTGCGGCTATTCTCATTGACTTGAATGGCTACGATTAACATTGGATGGTGCAGTGGTGCTGCTGTTTAACGGCTATCCTGTGTTCTGTGAGACTTGAGCTTAACAGAAACCGTAGACCATGACACAGGAGAGAAAGAATGTGCATTATGTAACAGTTCTGCAGTTACGTGAGTATTCTCCAACCTGCCATCATTCCTAGGCATGTGAAAGTCCACCACCTCATTCTGAGATATACCCACATGGTGTTCTTTCATTGTTGTTTTGGTCTGATGTACCACTTGTGGATCTCCATTTCCAATTCTTAGGTTTAGAAAATTCTGTATCATGTTTAGGTTCAAATGTGCATGGTTGTTCGTCTACATGTAGCCCTGCAATGGACTAGCGACCTGTCCAGGGTGTAGCCCTGCCTTTCACCTGAAAAAAGCTGGGATAGACTCCAGCAGATCCCCGTGACCCTAGATAGGATTAAATGGGGTATGGATAATGGATGGATGGATGGATGTTTAGGTTCAGGCACCTAAATCATTTCTTTTGTTTGAGGAAGATTTAAAATACACTGTAAAATGGAAAATTAAGAGGGTACCATACTTAGTTCTTTTTCTGCATACCAGGGTTGGAATTCAGCTCCTGCCACCTGCCAAATATGGGCTATTTTGTGTAGTAGCAGGTCAGTTTGCTCAATCTACCACCCAGTGTGGAAGATGCATAAAATGAATAATCTTCCATTAAGTGATGTAGTATACCACAGAATGGTATCATGATACATGGCTTCACGCATTGCAAGCAGAACCAAGGCCTCAAAGTATTTGTCTTTTTTTTTTTCAAAACAGCATTTTGTAAATGTTGGCATCAGAGACTGGCAGTTTCTGAAATTTATATGCCACTATGCCAAGTGGGCCAAGAAAGTTAATTTCAAACTCTGCTGTATACGTATCTTTGTATGCCATTTTTAGCATGATTTCCATTGCACATGTGATAAAAGGACATTGAGGGTCAAGTGTGATATCTTGAATTCCCTGTTGCTGTGTAGATGGCCCACTTCCTGTCAATGATGTGCTACACTCTGAATCTAAGGAGGGAGTTTTCTGCAGCTTACACCTTTCAGTAGTTAAGAGGAAAAAGAACATTTCTGACAAGAGATTTCCATTTGTGGTGATCACCAGCTGCTTCAGTGTGCAACATCTGGAGGAAATGTCTGAACTTCACCTCTGTGCTTTAACTTTCTCCTTTTCCCAACTCCACTACACTGTGCCTTATGTTTCATCCAGCTAGAAAGCAATTTCGTCCATAATTTTCATAGCGCCAACATCCCAAGTGAACAGCCAGCATCTTGTCCATAATTGCAGCCCTATTAAATCCCATCAAGTCATAAGCATCAATTTGGAAGGCTATTCCGAATTTCATCAAGCAGACTTATGATCCTGACATTGTAGGAATTTCCAATGGAGTTCACTCTACATATGCTGTACAAAAATCAATAGGTAATTTTGAAGACTTTTTTGGCATCTCATTAATTGATCAAGAATAGCCTAGTTTTCATTTCTTCCCATTTTCATATATTTTCTTGACAGCCCTAATGGAAACCTGATAATGTAAGCTGTGCAGTATGAATGCTCTCCAGGCAGTCCGTGAGGAATTCTGACCACGGTGCTAAACGATTGAGAACTATAAAAAATGGATTTTAATAATGCAAATATTTAAAAGGCAGGTGAGGGTATGTCTTACATTATCATTCCATAAAAAATTGACAAGTTTCTAATAACTGGGCCTCTATCCTCATACCAAATTTCAGACATGATCTTCCACAACTTATCGTCCACTTTCCCATTCATGACCTGCTCTATCTAACTTGGTGAGAGATTTGTCATGTGCCTAATTTAGATATTCTATATTCTGGGTTTCCGGACCCACAGGGAAAGACATAATTGAAAAGGCTGTGTCAAGCCTCCCCCACTCCACAAAAACCTCCCAGGGACATGCTAACGTTAATTATCTCCCATTGCAATATGGCCTAGTTTTATAATTACTGGTCCTGCCAAATATACTACAACATACTAACCCCCTCACCAGACAGTTATTAATTTAGCGTGTGCAATCCATAGACATGTGCTGTACAGTTTGCCTGCTCACCTTATTTACAGACTGGATAACAATATTTGCACTTGAAGGTTTGATTGGATTTAGTGTCACAGTCGCACACTGCGGGTAAGAAAACTGAGACAGGCTCTTCATTAGCTGTGCATATCTTATCGACATTAGTGTGCTTATTTCTGCATCAAAGGGTTACAGTGTGCAAAGTAAACATTAAGATTAATTCAGTTGTCATAAGCCTTGTGAAACCAGCTGTTTAATGTCTTCTGCAGCTCTAAAGGAGCTGTCTTCCGTCTGAAGGAAGACTTTAGACTCTAGAGACATACTGCCAGCTCTTAGATGTTTGTAAACCTTTTAGAATTTTTCTTTTTTTTTCTAACTTCTGGATAAGAGATAACCAAAAAAATTTTTTTTAAATGTATTATTTATTTTTCCAACAGGAACCTCAGTTAAGCAAATGGTATCATAACGCCTTATAGAGTGACTAAAATGGTCCAGATTGGCATATCTGTTGCTACCAAATGTATGCAAAGATTCTTCAGTATGTGATGTGACCGCTTCAAGCAGCAATGACTATGTATATATTTAGATGACCATTTAACAGTCCGTCACATCGACTTGGATGCTTTTTAGCACAGTAGTTCATAAAGAATTGCTCACTTGCTACTTTCTTTCCATGCAACACTTCTATTGCTTTTAAAGTCACTACTTTGACTTGGTCATTCAACAACACAATCTACTTCATTTTGGAGAATGTTTTTTGTTTTTCTGGTCATTTTCTTGCTGAAGGTGGTTTCAGACGACACTACACGTCTTGTAACCATGAGTCTGGAAATCGTTATTGTCTCATGGTGGTGATTGGCAACAGGGGATCACAATCTTACAACTTGGCTATGCACTTATTATCCGGTCTCTAAACCATGTTTTGTTAACAAAACATGCACAGGAGGTCAATCCATCCATGCATTAAAGAGGCAACAGCCAAAGGGCCGAGACCTCCATATGTTATTGTGTGGCACCAGTCTGAGGTATAACTGGGATGAGACAGGGGGCCCCATATGTCATATGTTTGTCACATGGGGTCAACATTGCATACTGACCCCATGTGAATTGCTAGCAATGTTTGTGTTCAGGTACATGACTGATAGATGGGCATGGGCCCAAAAAGGGTGTTTCATCTAAAAACATAAGTTCCAATATGGAACCTGTGGACAATTGCATATGGGGCAGCATTTTTCGGCTCATTTATATCTGAGGCGGGCCCCACAAGCCAAGAAATATTGGCTGGTAACTCATTTCAGCCACTGCTCACAGTTCATGACCAGTAAATGGGTGTAGGACTAAAATGCACTGAGTCAAGTTTGTCTGCAGCTGACCTGAAGAAATACTTGGAGACCATGCAATCTAACCAAGTTACGCAAGACCTAACACAGGTGAACATTTCTATTTAAAAAATAGACCTAGGGAAGAAACTCCCAGTACAAGCTGTATGTGACAGAAAAAGTTTTCTAAACATTCTCTATCTGTTGACAGTCAATCTTCAAGCATCTTTGATGAGTCTTGGAATAGTTCAGACATAATGACCGACTTACAACTGGCGAGCTTCAATTTGTCAATTTGATCAAGGGTTGTTGTTGACTGACTGAGCATCTTGCAAATCTGGCTTAAAATTGGTGCATTGTTGTGAAGTCGACTTAAAGAAAGCCTTCTCCTTTAAGATTTAGTTCACAGGGGTGATGGAAATCGATTGCTGCAATTTGTACCGCAGCAGCGTGAAATCCAGTGTGCAGAGTGAAGGTGTACTCCACGGTTAAAACGTGAAAAAGACACTCGCTAAGGTGCATTTCTAAACTGGAAACAGTTCCTTAGCACCTTGTTAATGGAAGAGCAAGGCTGGTATTGGCGTTTCGTATTGTAATCATTTATTTAGTTATAATTCACAGAGCATACTGGTTGCTATTAAGTGTAGAGGTTTGTCGCTTTTGATGCCCACTACTAGATACCGATTTACTTTGGTAAATTACTCATGCTTAGTCAGTAGTGTAAAGGAAAGGTTTATATGCTATAATGTTATTTGTTGACCATACACTCCATATGGTCACAGTTACAATATTGTGTATCTTATTTTATTTCATGCTACATGAAATGTATAAAAGGAATATTAAATAGACATGAAATATACATGGTAATAGCCCTCAGGTTAAAGATTGTCAAGGATAAAAGGTTGAAATAATTTAAGGTAAAAATTTCATGTATGGTTAATAAATAAGGAAAAAGGGTTAAACGCAACGTACAGTTTGAGTTACTACTCGTATTTCTTTTATTCAGTACATTTTGTAGCTCTTATGTTGCATTCGCATGTAAGGCTGTTCAATAAAGGGATTGTGAACCATCAGTTTGAGAGACCATCATTTTAACCGGGATGCTACAATCAGGACCATCATCCTATTGAGTGTGTACTTTTGTATTCACATAAACTGCCAATCATAGAGGGTAACATTGTTTTGAAACTCGTTTCATCTCACACTAGATTATTTACCTCAAAAAGGAAACTTGCAAAGTATCATATGTTATTTCTGGCTCAATGCCGCTTTAGTTCCCGGGTTTTTGAAGCCTAGCACCACAGTGGGCAGTTGAATAACCATCATCTGCTGTCCCTTATACTGTCATTTGAAGTCTCAACCCTTCTCTCTGACTCTGAATCACCCTCCTCTCTCAGAATTTGAAACAATGCATCTCTTAGGTCTCAATGTGGAGCACAACAGCAACACTAATCTCTTTGAGATTTTTGTAATTCTAAACATAAAAGGACTCCATACTTCATAACGTAAGACTCTCTGCTTCTCTGAACTCAGCTCTGCTTTCTGTGTTGCTTTCTGCTAATGACATCATTATGCAGTATTTTTAAAAGAACTTCACTCCTTTCTTATTAGGATTTTACAGGGAACATCACAATTACTTGGCATTTTGGCATGCTGAAAAATTACCCAATGTCTCTTTTTCCTTTTCTCATCCGTTCCAGCCGAACCCAAACACTTCTCTGAGCCAATGTATATTAATTGGTTTTATTTTTGCAAATCATTAACTTTTAAACTTTTTTTTTTCCATCAAAGTGGAAAAGTCCAGAATGCTATGAAGCAAACCTGAAACTTATTTCACATTTTGCAAAAGTTCAGTTTTTGTAGTTCTTTGTTGAGTGTTCAACATAATAGCTTTTTATCCTTGAATCCTTCATGATTTTCCAGCTACTCATATTACTTCTTCTTGATGTTGCCGTCACCTGGGATTGCCATGTCTACCACGACCACTTTTCTTCTGCAGTTTGTTGACCACCACAAAGCCCGATTGGGTAGCCATCACTAGTTTATCAATCTAGAATTGGAAGTGTTGCGATGTCCTATGTCTGTACCGCGGCTTAAGGAGTACTGATTTAAAAAGTGCTGGCGGTTCGTTAAAACAACAATTTAAAGATGAGCTAAAATATACTATAAATATAGTATGACCATTAAGAATTAGTTAAAAACCGACTATGCCGCCTAGGGATGAGCCCAGGACTCTCCAAGGCTCACAGGTTCTCTAAAGGAATCAGAGGTAAACAGAGTTAAAAGAATGTACCAGCATCAGTTAAAAAGGTTTTATTGCTTAATATACTAAAAACTATAATGATGTCCATAAAAAAATGTTTAAAAATCCCAGGACGAGTGCTCCAACTTTGTCTCCTCACTCAGTCCTCTCTCCCTCTCCTGGTCGATCCCCGTAGGCACCCACAGCTAACCGCATCCTTGGCCAGCTCCTCCCACGCCTGGCGGTGGCCTTGCACTCTGCGGCTGTCCTCCGGTAGTCCTATCAGAAGGAACCGAAATACCTGGAGCTGGTATCGTGGATATGATAGCTTCAAACTTTGTACCCCCCTTGCCTGGCCCCGCAGCCAACCCCTCTTGTACCCGCTGCACACAAGACCGAAGAATACTCAGTATTCCTGGACGGTGATCAAGTCACCACCCAGGCTGGAGTATTCACGCCAAACCGGTACACGTCGCTGCGGTTCAGGCTGGGTCCTCCTGGTTCTGGGTCCCTACACAGCCACCGTGTCTGCAGGTGCTGGTTGGATGAGTGGGTCCTCCCTTGTCTCTTGGCCAAGTCATTTTTCAGTCAAGTCTGGGAGTTTAGTTGGGTGCTGCCTCTAGGGGAGCAAGACACACTGCATGCAAATAAACCCAAAAAATTTTTACACTTCAAAACACAAAAATCATGCAAACACCCATGCACACATCTCCTAAAACTGTTTCCTTCACAGAAGTGCCACAGGATCTTTCATTCCCCAGCACTCTTGCAGCTATCTCCCATCTTGACTTTGGGACTTCCAACCCATACTCAGTACAGATGTTCCTATACACTGTTGCAGCTACTCGGTACTTACTTGCCTACATCTTTACATCCTTCTATTATGCACTTGACTGTCTCAGTCCAAACCAGGGGTCATGTCTGATGCGGTAGGCCCTGGCCTCTATTGCTGTTCTGCTCCTGTATTGCTATGATTAGTGCCTCAATGCTGTCTTTCAAACCAGCCTTTTCTAGGCTCCTCCTTCTCTTCTTCCTCCTCATTGGATTTCTAGTGTTCGAGACATTCATTTAGCATTTCATCATTAAGGGCCACCTTTCCTGGTGGCTTTGACACTAATGAAACCATGGCCTTCCTCCTTCCACTTCTTGTGGTCAATACAAGTTCAATCTGAGCATCAGAATAGCGAGGAAAGTGGGTTGAAGTGATTCTGAACATGGCATGGTTCTAGTAGACCATGTCCATCCTTTTTATGACCACAGTGTACCCATCTTCTGAGGGGAACTTCCAGCAGCATAATGCACTTCGTCACAAAGCTCAAGTCATCTCAACGTGGTTTCATGAACACAACATTGAGTTCACTGCACTCCAGTTGCCTCCACCTCTGCCAGATCTCAATCCAGTAGAACACCTCTGGGACGTGGTGGGATGGAAGATTTCGTCATAGACGTAAAGCCAACAAATCTGCGGTAACTTCGTAATGTCATCATGTCAATACGGACCAAAATCTCGGAGGAAATTTCCTAAAACCTTGCCCAGTCTTTGCCACAAAGAATTAAGGCAGTTCTGAGGGAAAAAGGGGGTCCAACCCAGTATCAGATCAACAACATCTACACAACAGAAGTCTTTGAAGAACTAGGGGAATATTAGAGATTTAAGACCATTACAAGAAATCTCAGGCATTTGCCCACTATTATTTAAATCTGTAGAAATCATTTTTGGGTCTGTAATTGGCATGGAAAGGTTCAAAAAGCTTTTCATTAAACCATGTAAAATTGGATCCAGGTTTAAAGTGACATATTAGATGAGAAAGGAAAACAAACAAAACAACAACAACAAGGGGGCTGATTCCCCCTGCTCCTATTGATTTCTGCCCATGGCTGTAACATTTGATCCATTTGTTTCATCTCAAAGCAGCAGACAGTCAAAATATAAGTGGAAAAGTGTTTGATGAACATCAATAACATTAGCAAATTGTTTCCTTTAACCTTGAAGCCATGACGGTTAGTTAGGCACACATAAACGGGGACTGTATTAAGTCCAAACTCTAGTATCACTCCTTGCAGACCTTGACAAAATAACGATCGAAGAAGAAAACACCTAAAAATCCCTGTGCCTTTCACGTATAAACCCATGCAGTTCTGAAGATCAATTTTGTCATTAAATGCATTTGGCATATAGCATATGGGGTGAAAATTTTTTAATTAAAAATTCAGCAGCTGGATGAATTATTCTGTATCTCATCATCTTAGAGAGCCCGGGGTAAAACAGAGAGATGGTGTAATGCATATGAGAAGCGTTCGTCTTAAGTTTCTTCTCATAGCGATGCGGGACATCAACAAGATTCACTTTCTATTCAAGCGCTTCTGGTTAGAAATACCAACAAAAAACATTATTTTCAAAATATGTGTGTTGGAGTTCATTTTATCCCTGAAATGAAACATTTGAGCGGGTTATTATTTACTCTTGCATTGAGGATCAAGGATCTAACATGAAAATTAAAATGTACCTGCCAAATAACTCCAAGGACAGATATTTTATCCCACAGAAGAAGGAAATTGTGGCTCTCTTAGTCTACCGTTTGTTGCTGGTCCCCTGGAGTTAAAGATGTTTGTTTCCCAGCATGTGAACATATTTACAATATGAATAAATATATGCATCACACTGGTGTGTCTCTACATATCTGACAGAAGAAACACTTGTTGCAATGTTAGCTTTAGTGCTGGAATATTAATAACTAGGATTTTCTTTCTTCACATTGCCGTGTCTTTGGCCACATCCAATTACTTCAGTTACTTCATGCCACTCTAAAATTAAAGATAGCAATTAAGTGACAAACCGCTTACCCACATCTCATCACTGACTAAAGGTTAACAGCAAGCGAGGACAGATATAGACCAGGAAAGTAAAACTCTATAGGTTCCATCGGCTTTTTTCTCCCCCGTAGAGTCCCAAAGCAGTCGCTCCACAATATATCTGGTTAACCCTCTGCTCAGATTTTATTGCACTGATCCCTCAAGCTATGATCTACATCAAGCAAAGTCTCTCCACCTCTATTAGCACAAGCACTTGTTAAATTAAAGCAAAAGATGTGAACTTGATTTTCGCCCTACTTAAAAAAAAAGAAAAATCTAAATGTATGCGGTGTATGTTCTGAGAGCTACAGCTGAAAATATAGCATCAAAGTTGCATTTATTTTCCATTTCTTGTTTTGTTTTGTTTTCTTTTTCAAAAAGGATATAAACTGGTGTCTCCAGCGCTATAAAAACTGTCCTCAGATGTTCATCTTGGAAAATAAGGCAATAGATCAGCAGCAAGTTTTATGGGAGCCAGCGAGTGCAAACGAGGCCATGCTCATCAGGAAACATCATTAAAGGAGCTATCCCACACTTCCTCACTTTTTTATTGTAGCCTCTATTAATTCATTTCTTGCAGACCTAGGACAAAAATGTATATATCCTTTTTGGCAGAAAAAAATACACACATATATACATACACACACTGGATATATACATAAATACATGCATACATACATAGTTTTAGTGAATACAGAAACAATACTTGATACAAGTAAGTTTTAACAAAGGTTTTAAGTGATTTCTTTGCGTAAATGCATAAATACAACATGTATCTCACCTTAACACAACTGTGTTGATATTTACCATCACTTACACCATTCAGTTACATTAAATCTAATGTATGCTGGACTAATTCAACAGTTAGCAAAAGAATGAATACGAAGCTACAAACTGGAAGCTAGCTTCAGGTCTGAAGGTTTTCAGGTTTAACTGTGAATCAGATGGACCTGTGCTTGCTGTGATTCTACATTAAAAGTTTAACTTGAAGCACCGCTGCATGTTAAACTCGAAATGTTGTTTAACATGCAGGTGGAATTGTATACAAAAGCGCAGCTAAGCTTAGCCACATGTCTTCTGAAATGCTGTAGCGGGCTGTTTTCTGTTGGACTTCTTTTTTGTTGCACTCTAAAATTTGCTTTTTTTTTTCTTAATGTTTTTTTTGCATTTTCTAAAATAATGCTTCTTTTTCCTCTATTATATTTTGTTTTTGTGGCGTTTTCTGGATTTCCTGTTCTACTTTCTGAACTTCAGTAAAACCAAACTTTCGATGTCTTCTAGTATTACCGTTTTGTTGTGTTTTCTATAATAAGTGGAATTCTAAAATACTGCAGTGTTTTGTTTTTCATTTTTTCATGAATAAAAAAAAAAGATAGCGCATGAGAAGCTGCTGACCTGAATGTTATAATACCCTTCATTATTGGCACTGGTTAGTTTTTTTATTCAATGGAAGACATACATTTTGAAACTACTATGTTTCAGTGTTCCTATTTTCTTGTTATTCTTCTACGGTTAATTCTGCATCAGTACCGGCAGTATTTTTCTTGTCTTTTCATTGTTTAGGAGGCTGTTTCTCGTACACATTAGGACAGTACTGTCCGATAACAGATGAATTAAAATAATAGTCATCTTGGATTGGGCTGTTGAACAATATCTTGGATCTATAAGACACTTTGTGTGTTTTGAGGTGACAGAAACTAATTAGTAAGCCCAGTACCTTTTGCTAATCATATATTATGATCAGTCTTTCATTTCCATCAAACAGCAAAGCTTTTCTTGAGATTTTACAGCCTGTAAGTGGACCGTAAAACTCAAGTTGCTGTTGCAAGTCAAGGATTAGCTCCAGTCTTGTCGCCTTTCATTTAGATCATTTGTCAACCATGAGTACATTTCAGTCTCCTAACTATGACAGTGATCCTAAACCATTTTTCTCTATTAAAAACATTCCTTCTTGACTTGACTCTAAACAGTTAACTGTGCTGAGCAAATTGGTATTTGTTGTTATTGCAGCTTGGATATCTTCAGGACTTTTTGAAAGCTTTTCCTCCCACACCCTCACACTTTCAAGAAATTTTGTTGAATTGAGTTGAATTTTTGTCGAGAAATTTGCCATTCTAATTTTTGATATAAATCACATGAAAGCTTTGATATAAAAGGCTGCATGCTTCATTTATTCCTGTAAATTGTGTTGAAACAGCAACGCTGCTCTGGTGTTTCAGTACATATGGAGTAAAACACCTCACCTTTACAAGAACAGGCTCTGTTCCATTTTTTTCCACCTTATCTGTGGGCTTTGCAGCTTCTCCCAGCGGGTCTGAAGCTTCCTCTGACTTTGTAAAGACACATCAAGTGTGCTGCAGACATGAGAATAACTGTCTCTGTAACCGTGTAAACCGTGTGATTGACAGCTCTCTTGAACATGCTTCCCTGTCTGCCAAGTACCAAATGCATGCTGGGAAAAGCTCCAGCCCTGAGCCAAAAAGCCAAATAAATCCATGCTCCCTGTAAGGGTGAGCATGGAAATAACAGCTTGACTGTAAATACAGCACAAAGTGTCACTGAGGTGATGTACCACTATGATCAACAAATTCCAAATACTACAAACGAGCCGACAGAGCGGCGTGGAGGTGTCCCTTGGCCCTCCATTACAATAATACTCACATATAGGATGTTTCAGTGCTTTGACTGCTGTTTTGTGATAACTGTAAGAAATAGGCCATGTTCTATTTGTAAAAAGGTGTTTCTTTAAAGCAACTCTGCATAACTTTTCCACCTTAAGATTTTATCTTTAAAATTTCTCTGATGGTTCATTGACTTTTATTAGGCCTTGGATATACAGTGGTACCTCTACTTACGAAATTAATTGAATCTGGAAGTAGTTTCGTCACCTGAAAATTTCCTAAGTAGAGACGCGTTCTCCATGTAAATGCCCTAATCAGTTGCAAGCCCCCCAAAATTCGAACATAATTTTTTTAAAATAAATTATAAATAATACATGGAACAACATAAAGACCTGTAAGAGATAAATGTTAGAACTAGAAAAGCACTCGGAGAGCGCAGACCTCCACCAAGCGCAACAATTATCAAAAATTTGAAAGTGATCCAGGATTTCTTCTGGATCACACCCAAAATGAAATCAGTACTTCCTTTTCACATTTCTGACAACTCCTAAAAATTTAATCAAAATCCATCAATAACTTTTTGAGTTTTCTTGAACACAGACAGACAAAAAATTGTTCGTTTACCTGGGTTGCTGGGTTACGCTCATACAAACAAGGGGCCCTCCTAGCCAATGGGATGCTAAGCGATAGCCAATGGCAGAGCAGCTTGGACGCACTGCTTTCAAACCGAGATACAGAGCCGACAAGTATATTTACATTCGGTAAACTCTGGGAGTTGCGAGTAGCAGCGCATACTGTATTTTTGCCATTCGTATCCTGAAATTTCTTTTGTAACAAGAGGCAATATTTTCCCGTTGAGGCCTTTCGTAACCTGAAAAATTCGTATGTAGAGACGTTCGTAAGTAGAGGTACCACTGTACATGTAATTTTAATGCATACATGAATGCATGTAAACCGCACTTGTTTGGTGGTCACGCATGTCCTAGAAAAAGAAAAAGCAACGTGTAAGTGAGATGCAATATTCACTTGAACACTAGAGGCGCTAGTGTAAATCGATGCAGCAGTTGACCGCAAGTGACCGGCGAGGGACCTACTCTTGGTGTTTCTTGTTGTCAGTTTCTTGCACTGGGACAATAACAGAAACAAACTTATTTCCTGGTGACATTGATGTAATGGCCTAATAGAGGGGTGTCCAAACTTTTTTTCAAAACGGGCCACATTTAATAATGTGAAAATGCCCAAGGACCACCCATTCTGCCAGACATTCCTTGAATCATTAAAGATGAATAAAAATACATTGTTTTATAGAAATTGTATTTCAAATGTTTCCGTTTTCATTTCTTTACATGGGAATGTAGATACCTTTGTTCACTTTTATACAGATTGGTGTGGATAACCCACTTCGTTCTCCATCCGTAAGGAATTTACTCCATGATAGTGTCATATCCTCAATCGCTGAACAAACAGAAACTAATAAATCTGTTCCTCTTGTTTGGTCCTTAAGGGTCCGGAGGTCAAGTAGCTCCTCAGTTACATCCATGTCATCGTCAACTCCTCTAAAAAAAAAAATCAGTATCTGAGCAGTGTCAGATGCATCTGTGCTTTCATCGCAGGCTAATGAAAAAGAAAGTCTAAATCTATTCCCTTGGCCGTCAACTGTTTTTCAATATCTGATGGCTTGTCTGTTCATCTCTGCCTGGCTCATAAACCTGCAGCACGGAGAATTAAAAACACTCGCTTCTTCATGGGTCAAATGTTCTCTGCAATTTTCATGATGCAGTCTTTGATAAATTCATCTTCTCCGAAAGATTTTTCTGTATTTGGCGATAAGCATCACTACCTCTTGGCTCGCCTTTGCGGCACTTTCATTTGACTCTCAGACAGCTTCCAGCCGCTTAACCTTCTCGGCGCAGTCACCGTTTGATAGGTAGTGTCTTTTTACTTTCAATTCCTTATACGCATTCAAAAGCAAACCGAATTGTTTTGTTTCAGTGAGGATATATTGCATTTTCAACCTGTCCTGGAAGCAGCGGCCCCTCACAGTCTACTTTCCTTTTAATCTGCAGTTGCCGTCTCAGAAATCTGCCGGAGGAGGTCACAGCAGGGCTCATGCAGTCAGAGGGCGGCAACAGAATGCTGATGGCGCCATTCGGTGACACAGAAAACTGCATTTTGTACACGAGCGATATGCATATTCTATTTGACAACGCTAGCGGTCCATAAATTATACATTATATGTCAGAGGCTGCAGGCCACTTCCATGTTGCCTTCTTGTATGCGGTTGTAGTTTTGACTTTGGGTCACCATTGTGCCTCCAAGCGGAGGCCTCAGGTGTCACCCATGATGTCCACGTAGTACTGAAGGAAGAAACATGCACAGCACAGCTGGTTGTTTACATGAACGGAAACGTGATGAAACTGCAAGCATGTCCCAGGCCTGAGGGTGAATGGGACCTCCCCTACTGACACGGCACGCTTCGCTGTTCTTGAGCTCTGCAACAATAAGCTTTAGCTTGTGAGGACCTGCATTACATTATGACAACAACACATCACACATCAATGCTAAGGAGCTAGTAGCTGGCCCACCATTTCAGCAGATTCATCATGGCACTGATGCCATAGGAAACCGGAGGACTAGCTTGGTGGAAGTGAGGAAGATAAAAAAGATGGCAAAGCAAAAAATTAATAAAAATAAAGCCAATATTTCTGTAGAACCTTTCAAATTCCAAGTTCTGAATTTCTTAAAGAACTGGAACATTTAGCTGTGTTGAGACTAAAACCCTGTGTGATTGTAGCAAGGTTATTATCGTTAACAAAAACGAATGAAATAACGAAAACTAGAATTGAAAAACCATATTTGTTAACTGAAATAAAATTAAAATGAGTTTTTTAAAAAACGATAACTAACTGAAACTGTATTATGTGTTTATAAAACGAACTAAAATTAACTATAAAAATGTCAAGAACGTCCTTCGTTTTCGTGTTTGTAATTTTTTTCCTCATAAATGTTTAAAATCTATTAACTTCGCTCTGCCGTATGACAACAACCATTAAAAAAAAAAAAAGAAAAACCTAAAGCAGTTATGGCTGCGGCAAAAGTTGGGAGAAAGCGGCACAGTCCTATTTGGGATTTATTGACTATGACTGTGTTAATGATAAAAATAAGTGCCTTGTTGTAGAAGCAGGTGATACAATGTGTGGAATACTTCTGAAGGAGAAAAAAACCCACAAATCTGAAAGTCCATTTGAAAAGCTCGCACAAGAAGGCTAACCAAGACTACCTTGATAAGTTAGCCTAAGCTAGCCCCCTGGAAAGAGAAGCTACAGCTGCAGGCCAGTCAGCGTTGGGAAGGAACGGGAGAAAACAGCAACTATAATGGACTGTTTCCACCGGCGACCAAATAGCTGCTGGTCAGTAAATACGCAGGAACACCACACGCGGGAAGATGGATTGATAAATATGTTTATTGAGACCGGAATGTAAACACGACTATGTGATTCGATAGTCTTCAAAAAGTTCAGTGCTTCACTCGAACCAAAATTACAACCCTAATTTATAAAATAGAACTAAAACTAACACTGAAACTAATAAAAAACTAAATTAAAACTAAGTATTTCAAAACAAAAACAAATAAAAACTAGCAAAACTGCTCTAAAAATGAATTAAAACTAACTGAATTTGGAAAAACTAAACTAAAAACTAAATAAAAACTAAAACTAATGGAAAATCCAAAACTATTATAACCTTGACTGTAGGATGCTATTATGAGGCGTGCGCTCTGCCTTTGCATACTTCTAGAGGACGCATGTCTATTTGTAGAGATACAGCATGTAGAATACATGCATTAGTTGTGCAGCTAACTACTCTGATATATTAAAAAGTGGGATTCCGCTAACCATGGCTAGATTGTAAATATCAACCTAAAACTGGCTGCTATGAACAGAGCTGTAAAGAAATGGTTGGAAATTGGAGCTTTTGTACTCTCTCTTGATAGTATTTTGACATGGTGCACATATCTCATGGAAGCCCCTTGAGTCAACTCAGCCTGTTTAGCATTCCTAACTACACTTTCTTAGCAAACTGATTGTAGGATTATTAAAAAAAAAAAGGCAAATCAAAACCTCATTTTGTCTGCCAAAGTTAACTCTGTGGTTCACTCCTTTTGCTTTCTTACAGAAATGTTTACATGGAAGGAACACTTTTCATTTTGCTCTCCAAAGTTCAATTCGCAATAAATATTTATGCGTGATGCATTTTGAACACAAGTCCTGAAGCTAAAACAGAAGGTTTCGTCCAAAATAAGTGAAGGGATTTCTGAAAATAGGGTGTAGAGTGTAAAGCCAAGTGAAAAAGAGAAAAGCCCCTTTGGCAACTAAATACCCAGCCAACATTTGATTGTGGACCCCTCTGGGCTCTCTAGTTTCAGATCTGGCAGTTCTCAATTTAAATGTAATTTCAGTAGGAACATCAGGAAAGAGGTTGAATGGAAAGATTTAACCAGAATGAATGTAAAGTACTAGTTAGCACCATAGCTCACAACAAGATCTACATCTCTGATGGGCCACCTCAGTTAGCCAAGCATTGGCTTGTCAGGGGTCCCGGTGGTGCTTGATTGGAGCTCCACCAGTTCCCTGTTTCAGCTCTGGCAGCACTTGTTTCAAATATTATTTCAGTAGTGGCATCAGGAATGAGGAATGGGTGAACAGATTTGACCGGAGTGAATGTAAAATAACATTAATTACATCGTAGCCAGGTGCTCACAGAGCAGTGTAGGACCTAAAGGTCACATCAGTTAGTCCAGCATCAGGTTGTCATGGGTCCCTTGATTGGAGCTCCGCCGCTACATACTACCAGTATTTCAAATGTAATTTTGGTAGCGGCTTCAGGAACGTTGTAAGGTAAATGATTAATTACCTGTCATTGGATGAGCAAGAGCTAATCGATTTCCCCATTTCTGAATAAACTTGAGGTTCGGGTGGAGTCTGTCTTGGGAAGATGGCAACCTTCACCAAAAAGAATTTCTCAGTCTGAGATGAACTGTTTAAAGTACATCCTGGTGTTTTAATCTTTGATTCATTTAAACCATTGTGTTATTTGTTTTGCAGTAATATAGATTTCATGGTCCGTGACCCCCATGTTGCGCTGTCACCCATTTGTGCGACAAAGAGTGCAATACAAGAATTTTATTCCCATTGAAAAAAGTACAGTCCTAAATGAGTTTCTAAATGTCTAAGGGAGAAAAAAAAAATGTTAAAAGGAAAGCAGAGGAAGATCATTCATCTGATGTGACAGAGAGAATTATAAGGTATAATATTTAACAAGCTTTTCACACACTATTTCTCGTGTCATTCATCCACCCCAGCTTGATATCCCCAGCTAGCTATTTCATTGCACTTAGGGACTGGGAACATTATCATTATGTCTTTGCGCTGTACTCCTCAAGGCTATACAAAGTCTTTTTTTTTTTTTCCTCTTTTCTTTTACTACTCCCAGTTCATTCATTCTCCCTGGCCCTTGTTAATTAAAATGCTGAATGGCACACTTTAGGTTGCAACACAAAATTTTGTTGTTTGACCTTTTCTTTTTGCCAATATGTGGTGCTGCGGGAGTATGACGAGGTGATGAATGGATGATGTACTATCTGAGCTGATGGGCCTCTTTGGAAAAAATTAATGAGAACACAGTAAGCAAGAGAGGAGAAAAGAGGGAGGGTCTGTTTTTTTTTTTCTTGCCTTTGTTTCAAGCTTGCTTTTCTCTCCAAGGATTATGTATATACTGTATCTTGTGTCTAATGTAGTTATTCATTGTGTGAACACTTGGGACTGTTAGATAAAAGATACCATTGCGGGACAAAAAAAAAATAAATTAGGAAAGAGACTGAATGCTAAAAGATAGAAATAGCTTGACAGAGACAGGTGCAGTGATAAACATCACGGATGTCATCTATTTTCCCTTCATTAATGCTAATGTCTGTCACGCCCCGTTTGTGCAAATCAAATATGTAAACCGTGACACAAAAAAAATCAATGTTTCTGAAATGAGTAGTTGTCAGAAACTGTCATTTGCGGTGCCTCGTCCCACAAAACAAAGTCTCTCATGCAATTAGTGCCAATGAGCTGAATGCCAAACAGCATGCAGCTAAAAGCAGGGATTGCGCCGAATCCCAAACTGATTGTTGAATCAACTGATTTCCTTCTGCCTGTCCTTCCACTCTTCTTATCCTTCGTTCTGTCAGCAAGAGCTACCCAAATGAGAAGCCAAAATGGATAAAATCTATTATCTGCTGCAAATTAGTCAAGCCTTCTTGACTGTCTCATGAGTCATTACTGCAAAGGTGAAAATGATTCTCCAGTAGATTAACACATCTTCCTGAAATGTAATAAATGGTGCTTAGCCTCAATGATGACCACATGCGCTGTAGATGAAGACTTTCATTGAAGGCCCAATAGATATGTATGGCAAGTAGCAGTTTCTGTCACTAATGTGCAATACTGGATGAAGCCCAGAGTATACTCGAATTAGACAGCGCTTTAATGGATGCTCCTGGAGACTACTTGATGTTTTATAGCTACCGTCTCCATCTGGCTAAATGGACCATTTCAGTTAGGGGTTAAATGAGGATCTGTGGTTTCAGGGTTCCCGTTACTTGCAGCATGCACGCCAGAGTATCTATGGGAACTGGCAAATATATACAGATGCCTACTTTTGAAAGGAAATCAATGTGACTGATAGTTGATGAAATTTTATCAGAAGTATTGTGCTCCAGTTTCTGTTTAGTTATTACATTAATGTGGAAATAAAATGAACATATCTTAAAAAGTATATATTAGGGCAGTCAAAGTTAACATGTTAATAACACGGTAACGCAAATTCTGTTTAACGGCAATATTTTTTACCGCGAGATTAACACACACGTTTCTGTAAATATGACCCTCGGCCAATAAGTGTATTTACAGTCAACGTGTGGGACAGACATGGCGACAGAAAAAGGTCTTATGAACGGTAAGTTTAGCTTTAAGGTGCTGCCAGATGGGTCTGTTGACAAGAAAAAGGTTATTTATGTTTTTGTCGCTGTGAATTGAGTTACCACCACAGGACGCGGTAAAGTTAGTTTCACATCCAAACATTTGCCTGTTGTTTTTTTTTTTCTATAAACTTTAATAGCGTCATGAAAACGGCACCGATTTCATCCAGGTTGGTATCATTTTGTAGATATAAGTATGCCAGACATTTCACAAGCATCATCAACCCTCGAATTTCAGTGAGTGTGGCTAAAACTCTCAAGGAACAGCGCTGAATGTCTTTCTGAGTACCTCGCTGCTGACGTGGAGTTTAGGGACCATCAGCAAATTACTGTGGTCAAGCAGCAGCCCCAACAAAATACACTAAGAAGCTGATGAATTAAGCCCCCAAAAAGTATGTCAGCATTGGTGGACTTCTGGTTTTCAAAATAAAGGCTTGAAAAAACAAATAAAGCAGATCCCCATGACCCTGTATAAGACAAAACGGGTATAGATGATGGATGGATGGATAGATGGTTAAACAGAACATTAAGAAAGATGCGATTAATATGCGATTAATCACGAGTTAACTATGAAAATTTTGCGATTAATCGCGATTTTAAAAAAAATCGACTGACAGTCCTTAGTATATATAAATGCATACTTTTTTGTGCTTAATAGTATATTTTTGGGAGTCTAAAGTTACTACCAAATTAAAAAAAACTCCAGCATGGCATAACCCTGCTAATTTATTTGGGTCCTTCCAGGTCTGAAAGTATGGAATTCAATGAGTTATTCAAATTTGCAGGGTACTCAGTCATCCATAGGTTATCTGAAGATGGACGATGCCACATTAACAAAAATTTTCCTTTTTCCAACCCTGGTTAATCCAAATATGGATGAGTGGGCAGAACAAACAAGACCAACAGCTGGTTGGAACATACCCACCAATCTTTAGTTACCACAAACTAGGTTTTTGAACTTGGCTCATTCTAGCCTATGATGGAATCTACTTTTACCTCACATTGTTTCTGATTGAATCTGTCCATTTATGCTAATTTTCCATACTACTAGTGACACAACCTTAGAGTACATAGTTTAACAAGTAAAACTATTTTATAGTAACCAGGGATCTAGTGAGTGGGCACTGATTTATGACATAGGCAATGTATTAACCTTACTAGGGAACAAGCTAAACAGGTTAACTTGAATCTGAAAGCATTTTCAAAATCCATTCTTGTCTGCCCATGTGCCCACTTTATCAAGAATGTGTCTAGTGGGTACATGAATCGGCAAAATTTCTCTAAAAGCTTTCTACATCAATGGACTGCAGTAAATCAAGTGAGAATGGTCGCACCAGGAGTGCCCTGAAGTGACCATGTCTCTCCGCCAGAGATGCGTGTCACGTGTATTTTGGCACTTGGCTTCTGTTAGGTTGCATCAGTTTTCATACAGGGGTGGGAGGAACCCTGAGAATGGCCCAGAGAATCCAGTTAAGTTTCAAAATTTAAAAAAAACCAGTGGGCTCCGACTCGTACATTGACATGATGCTAGTGGAGGCTGTGTGTAAACAGTTCAGAGGTATAATGCATAATTCTAGAAAGATCAAGACGAGGTGAGATACACGTCTTTATATGATCTCCTAAACCTTTGGATAAACTCATGACCTCTAACAAATCCAGCCTCACAGACGGCTTGCCGGCGCTCCGCTCTGAATCGTTGCCTGCGGCACTTGGGTTCGTTAGGGTTACAAACCACCGGGCTATTGGTGTTCTGTTTGACTCTGGCATAAGTGCAAATTAGGCATGAAGAATAGCGATGTGAACACATAATACTAACATTCATACTTTTTCAGATTTCTTTTTCAAAATTTGCTCAGATAAATTACGATAAAAGTTAATCAAAAATAAACCATAAAATTCAATGAAAAAGAGAGAGCCTGCTGAAAATGTTCACAGTACTTTTTTTTTCTTTAAAACAAACAAAAATTCCATCCAAATTGCAAATATATTCTCAGTGAATAAATAAGTTTTCTGTCTGAAATGGAAAGTCTACTGAAGTTCATTTGACAAGCCTGTTGTAAGGTTTAATGCAATTCCTCCAAACAATGATTAGATCTGCACTGAGTAAGGAATAAAAATCCAGGTTTTATTGAAGAGAAATTATTGCCAAGCGAAAGCAAAAGAGATGGGAGCCATTGCTGATTCCAGAGGCTCATTCACCACAGATACAGTTACTTTTGCTGGGGGCTTTTTTAGTACTTAAAAGCTTTGATGAACAACTTATTCATCTGGTCTTCGGGTTGTTGGGTTTACATTACACATATTCAGGAAACAGTGGTTATCTCAAGACAGATAACAAATTAAAGTTTGGCTGCTGGAGGACAACACAATGGTGTATTTGTCTTTGGGGAGGTTTGAGAGAAAAAGATGTCTGAAAATAGGAATGATGTAATACTGTGCTCTTACTTCTTGATCTATGTTCTAACCTGCTATTGTGATTTATTCAGTTTGCAGTATTTCCTCTTTTGGGGAGAGCATGAGCTGTGAGTAAGTCTCCTTCAGTGGACTCGTGGCCCTAAAAACTCACCCATTAATGACCATGTTGACCTTCAGCAGTGCTGATCAATGGCTAGACTTGGCAATCAATAAATATGCTCTTAGATCCAGAGATATTTGGACAGTTTTTTATGATTTTGAGTTTATCCATGACAACTTCAATGGATTTAAAGTGTCAAGTTTCAGCTGTGATGAAAGAGATTTCACAAAATGGCGTATTTACCATTTATAAAATAGAACTATGTGGCTCAAAAGTATTGGGACAATTGACTGAAAAGGCACAGGCCATTCCCTGGTTGATATCAGGTATCGAGTTTTACAGCCGTTTGGCTGGAGCTACCAATTTGAAGACCAAAAAGATGGATTTCAAGTACAGGAGACCATTATTAGACTAAGCAATTGGGTACATTCTTATAAAAGAAATCAAGCATTGGTGAAATCAACACATCAAAGAGTCTGGAAGGTGATAGAAGATAAATAAAGTGGATGATCCCAGAATAATTTTCTAGGTGGAAAAAAAGGGAAAAAAACCCCTTCACAATCAAAAATACTCCAGAGAAGGTATATCCTTGTAGAAATCTAAAATCAAAAGGTGCCTTCATAAATGTCACTATGGAGGGTTTACAGCACGGTGCAAACTACTGGTAATGTTTAAGAAGAGGAACTCCAGATTGAATTTGCAGAGAAGAAAAAAGCTTGAAACCAAGAATAACTTGCATCAAAATGATGTGAAGATAAAAGCATAGAGAAGTAAAGGAACAGCTCATGATCCAAAGTGTACCACATCATGTTTTAGACATGGTGGAGGAGGTGTGATGTAGAGGTCTTCACGGGTCCATTTTCATGGAACCGAACCTGAAGGGACCTGTGAAAATTCAACCCAAAACCAACCCAACCCGAGCTATTATACTAAATCTGGGGGTCAAAACCCGAATGGACCCGCAATATTTGGACCTGGAACTGACCCGACCCGAGTCTTTAGTTTCCGACCATGAACCAAACCGAGTTACCCGAATTGAACCGAGACAATACAGCCCATAGTTGCTCATGTTAAAAGTTGTCTAGCGTTGAATAAAACTTGATTTTCTTACCTAAAGTTGTCTTCTTCTACCCGGTTCGGTTGCTACATAGGCTACATGATGTAAACAACAATAAATCCACGTCGTTATTTTCTTTGTGGATACATATGCTATTGTAGCAACTGCTAACGCTAATAGCCTACACCGGTCAGGATGTGTTGTGAATATGTTCTCTCATCCAGCATTGTCATGTTGGTGATCCGTTGTGCTTAACAGCTGCCGGGCAAACCGCTAATAACATGCTTATTAATTAATGATCATTTAACTGCCTCGAGTCCTGACATTGGCTGTCACCGCCAATATCTTGCCCTCTCTCGAGTAAATGCAGACCCAGCCTGTCAAAGAGCACCGACCGGACCCGAGACTAACTGTACCAATTGTGACCCAAATCCGGAGTCACATCTTGTGAATGGACCCGAGACCTCATTCGGGTTGGGTTGGAACCTGGGGTTTTCGGGTTGTTCCGAAGACCTCTAGTGTGATGCCAATGGAAGACCCATAGGTAATAAGATAAATTGTTTAGTGAACTGGGCGATACTCTGTTCACAATCAGCCCAATGCTACAGCATCATGGTGCTTCACAATTGCAGATAGATAATGACACTAAACTTACTACAGAAGCATCTGAAGACTTTAAAAGAAAATAAATATTCTTCAGTGGCCAAGTCAGTCACCCCATTGCAACTGATATTTTTCAGTTCCTGAAGACATAAAGAAACCACAAACAAGCAGCAACTGAAGGCGGCTGCAGTGAGAACCAACCAGGGAGGAAGCCCATGGAGGAATCTGATGATGTTCATGGGCAGAAAAAAGCCAAATATTGTCACTTTAGTGTAGTATGGTAAATGCCATATTCCTCAAACTCTTCAGTCAAAGATGATTTGGTGACTTTCTTTCAAATCCATTATGGTGCAGTATAAAAAGGGAAAAATTCACAAAAAAGTCTGCCGTTGTCTGAATACTTATTGACTTAGCTGTATTAAAATTTTATTTTAAACAGGTCACAAGAGAGCAAGGTCAGCTCACAGGGGCATAATGAACATAAAACGTCTTTATGCTGTATATTGGGGTGTAAGGGAGCTGGTATCTGCAGCACTCAGGAGCAGTTTCAGGCCTTAGTGTCCATCTGTGTGTATGAACACATATAGCCAGCTCCATGAGGAAAATGTGCACTCTCTTAGTCATGACTGCAGGAAAAACAAGCAATATAAACTTTGTCATGTGGTACTTGTGAGAGTTTGACACTGTTTAAGGTTGTTTCTTCTCAGCTTTGCTGGAGGAGGTGAAAGCAAAGTGTGAGGCAGTGGCTCTTTCCTGGAGGCTGGATGAGTCAGCGTGGACACAGTTAATTCCCAGTTTGAGTTTCAAAGTTTCATTTGTTCATCTGTATAATTTATTTATTCAGCAGGCACAACTGACCATGACTGTGTGAGAAATTGTCCCACTTCTGTCTTTTTCAGGTGTTCAGAAATAGAAAGCCAGTGAAATGATCAGAGACCAAAGTGAGTCATAAAATCACATAAAATCATTCTAGCCTGCAATGTGGACCTATAAAGGGATTTTCAATTTTTTTTTCCTTTTAAAAAGGTGAGGTCATAAGAAGTAGGATTCAGATAACAAAGGCTTAAAACACATCCTTCTGAACAACTTGCAGTACTCATGGTCTGCAATATACTATTGACAAGTACATAAGAGTCTTGTACAAAAGCTTGTGCTCGGTAGATTATTTCTTCGTTGTAACAATGTATAAATCTTATATTGCTGGACAGTCCTGATTATTTCCCTTTTAAATGGTGCCACATTTGTAAGGAACCTGCATTTGTGGGAAGAGCAGCAGAGCCGAGTCTGAGGGGTGCACCAATGAAAGATTTGCCAAATCTTCTTTGGCGATGCCAAACAGCTTCTTTTCGCTGTTGCAATCATTGGTTGTTTTGGGCCTCTGGTACCCCACCAGTGAGCATGGATCCTGCTACAGTCAGTCGAGTGTCTGCTCCAAGAATCAACATGTGATGCTTGGCTTGGATAGGGCCTGTGTGATGGGGTGACTTCAAGCTGGTGTTCCACAAAACCAAGTTGTAGCATGATTTGGACTGAGCCTTCGTACAATCTGGAAACTGACGGCCAAGTTCCATGTCACGGGGGATGTCAGGGACTGGCCACAAAGTGGGCACGCCAAGACGACCGTTTTCTCATCCTGTCAGCACTTAGGAACCGTGGGCAGTCTTCTACAAATTTGCAGTCAAGGTTTGCAAGGTTTACTCCGGACCAAGCGGAAGCTAACGGATGGATGGACGAACAGGACCAACAGAGTGCACACAGCCAATCTCTGGTCTCATAGAGGCTCCCAGGAGTCCAGATTCTGCCTGGAGAAGTGTGACGTAGAGGTCTTCACGGGTCCACTTTCATGGACCCGAACCCAAATGGACCCGTGAAAATTCGACTAGAAACCGACCCGACCCGAGTTATTATCATAAGTTTGGGAGTCCGAACCCGTATGGACCCGCAATATTTGGACCCGGAACTGGCCCGACCCGAGTCTTTAGTTTCCGACCACGAACCGAACCGAGTTACCCGAATAGAACCGAGACAATACAGCCCATAGTTGCTCATCTTAAAAGTTGTCTAGCGTTGAATAAAACTTGATTTTCTTACCTAAAGTTGTCTTCTTCTACTCAGTTCAGTTGCTACATAGGCTATGTGATGTAAACAACAATAAATCCACGTCGTTATTTTCTTTGTGGATACATATGCGATTGATAGCAATTGCTAACGCTAATAGCCTACACCGGTCAGGACGTGTTGTGAACATATTCTCTCATCCAACGTTGTCATGTTGGCGATCAGTTGTGCTTTACAGCTGCAGGGCAAACCGGTAATAACACGCTACGGCAACACAATTGTTTCATGAAAAATACGCCACATTAAATAATAATCATTTAACTGCCCGAGTCCTGACATTGGCTGCCACTGCCAATATCTTTACCTCTCTTGAGTAAATGTGGACCCAGCCTGTCAGAGAGCACCGACCGGACCCGAGACTAACTGTACCGATTCCGACCCGAACCTGGAGTCACGTCTTTTGAATCAACCCGAGACCCGATTCGGGTCGGGTCGGAACCTCAGGTTTTCGGGTTGTCAGGTTGTTCCGAAGACCTCTAGTGTGGCGAAGACATCATTGCTGCACTGATGGAGTAACATCTTTTGGTGGAGGCTGTGTGATGGCGTTCCCCTCAAAGGAAATATGAGGATCGTCATCACCTGAGTCACTCAATGCAGAGAGATGAAACTCTGCACCCGGTAACAATCTCAGAACTGTGGTTTAACAGACAGTCCTGACCACTGAACACTTGTGGGACCAGCTTGGGCATGCCGTTTGTGCCAGAGTGACCAACGTAACCACATTTGCTCACTTGCAACAAATGCTGGCTGAAAAATGGGATGCCATCCCACAGCAGTGTGTCACCATGCTAGTGACCAGCGTGTGGAGGAGGCACCAGGCTGTCGTGGTTGTGTGTGGTTCTCCCACACGTTACCCAGGCTCCCATTTGTTAAATGCATACATTTAAATAGTTGAATTGCCAGTATTACTTGTTTCTTCAGGATGAAGTCATCCAAAGCACCAAACGAGAGTCAACAGCAAAAGAAGCTGTTTGGCATTGACAGAGAAGATTTGGTAAATCTGTCATGGGCGCAACCCCCAACCTCTAAAAAAAGCATTGTTCCAAGAAATAAATGATCCACCAAACACAAATTTCCTGAACTTTTGTGCTTCATTTATAATACAGTGATTAGCTTAAATGTTTCTGTAAATTTAAAAAGGTATGAGTTGTTTTATATAGTAAAAGTTTGGCCTTTCTTCTGAGCTTTTAGCCTTC
This sequence comes from Hirundichthys speculiger, assembly GCA_018398805.1. Taxonomy (NCBI): domain Eukaryota; kingdom Metazoa; phylum Chordata; class Actinopteri; order Beloniformes; family Exocoetidae; genus Hirundichthys; species Hirundichthys speculiger. The sequence goes on from JAGFBZ010002332.1 coordinate 302,168, forward strand.
CCATCTCCATGATTCTCCAAGCTGAGGGTGCTGACTCTACTGAGAGTTATACGCCAACTCCTCATAAATACTTCACACAACCCCATTTCAGGAAAAAAAAAAGAGAAAAAAAACCCCACACTCTACGTATATCTAAAACCTTTTTCAATTGAATGGTATAAACATTCAGAGGAAATGGAATGATCAGGAGGGAAAGTAGAATGCTGAACCTATCCACTATTAAAAAAAAAAAAAAAAAAAAAAAAAAAAAAAAAGGAAGAAATGCTGCACCTCTAATGTAGAATCTATGATAGAAGTGGAGAAGCCATTTAAAGTTCATTTAACATCAGTGAGCACCACTCGTCGCTGCTGCAAAGTACCCGCTCCGGGTAATCAATCACCTGTGATGTAAACTAATCACACCCCACCGTTATTCTCCAGTCAACACACTAACTTTCGGGAAAACATTTGATTTATTACAACGCAGTTTGCCCTCAGAAACAGGTAATTGCCTGTTTTGGTTCCCTGCATACACTGACACAAGAGTGGTGGCCCAGTAATGGCCATTAGCTCCTGTCTGGCTGTGGCTTTGTCACCCAGTCGTGTCATTTGCTTCAGGCGGGACTGCATGTGCTAATTGGTTTAACAAGTTTAAATGTCAATTTTAAATTGTAGTTGACGAAAATAACAATCTTCCAGCACTTCACTGCAATTTATTTCCACTTTTCTTGCGGAGATTATTACACTTTTATCTTTTCTAGAAAAAGTTTAATTTACTTTTAATTTTTTTCCCCCCAGGAGAGGTTAACTCTTTACTTAGAATTAGCTATGATTAAAGATTTTCCTTTTTATTTCTCAATTATCTGAACAGCTTTGTGTCTGCAGTGTCACTGGAGATGAATGTAAAGTATTGACAGCATCAGTTTCATTTGATTCTGCATTAAGGGGAAGACGACAATTGAATTTTATTTTATTTTTTTTGCAATAATCGTCTTACAAGTAGCGCATCAATCATTTTCCTCTGCCCCCTTCTGCTTTCTCTTTAAAGATTATCAGTGTTGCCGGTGAAAAATAGTGATGCCTTTGACTTTGTGCAAATAAACAAGATTTCAAATTCCAAAGCTGGCCTCTGAGGAGGCAAAGATGACGATGAGTATCAAGGAGACAAAAAAAAAGAAAAAAAGTACAAATTGGTGGGAGTTGTGTGGTATTGATTCACCATCAAAGTGCAGGCTGACCCAGACAGCCCATAGAGTGCTTTTTTGCCACCAAAAATGAGTCATTTTGATTGCTTCTGCTGACATAAAGCTGCATTTTATTTTTTTTTAAAGGTCTCTTTCCACAACAAACTGTTTAATACTTTTTTTTTTTTTTTTATGTAATTACCATAGCTCGGTTCAAGTTGCACTTCCATGATCAACTTTCAAAATGCTCTTCTACCCCTGTAGTCTGCATTAGCCTGTGATAGAAAACAGCCGGAAACACGAGCGGATCGGAAAAGCCGTACCAGCCTACGTCACACTGAACATTAGCCATGCGGTGGCTCGTAACCCCGCCCCCCCGAAAAAACATTGCGGTCTGCAGGCTGTAGGTCGCTAACGAGCGACCAAAGAGGAGCTAACAATTGAAAAACGTAGCAGAGAAAGTTCGTGGCCATGCTATTGCAACAGTAACAAATCTACATTGCATGTCTTGCCAAAGAAAGAAGATCTATGGAAAAAAATGGTTGGAATTTATCTTTGGAACAACGCCAGCAAAGTATAACGCAACTTTACATGTGTGTTATAATCACTTTAACCAAAGTGACTATTCAGATTACAGTGCCGACAGTAACGGATAAGTTGTGCTTAAAACCTGGATCTGTGCCATCACAACAATCGACCACCAGCTCATGGGCAGTAAGTAAAATACAAATTTTTTTCCAAATACGGTTGTTGTTTCAAAAGCCTGTTATTATACTCGTTAATAGGTTATAGCATGACGACACTGGGACAAGCTATAGGTTTGGTAACGTTGTCCAGAACCACTCTACGCTAACTTCTACCCAGAGAGTTAGCATGCTAAATCTATAATCTTCAACCTAAAATTTGATAACTTGGTGTTTACAGAGCTTTTTGGCCAGGATATATATATATATATATATATATATATATATATAATATATATATGGCTGTATCTCTGAAGACATTTTTCACGTGTTTTGCTATTTATTGCCGTTTATCTCCATTTAAGTTGACGAAAACCAACTGAAGGAGAACCCAGTAGAGGGAGCATCACAGTGCTGTTAGCCAATCAGAGACGAGAAGTTTGCATATCATTAATATCAATAAGAATTCTCTCGTACTATTCCCGCCCTCATTTTTAACCAAACTAAACCAGCTTGAAACAAGACAATTGTAGCATATTTTTCATTGAAACCAACTCTCGAGGCATTATTTCAGACTAGAGACAACCACAAAATTAATGAAAATACAATGGAAGGAGACCTTTTAAGAAAACAAAAGCAGAAAAGAAAGTTACTCGATTTTTTTCATTCCTTTACTTTGTATCTGAACTTATCAATTTGACAATAAATCTCCCATCATTGGAAAGCCTGATTATTTCCTCTTTAAAATATGCCACATTTGTGAGGAACATGCACTTGCATGATGAACAGAAGAGCTGAGTATGCGAGTTGCACCCATGAAAGATTTGCCAAATCTTCTCTGCCAATTTTAAACTGCTTTTTTCTTCTTTCTTTATTTTTTTTTTTAATGCTGCTACTGACTTTTGTTTTGAGTGTCAGTAAGGCCTTACTGAAGAAAATTCACAACAATGCTTTCAACAAAGTTCATAGTTGAACATGTTAATCCCTATAAAATCAATACTGGATACACATGGTTACTCTGGCTACATGATATCTAAAGGCATAGAAACGTGTAGAGGGAGATGGAAAAATAAATACGAGATTGTCGAGGGGCAACCACCAAGGTCACAAGCCAGTTAGCTTGGAGAAATGAGGGAGGGTTGTGTGAGGAAGGGCATCTGACATGAAGCCTATGGCAAATCAATATGCAGAATACGATGGTCCACTGTGGTGACCTCTAAAGGAAAAAGCCAAAAGAAGAAAGGGCTGTAGTAAATATATGAATACCTCCTTCGTTGAATCATGTACAATAAATTATAGAGTGGACACCAAAGAACAGGCTCCTTTCCAGTACAACACCCATTCCCAAACTTCAGAATACCAAGGCCCAATTTGAATAAATATTTAACAGTAATTAAAAAAAAAAAAAAAAAAAAAAAAATCGAAGGTTTTAAAACATGTACATGTTATTTTTAATAACCTCTTACGGCCCACCTGCAGTACCACGACGGGCCACCAGGGGGCTGCAGCCCACATACCTGTGGCGGCCCCATGGGAATCACGGTACTACACGATTTTGGGCTGGCACAGATGAAGAATCAACATCATGAACAAATGGTGTGCATCTTTTTGGTCAAAATCAGCTCTCCTATGTCCCACGATGCAAATGGTTTGACAACAGCTACCACACTGGTCTTTTGAACAAAGACTACCTGATATACATTTCTGACAGTGTCGGAAATCCTGCGACTCCATCTACTTAAATTTGATTTGATTAGATGTACTTTATTCATTCTCTAAAGGGGAAATAAAAAAAAAAACTGACTAGACAATTAGAACACAAATTGAAATTACATATTGATCATTGCGACCTGGCGCCAGTCCATAGAAAAATAAGAATCCATAGCTGGCCTCTTCTCCCCAACTGTGACTGGGAACTAGAGATGCGCGGAGCGGATAATCCGCATATCGGGCGGATGACTCGTCAAAAAATAATACTTTAATTAAATTCGGGCGGGTTGCGGTTTGAAGCACTCAAATAATAATAATAAGAAAAAAATTTTACTTTATTAAAAGGATGGCGGGTCGGTTCGGTTTTGAAAATTGGTGAAAAAACGTCCCTGCAAATGGATAGCGGGCGGATAGAGATTTTAAGAAGCGGTTGCGGGTTAAAATATACGTCATCCGCGCATCTCTACTGGGAACACACTCTTTTCCTTCACCACTTCTTTTTTTAAAGCATTTTTGATGGGGTAAACACTACAACATAGCGTTTTATTTTCACGTATTTGTTTACTGTCAGCACACACTGATGATGCAATTCTACATCCGGCCACATCTTAGACTACCTGTTGGTTCGCAAAATTCTTACCCTTATACCTTAATATCTTCTAAACTGGTGAGATAATTAAAAATTCAGTATTTCAATAGTTTAGATCTGTAATACAGTTTAACATTAGGGTCTACTGACTCACATTCAGAGCCCCCAGTGGTCATCAAAGGGAACTGCAGTTTCTGGTTTTGGTTTTTTTACATCATTTTTTTTAACCCCAGAAGTTGCAGATTATCCATTCAACCATCATTTATTTAAAAAAAAGGACAAAATTGGGGTTAATAGATTCACGTTTTTAAGGATGTCCTGTGTCTCTGTATTCCTATATTTAATAAAGTATCTCATGTTGTACCAGAGTGGCTATATTCAGTGCATTACAAATAACTTTCCAGTGAGCTGAATGTATTTAAAGTTATCATAATTGAATCATAATTTGATTTTATGCACCATAATTTAATCTTGCATTAAACAGAAACACACAGCACACAATGAAAGGATATGTTTGAATATACTTGAACGGTTTAATTGGAAGAACTCAAGATCTACAAACTGCTAAATTGAGACTTTCTGCAGAGCTGGTGTGCTTTTTTTTTTTTTTTTTTTTTTTTTTTTTTTTAGAGGTGATTTTGTCAGCAATACCTTAATTGAATGAGCCGGTCATTGAGTTGGATGCTATTTCAAAGATTCGCTGCTGTTGTTTTTTTCTGTTTTGTTGTTTATGTTGTTGTGCGTGTGCCGCGTTGGCGAATTGGTTCATCATACGCCCGACAGCAGCCATCCCCTGCTCTCACGCGTTGTGAATCAGGATGACTGAGGGCTGCAACAGTAAGAGGAAAAGAAGAAACTCTCCCGAAGGAAGAGCGCCGCGCGTACACGTGCACGCGAACACCACTGCGAATCTGTACATGCACTCCGCCTGCTTCATCTCCCGTCGTCTTATCCCTGTTGTTCTTTCCCCAGGGAGCCTCTTTGGGTTTCCATGCCCCCCCCCCATTTTTATTTTATTTTATTTTTTTATGTAGGACACTGCTGCCTGGTTGATGCTTAAATTGGGGGGGTGGGGGAGTCCTTTTAAGAGGCTGCTTCTCCTGTTTTTGAATAGTAGGGATATGATTCAAAGCCTTGACAATCAGGCGCCGAGGAGAAGAACAACAACTATTTTGGGTACAACAGCAGCTCACCAAACGGCAGTTGGAAGATGGTAACGAGTCTGTTCTTATTGTACGACAGAAGAAAAGAAAGACTGGGCAGAGAGAAAGTGGGGCTTGGGCTGTCATACCGGCTGGGTCAGTTACAGTGCATCACAATGAAGACTCGGGAGGAGCCTCTAAACTGCTGACAGAGTAAATAACTTTCCCGCGACTTCACTGTTGAATGGTCATTTGGTACCGCGTCCAGTATTTTAAGTGGCTCATTTTTTCTGTGCTCTCAGCTTTACTATATACAAGTTAGACACTTATCTTTTGTTCTCTTCTGTTCCTGGCTTCTTATTCTTATGTGTGCTGGCTATTCTGTTATTTCTGGGTCAAGTCAGAGCATGAAAGCAACTCCGTTTGCCGTTTGTTACCCCCGCAGTTTTGACATGATGGGCAGTAGACATCACTGTGTACTGTTTTTTTTATTTTTTATTTTTTTGCCAGCATATCTCTTCCGTCGTTTCTTGTATTTTTTTTTCTTTTCTTTTTTTTTTTTTTTTTTTACAAGACTTACCGTATTTTCTGAACTATAAGCCGCTACTTTTGTCCCAGGCTTTAAACCATGAGGCTGATACAGAGATGCAGCTTTTCTATAAATTTTTCTTCAGCCCTCAGGGGGCGCTCTAGCAGGAAGTGCAAAAACCAATAAACAAACCAAGTAATTAAAGGCTGTTTTTGTTAAGTAGCCTATGTTGGCTATGCTACACTACATTCATTTTGTGAGCATCAATACCTGTTATTATTGGACAACCTAATTAATCCAGGTGTGTCTGACCATTGTAGCTACTCAGACTCACCTGGATTTATCAGTTTGTCCAGTACGTTTGTTGGTTCCCCAGTGGATTTCAGGGTTCTGAGCGGACCTGCCGCAGAGGTAAGGTTTTAATCCCGGACACAGCGTGGAGCCAGCAGGTCCGCGATCTGGCTCCAAAGCGGATCCGGCACTGAGTGCAAGTGGACTCCGATACGGGTCCATTTCGCGGGTCTGTTCCAGGATGTCTTTTGCTGTGTGGGGGGGTTTCAGTACACAGGAGGAGGAAAAATCAGTTCAGGTATATGAATAAACACTTATGGTACAAAATCTTTCTCAGCCTGGATACCGGCGGCTAATAGTCCGGTGCGGCTTATATTCAGGTGCGGCTTATAGTCCAGAAAATATGGTAACTTATTTTCATCAGTGATTCAAGCAAATGGGATTATAAGTTTGTAGTGGAACAACTATTCCACCTTTGCCATTTACACCTGTCAACTACAGAAGTAGCCAAGGTTGGGAATCTTGTGATTTTACTTTGTTGCAACATTTTGAAATAAGCAGACTGGAGTTACGTGACGTACCGGTCAGATCCAGAAGGACATTCAGTGCTAGGCTTGACTCTACCAAGATGCACCACAGAGGAAATCTTTCCTGCCTGTGGCCATCAAACTGTACACCTCCTCACTTATACTGTCACATATGGAGTTGTATGCTCCCTGGTCTCTTAAGTGTGAAATAATTAATTTGAAATACACACGCACACATATATATTTAGTATTTGTTGTACTCATTCTGATATATTTTTAACTCTTGAGTAGGAGCAGCTGTAATGAAAAGGGATCAGTAAAGTCATTCTGGTTGAGAAGAAGTGATATGTATAAATACTATAAATACATTAACTCCCATCTTAATACTGTATGATAATGATGGCTATCAGATATGATGAGAAAAAGGACATATACAGCTACAGTCTAACTTTTTTTTTTGTCACTCTTTCCAGTATTAGAGCTCAGTCTGCAGCTTGCTGTAAGAAAGCTTCTTCTTCAGCCTTGACTGTTTCCCAAAAGCTGTTTTAATACTTCCTGACAGATTACCCAAGCTCTGACTCAGATGAGGTGGTGCATTTACTGCCTCTAGAGTAAAAAGGTGAAATGAGGTCCCTTTTATTTGGTGTGAGGACAATTTACCTAAAACTGCAAGGTTTCCCTTGTATTCTTCTACAGTACATATACACACATGCATTTTATATCTAATTTTAGGTTGCCTTGGGCATTTTATGGAGCAAAGCCCTTTAAAAAAAATGTATCCCTTTAAATAGAGTTTCTCAGCTTCTAGAATTAAACACCATGGAAAGCCACAGGTGAGACTTGAGTAGGATCTACATTGTAGCAATCAGGCCTTGTTGAATGAACCGCACTCATGTGGTTTGCATGGAGGTCATCTTGTTAAGTATTCGAGGTCTAAACTTTTAAACACCTGGACCATTAAATCCATAGCAACTGTTGGCACATCCTGGATGTTCATGTTCCACCTGCAGATTTAAACGAAGCATCGCAACAGTTCCAGTGGGTCTGAGAGATGCAGAACGGCGGTGAGGTCTCAAACAAAGTGGCAGAGGCGTTCTCCACCAGCTAGCTTCCAGTGACGTCACAGGAGATTTATCCAGTTCTTTTCATACAGCCTCTGGTTGAACACCAGGGCATGCTCTGATTTAGATACTGATTGAAGGGCCAGTGGAAACGAGACATGAGGGCCTCTACACTGTAGCCTACTGTAAATACATGTGATGAGTGCGGGTCATAAAAAAAGTTACGTTGATTTCAGAAATTTGAAGACATAAATCTTGCGTAACTGAAGTGAAATTGTCAAAGCATAGGAAGATGAGAAGAGAGAAAGAATAAAGAGAATAACAGTATAAACACATCATGCAGGGATTTAGGGTGAAGTCAGTAAATATGTTTTTGCTTGTCAAAAATAACCCCCGTGCTGTGATTTATTTGGCTCGAGCTATGCAGAAGTTATGCATGTTACGAAATGAAGTCATTAATCTGTCGTTTAATAATGGAGGGATTTTTCTTTAAATGGCAACTTTGGGCCATTAAGTATTGGTCATGGTCAACTTCTTGATATTAAACTCCTTAGGGAATTATCAGGTGCTACAATTGGTTAGAAACTGGATTAACTTTTAAGATTTTAAGCCCGACTTACTCAGACTGCATTTCCTCTCTGACAATAACATTGCCATCACCTCATGAAAAATTCAAATGGCATTAATGATGCACTTTATTTTGGAACCAAAATAGATGAATTACATAAAATGATAACATCTCTTGCTGTCGGAATCAAATGTTGCCTTCACCGACTTCATCTCCTAACTGCTCACAAACAATAATTAATGCATGCAGAGAGCAAAAAAAAAGGGCTTTAAAGGATAGGGGTAATATTATAATTAATGAGGAATACTTATTCCCTTTCTTATCCTCTATCAGGTTTGTCCTTTTCAGTCTGGAGAATGGACGCCGGGGAAACTCAAAGATAAGGTCCCTATTGTGTGTATCATCTATGTTCATTAGTGCCACCATTAAAGCCCATGTCATCTTTCCCATTGGTGTGCAAGGCTACAACTGTTTCCAATTTGGTCATTATCTACGCATCTGCTTTCAGTGTGATATGACCTTCATGATGCAGTGGTGGACAACATGAGTAACACCATCCTATAGAAAACGAGTAAACGCAAATAACTACTTGTTCTCCATTGCAGCAAACGAGTAGAAGGCTACAGTGAAAGGAAGCATGCACAAAAAGGTTTAGATATATACCAAATCTTGGAAAAACTCTACCCACGCTAATTAATTGAAGCTTTAAATGAGCACTGCTGAAAACAAATACATTTCTGTTGTGTATTCTCGAAGTTTAAACATCTACTGGGTGTTGCTCACTGCTGCCGGGAAATAGCAGTTCCTCTTTTGTGCTTGGCAATTACACCACAGTCTACGGCGACATTAGGAAAATTCATGTTAATGCATTCAGACGATGCTCAAGGTCGCCCGTCTCTTCCCATGCGAAAGCTTGATTTCCAGTGAATGATGCTCATTCCTTTATCAGCAAATATGACACATTGCACGTTGATTGGCAAGCAAACAAGTATTAGCGACTCGCTAGTTTGAATATTGAGATTCAGTCATATTACTGATAGAACCAGCTAATGTGAAAAACAAAAGCCACTGTGCTGGACGTAATTATCCAGATATAGATTGGATGTTCACCGTTAAGCCGTAAATATGGTTTGGCAGCAGTCCTCGATTTGTGAGTCGGAGAATTTTTGTTTATTTACCGAGGAGAGAAGACAAACAAGCAACTGAGGCCTCATTTGGACCCTACGATAAAATGAGTCCAGGGAAATTTGCTCACTAGTGGCCGACGGCAATACGTACATGGTCTGAATGAATTCAAAAAAGGATTCAGATTCGTTCAATCAGGATGCATTTGAAGGTGGTCTGGGACACGCGTCCACATTCCCTTTGTAGTCTGTACACAAAAGCATTCTCGGACAAATTAAGGGACTGCCTGCGAAAATAACATCATGACTCAATAACTCATCTGATTTGGTTGGTCAATGACCACAATATAGTCCACACCTTAACCCCATTTACATGCTGTAAAGGGGAGTTGCTAGTGGTAGCAATACCACTGTTGACCACATGGGGGCATAACAGCTTTGATGAGCTGACAAAAAGCCTCGAGTCTCATTCATAAAACTGTCATGTAAATGTAAACTGTGAGATGAGTGCAATATACGCATTCTGGCATTCATGAAAATGTTAGTAGTTCTGAACTTTTGTTAGCTACGGAAAAAATCTACTCCTCCCTCTGACCATGTGTAACGCTTGTGTAAATGAGTGCACGTAAATATTGCTGTCCAACTTGGACTTAAAGTTAATGCTTATGTTGGACTGTGAGTCTAACAATATACTTTTTAACCATGTCTTTTAAACATGATAAACCTGTTATACTCCAGGTGTATTATGTTAATCATTTGGCGTTTTGTGTATTTCAGCTTCAGATTGTGTTTCTTGAAACGTCAGCAGGTTGATTGAACGGATTCGATCTGCTGACAGATGCCCACGCAGTGAACGGACGCTGTCATGAAGCCGTGGTAGATTCCTGATATGGAGATATGCGTTAATTTCTTTCTCTATTTCCGCTTTCTGCTTTCACTTCACTTCTTCAGAACTTTGTTAGACAGAAGAAACAGCATTAAATATCTGCATTAAGTAATGGTCACACAGGGAACGGAAGTTTGTTTTTCTACTTTGTTTCAATGTTTTTTTTTCTTCTGACCCATTGTGCCAGACCTTTACTTGTATTGCATTGTATATACCCTAATTTGTTCTGTACATATCCTTTTCCGACTTCATTAAACAATTTGTGACAGAACTTATCATGTTATTTCTGCCTTCATTCTATTCTTCTATTTCATTTCCCCTGTAAGTTATGCCTAGTTATTTTCAGCTGCTGCCTTTCTTGATTAAAAATAACGCATTTGATGTTTGCAGGCAGAAACGATGTGTATGTTTATTTAGATGGCCACTTGTGATCAGACTCCTCAGGATGGATGTTAACGCAGAGATTGAACGAAGCCATAGTTGAAGTATTGAAAATTAAAGAATGAGACATTAACTATACTACCCAGTTCCATAATAGTTGGGATGTTTTGTTTTATGTTCTCTAAAGGGTCTGAATGCTCTACATCAACTCAGAAAATTTAAGTTTTTTTTACTACAAGTAACTAATGGCCACACTGACTGGAATATTTATGATTTAAAGTTCTGAAAATGACTTGACAAGAAATGCTAATGTTCGTAGGATGCATTTGCAGTTCATTTGAACTATAATGATAACCTCAGAACATTTTTCACGGTCTCATCAGAACACAGAAAAAAAAAGGGGAAAAAAAACCCAGACACTTTTGAGTTGCATTGGAAATGCTCCATTTAATGCTAAACTATTCTGTTAAATGCATCAAGCATGAATGAAACAGAAAACTGCTTTCAAAAAACTGTACATTGGAACCTTTTTGAGGCTCTGTTAATGCAAATTACTTCACCAACAAGCCAGTGAACTGTTAAATACAAACTAATACAGGAAAACATGTTGTGAAAATTGTATTGCGTATTCCACAACACATTAATGACGAAATACTTGTCATGAATCCAAACAATTAGCAGGTGACTTCAGTCAACCAGTGATTTATTCTCCTAGTTTATGTCCCCCGGCATATTTTTGCTTCCCCAGAGTAACTGGGTTTCCCACAATTTCTACCATTAGTGACTTGGCTCATTGGTAGCACAACATTAGACATAGATTGGTTAGCAAGTAAGAAGTGTCATTAAGTGGTAAAAGTAGAAGTGAGGAAAAGAAGAAAGTGCGTCTGGACAACATTAAATAGACATACAGTCAGAGAAATGGAACATATGACATAGGCAGAGTGACAACTAGACTGGTATCAATACAAAGATTTCTAAAAGAACAGTGGCAAAAGACTTAATTTTGCTGCAAAAACATCTTGATTCAAGATGTTATTTGCAATTTTACAGCAATCCTTTTTGTTTGGAAAAGTGGCTCATGGCCCCAATGAGATTGCACCAATACAGAACATTTCGAATCCAATGGGCTGTGTTGTGCAATAAGGCGTATAACGTGCTCGTTTAGTCATAAAGGGGGTTATTACCAACTGTCTTGAGAGACAGCTGCTAAAAACCAGAAGGGTATTAACAAAGTTAATAAACTGAAACGGGGCACCACCTGATAAATCAGGAAAAAGGACTAAACAGCACAATCAGTCGCAAAGTGGCTGTTGGTTTATGCATGCCAGCCTGTGACCAGGTGTGGCGCTATAGAGCAACAGAGAAGGTGTGAGTCCAAGCACAGACTTCTTCAACCAGCAATGTTACAAAACTGTGTGAAATAACTCACAAACAACTTCTCTCATTAGAATATATCAGAATTTATTAACACAAGTATTAAAATGAACAAACACTTGAATCAAGATCCTGATATCTACTAACTAAAAGATGACTCAAACTAACATAAGCAAATATAACATTACATGGAAAAGAGTGTCAACTTATATGCATGTATGCTGGAGACTATGTGTGTGTGTGATAAACTAAGATGACTTAATACTGTGAGGAGGATTCCAAGATGGCGGCCGAGATCACGTGGTCACTCGTCCCTTTACCAAGATGGCCGCTGACTCACGCGATAGGGCGCTACAAGATGGCGCCCTATGAAGATTGTTAGTAAGGAGAAACAGGAAAGAAAAGACAGAGTAAAATCAACAAAGCTAGAATTGTCTTAGCGACTAGCAACAGCAACTCTGTCATGTTTTCCCACAGATGCAGCGATGCGAGAACAATTCACCGAGTTGCTCTAATTTGAACTGGGAAACGGGAGAGTGTAGTTGCTTTTAGCAATAAAAAACACATGAAGAAATTCAGTTACGGCAGGGACCGATGGTCCGGTTCTAAGCATATTCGGCACACAAGAAAATGGAATTGGCAAACAAAACTAAACTAAGCTCTGCCCAGACACAAAAGCCTCTTATGTGGATCGCTCTGGAAGCGATCGATGGCGTTGTGAAGTCCGTGGATCTGGATTGATGCTCCAGGATCGGTAGTATAAGGCAGGAACGTACGCTCTGCTGGTATCCAGGAGTGGCTCTCCTCCTCTTCGTTGTTAATGTAGAGTTGCGGCATTGTGCAGCAAAGGCAACCAGGCTGTCTTTCTTCCCGGTTCGTCTGAGGCCGGTCACACATCCGCGGCGCGCGGGTGATTCCTACGCGTTGTTTCTTCCGTACATTGCGGCTTACCATTTCTTTTCTGTCTCCTTTGTCTCAGAAAACCATGTGGTCTTCTGTAGCACATGGTAAGACGACCCTCAACAGCTAGTTTTCAGTCACCGTCCAATTACTTTAAGACGCTATATACGGGGGGTCAGGCGTAAAGTTATTGGTCACAAAAAACTAGGGTCAGGTCAAAAGCATGCTAAACAGCGTATAAAGGCACATTTGATGATCAAACACAAAAGCTGTATAACCCACTGAAAAGAGGGCAGATTACTGAAATACTGCTCTCATTATAAACTACAAGCCTGCGTCACTGGTTTAGTTCATTTACAACCTTCATGGTCCAGTGCAAAGACTCTCACGTTCCGTCTCCACAAGCTCAAAAATGTCTTGGACGACCCCCAACTTATGTTACGACTCGAACCGTTGGGCTGAAACAGTAAAGTGGAGACTCGAGACATGAATTATGAAAGTTAAACATTTTTTTATGACTCAAACCCAGCGTCGAGAGCCTTGGGGACAGAAACGAGTGCCAGCGCCCATATGGCAAACAGCAGCAGGTATAGTGATCCCCTCTCTGGAAGCTAGCCAGGTGTGCTTTATCCACACCTTTACAAGCACAACCAGCGATGCAGTTAGAAGTTTGCCCGTGCACCAACTCTTGGACTGCTTTTGCAAAGCCAGTGAGGGTGAAGTGGGGTGTAACAATGCAGAAACACATTATAAACCTGCTATGTTGAAAGCTAATGCTCTAGGTTCCCCTCAGAGTTTTATGTTCACGCAGAAGCGTCCTGACAGTACACCAGATTATGCTGGTGTATATACTGGCCGGGCCTTTCAGACAAGGTCCACTTTTAACTTTTAACATCTGAATAACAATGAAAGCTTGAGCTAATTTCTCCAGACGACTATGTGTCCCAAAATAATACAACGGACATCTGAGTGACGATATTTCACATTCCAGGGAAATGTCATGGCCGCATAGAACTTAGCATTATTCAAACAAACAACCAGGTCACGCTGACCTAAGGGTCACTTTTCTATAACATTCTCCACTTTTTATTGCACATATGACAAGCTTAACTAGACCACAGCCCCCAGGGGTATAAGCCCACAACTACGAGCTACAAAAGGGAAAAATGAAACTTGGTCTGTTCCTGCGACCCCACCATTTGCTTGATTGGTTTGTCCCAGAAGTTACAGAGGACAGCAAAAGACGTCCTAAAGGCTAGCTTCTCTACCGAAAAGGCCTAAAAACCCAATGGGGAAAAAAACCCAAGATTTCTAACAAATCAGAAGATTGAATGACCAGTACTCAATCTTCAGAAGCACCCGCAGGTGCATCACCCCAGTTGACGTCGGGGAAGGAATCAGATCTCCGATTATGCAAAAAGATTGGTTTTAGCACCATGTGACGCAAACATGGAATCTCACATTTAACAGTACATTTAATTACAATGACAGGTTTGTTAGAGCATGAGTTGCTTTAGGCTCTTGAAACTCACTAAGAAAGAAACAGGATTCATTGAAAAATCATTTTTTAAAGGATGACATAAACCAGCTTGCTCTTCATACTATTCAGCTTTTTAAAAACCATGCATTGATCTGTAGCTGAGCACGAAGGTTACAACAATTGCTAATCTTAGATGTCAGCGGCTGCATGATGTGGCTGAGGTACCGTTTCCACTGACAAGGCTCATCATAAACAACATTATTATATTCCACCGTCTGAAATTAAAAAACGCATTTATGTTAGAAACCCGGCTTGTGTTTGCATGCAATATCACGCGCACGGATTTCACCACCGCTCAGGAGAATGAAAGTCTGTTATGAATTATTCCCTTCAGAAATAAGGAACGAAATCGGCCGAGAAGCTGGAGGTGTGGGGGTGATTTACCGTGCGGTGGGATGTGCAACTGTTTCATGTCATTTAAGGCAGGAACAAAGCCAAAAAACAACAATAATAATCATAATAATAGAAAGTGCTTCACAACAGGTTTGAATTCCTTCACTGCTGTGTGTTGATATTCACAACCGAAAATCACATTTAAAAAAAAAAAGAAAAAAAAAGTATTGATTGATTTGAACAGTGGTGGAGGGGGAGAAATGCTGCTATAACTGCACTTTGCCAAGAAAATTGCATTTCAGGCTCCCACTTTAGAGGCTGAAATCCCCCCGTGGGTTTCATCTGACAGCAGGACCGGTTCTGGCTTCCAGATGCTCCACTATTTAGATATAAATCAACACCTTTCAAGCTGTTTTTAGTTACTTTTGAATCATTTTATTCACATCGGGGGAAAACACTTGAGTTGATTGTCATCATTTTTCAATTGAACAAATCACTTTGGAAGACTGGGGAGGTGCTTCCGTTTTTGAAGAAGGTCTTATTGGTGGTGTTAAGGAACTTAAAATATTTGAACATGATGGAGGACAGGATGTGATTAAAGTGGAACATTTCATTCCCCCAAAAGAAGTGAACTCTTCAAACAGCCTGCACACTTCCTCGGTTCCTTACTCCATCCCCCCATCGTTCACAGGATGACTTGACTCATGTTGCCATGGAAACAGGAATTACCAAAAGCTCAATAATATTTTGATGGAGGGGAGAGAAAGAGAGAGAAAGATGAGCCTTCAGCACAGAATCAATGTTATTTATTCTGTTATGAGGGTGCTCTTTTCAAAAAAAGTTGAGATTACCACATTGGTAATTAATCAATACATCAACTTGCGTGGTATTTTAAATAATGTCATGAATAAAAGATGCTGTCTGGGATATGGGGAGGGTTAAAGACAGTTTTCAAACAGTTTGGAGTGCATCATCTTAAAAGTAAATATTATTTACAAGTGGAAAACACTCAGCAGGGGACCGAGTCTTTACAGGGACAGACAACTTAGCAGGTGGCAAAAATACTCAGAGAAATTGGAGAAAAAAAAAAAGGGTGACAGTATGGCTTAGAAAAAAAAAAAAAAGACTCAAATATGGATATTTTTAGGGGTTACCAAAAGAAAGCTTATTCTCTTTAGAGAGAGCATGGTATCATGGCTGAAATGATCACAACATAACACAGACTCACTTGTCTCATTGGCATGAAATATATGCAGTAGAATCCCTGTGCGTCAATAATTGGCCTGAAGGAATTCTAACTATACTCATAATTATTAATTCGGATATTGACAAACTCGACTCTTGACTTTCCCAAATGTTACGGCACATTAGTATTTACAATCTACAGCGTCATGCAATGGAAGTTGCTAGAGAAGCATGGCCCGCCAAGTCACCAAATGCATCATGAGTCTCTATCACGTTTTCAAAGCCTCAGCTAGTATAATCTACAAACCACCACAAAAAAAGTCCCACACCCAAAACAAACCCTTGAAATAAACACACTAAAGTCAAGCAAAACAAAAAAATTAAAAGATAAAACAATGGGGATTTTATAACAAAATGCATTTCCCACTAGTTTTACCCATAATGCACTGCGGCCACCTGGCTAGCAACTTTTTATCTTATTTATTTTTTCAAAAAAGTGACTAGCGACAAAATCTGTCAAGTTTTACTGGTGGTATTGAAGACTTTTTTGCGAGTCGGATGTGAAAGCTCTTCTTACTCTCAACATTCTCCCTCTCTATCTCTACCAGTCAGAGAGCTGCATTCTCATCCCTTCGTGTCCAGACTGGAAATGAATCGCGCATGTGTGAACTGCAGCAGGAAGAAAGTGAAACTTTTCTTTAAAACCCAAAAATAAAATAAATCACCACATTAAAATTAAATTACTGCATTTTAGATGTGGACACACCACAGATTGCGATAAAATCCGCCTTCTGGATCAGATTCGGATCAGCCTTTGAAATTTGATAGAGGTTCCCATTGTCAATCCCTGAGTCAAATTTCATGAGTTTTGGGAAATAATTAACGGAGATATAGAGAAACAAAATTTTTGGCCTCATTTACCGTAATGTTATCGAAAATTTGAAAGTGGTCCAGAATCCAGGATTTCTTCCGGATCACACCCAAAATGAAATCAGTTCTTCCTTTTCACATTTCCCACAACTCCTGAAAATTTCATCAAAATCCATCCATAACTTTTTGAGTTATCTTGAAGACAGACAGACAGATAAACGGCGGCAAAAACATAACCTCATTGGTGGAGGTAATAATAATAATAATGGTTTATTATTATTAAAACAACAACAACAACAACAACAACAACAACAACAACAACAACAACAACAACAACAACAACACATATAACATATATGCATAACATATAACACCAAGTACTGCAATTGTGCGCAAATCAATGATGATTTGAGGCTATGTTTATCAAACATTTTTTTTCGGCTTTCAAAAGGTTGAGAACCCCTGAACTACTTCATACCAGCTGTCAAGCAGGGCGGTGGAGGGTTGATGATTTGGACCTGTTTTACAACCACAAAACCTGGGCAGCATACAGTTATTGAGTTGACACCAGTTATTATCCTAAAATACTTCACAGGTAAATGTGACGTCAATTGACAGATGGAACTTGACTGAAGCAGGACAGTGATTCCAAACGCGGCAGCAGAACTACATCTGAACGGCTCAAAAAGACAAGAATCAAGGTGTTGCAATAGTATAATTAAGGTCCAGGATGTGATCCAGTTTAAGTGATGTGAGGGGACTGTAAAGCCATATTACTATATTATCATAGAGCAATACCACTACTGACCACAGGGGGGAATTTAGATCTGACTTGACAAACAAGCCACAGACAATAGTGAAGAGTGGCGACGGTCCCACAAGCTTTGTCCCACCTTGTCCTTGTCCCTAGATGTGCAATTTGTCATGTCTTACAGCACAGGGCTGATGCATGAAACTTTTAGTGATGTCCTGCCTGCATGTGGTCAGAAGTTTCATTGCTATATAAAGTGGCTATAAGAGAAATGTGGTTAGCTGAATGCTTGAATAAAGCTTAATAAAGTTACACAAAAATGGACCATACTCCTCCCAGTGACCATATTGGGAGCAGTATTTGAGTTCTGACTTGCTTAAAAATACTTCAAGGTGAGCTGGTGCTGGGGATGGAAACAACTTACCTGCCATCTCTTGGCTGCCTTATAGAATTATACAGATACAGTTACTAGTTTATATTATTTCCAGCCAAAAGAAACCTTTTAGACAGAAAAACAAAACAAAACAAACAAACAAAAAAAAAAAACAGTTATATACTTTTTCAAAATTTGGCAGGGATATGCATCATTTTTTGGATTAACTAGACATCTGACAGCTGGAAAAGGATTGGATGGAAAATGATTAATGACTGGAGTTCTCATACTGCAGCTTGTTTGTCTCTTTGTTAGACCCTCCTGTCACATTACTATCCCAAGTTTTTCACCCCCTGCCTTCTGTTTAATACATCTGGAGGCTTCAAGTCATGAGATAACTCAATGTGACATTATTGGGGCTGTCCTCTCAGACTTGGCAAAGCTCTTCAAGAGACACAGAAAACACGATAAAACTGTTCTCACAAAACGATGAAGACCAACCATGACAGGTAAATATAGTGATGTGCAGAAATTAGTCTTTTCTGACTACTTTTTGTCCTGCAGTTTTTTTTTTTTTTTTTATTATTGGGGATTGGATTTATTAGTGCACCATTTTATTATCTGCTTTTATCGGCAATTTAAGTTTCTATTATAGACCGGAAAGGAGTCTGTATGCCAGGATCAGCCAGTTTAAAATGACAACATTTTGCAGCGCAGCAAATAGAGGTCATCAGGTTTTTAATGCACTACACCTCGTTTCCGACATGTGCGATTTAAATTTCTTATAATTACTTTTCAGAATTTTGTGCTGAGTATAAATTACTCCACATACATGACTTTATAATCAGCGGGGGTCACATCTGTCGGAAGTTTGGCTTTTGTTCCATTCAGCAAATCCAGCACAAGTCAATTGCCTCTGGCATGTTTCCATCTCTCTCTTCACCGCTATCACAGACGTTATCATATGGCTAGCCAAAACGTTAGCAGGAAGACATATTCTCCCCCCCCCACCTACACTATGAATTAATCTGTCAGGAGCAGGATCACTGCGCTGCTTCTCATCGCCGCTCTGAGGCATCTTCTTAAGTGGAAACAGGAGATAAGATGAGTCTGAGGAATGAGATATCACAGACTCAATTGAGCCTTAATTTGTGATGGAATTTCTAAACATGCTGTGTGACGCTGAGCAGGTAACACTTTGGGAAGCAGGGAGCCCTCCATCTGGGCAAACAATTGCTTTCCGCCTGTGCAAACAATTCCTAATTACTTCTGTCTGATTAAGTGGAGATTTTGAGCCGAGTCCCAGTCGCAAAATAGGCCACAGGTGCATGTAGGGCGGCCGTCACGTGACGCTGGCGCAGAGACACAAACACACATATAATTTGATTATGTGGTGCAACTGGATTTGTTTTTGAGACAACATTATAATAATCCGTCTTCGACTGTGCCACGGATGTGACAAGAGGGGGTACGCTGCGACGCTCGTTCAGCATCTCCGGGATTTCTTCGAGAGAGCTGGCAAGAGAAACAGTAAAGGCACAGTCAGATAATTGGGACAGAGATCATCAACTGAATTTATTAGTCCTGCTTTTCTGCTTCTGGATTTGTGCACGTTCCACAAAAAAGGGCAAACGGCAAACATGCCATTTAGCTTGAGTTCGAAACATAAACTTGTAAGAAAGCGTTTACAGGCAATTAACTTTGGCCACTTTATTTAGCCTGTAGCAGGCTAAATTTTCTTTTTTTTTTTTGTTATTGTAATGCTGCTTGTGACTTTTCTTCATTATTTTTACTGTTTTTCTGACATATATTAATTATATTTATTATTATTACTACATTAATCTGACAATCTTTTATAAAAGAAAATTGAGCTCACCACATTTTGGGATTTTGCTAGCTAAACTATAGCTTTAAGCTAACGATGACTTCATCACTTTTTATTTTTAGGATTTTATACAGACACTGAGCTATTCTTATTGAACGAGCCATGACACACATTTTTCCTCTGTGGCATGTGATATTTTTACACACACATTCTGTTACCAGCCTGTTGTTTACTGTCTTTGTAAAGGTTAGTTCTAGTTTGGGATTCAGATAATGTGTCAAATTGAGGACTACACTTTGGACCTTTTCAAATATTCACTATATTGAATTAAAAAAACTAACAAAAAACAAACAAAAAAAAAAACTCAAATAACAAACCTGCTATATTCTGTAGTTGATTTCCAAATACCTAAAAATATAATATTATAAAATATAAAACCAGAATGGTATGAAGCTGATGTGTGTGGTGGGGCCAATTTCTGATCAAATTATGGACCAAAAAAAAAAAAAAAAAAATCTTACTACAGTACAGTAAACACTGTGAAGTAGCGAATAAACCTCAGTTGTTGGTGCCTGATATGATAAAAAAGAAAAGGAAAATAAAAAATCCACATGAACAAGGAAGTAACTCAAAATAAAACGGATATTATTTAGTTCTAGGAGAATATGTTTGTGGTTATTTTTTTTTTTATAAAGTAAGATAACAGCTGGGATTGTTGCTTAAAAAAAAAAAAAAAAAAAAAAAAGGCATAAGACATATTCATGATAAATTTAAGAGTATACCATGGACTCCATTAGTAAATTATATTGAAAAGACAGGATAAATAGTCCCATATTTCCAGATTGAGATTTTAAATCTTGCATCATTTATTTTTTTCATGTCAAAGAGATACAGTGTGTCATTTGAAGTGCAACTAATAATTTAAAGCAAATCTACTTTATGTTCCAGTTTCAAAATAATTGGAATGCTGCGTAAAACGTTAATAAAAACAGAATGCAATGATCTGTGAATCTTCATAAACCTATATCTTATATCCAATAGAACATAAAGAACATATCTGATGTTGAAGCTGAGATGCTACCATTTCATGGAAAATTATAGCACATTTTGACTTTGATGGCAGCAACACATTTCAAAAAAGCTGAAAAAGGAACTGAAAAAGTAATAAGGCTCAGTAACAAGACTGGGTGTAAAAAGGAGCATTTCAGAGAGATAGAGGCTCTCAGAAAAAAGATGGGATGAGATTCCCTAATTTGCAATAAACTGCACCTGAAAATTGTGGAACAATTTTATAAAAAAAGTTCCTTAATGTAAAATTGCAAAGACTGGGCCACCGAGTTGTTTGTATATGGGCCGCCTGCTCAAACCACCAGAGACTGCAGTCTTCCTGCAGCGGTTGCAGGTTTGACTCCCAGCCTGCAACCCTCCAGAGAAGACATGAAGAGATGCAGCACTCTCTCTCCGCCCGACTTACCTGGTTATATACTGTGAATGAAGGCCAATAGCCAAGTGATCTTCAAAATCTTTTTTTTTCTTTTTTAAAGATCCTACCATCTATAGTATATGATATATTATAAAATATTTAGAGAACCAGAAGGAGTGTCTGTGCGTAAGTGACAAAACCATAGGTCAAAAGGAATTAAGTGTGATCTTCAGGCGGCACTGCATTAAGAACAGACATGAATCTCTACTGGACATCACTGCATGGGCTCAGGAACACTGTCTTTGAATCCAGTTCACCGTTCACCATTCAAGAGGAGAAGAACCGTCCAGCTGTGGACAGTGGACAGTTCCAAAGCCTGCATCTCTGATGGTTTGATGCAGGTAGCTGACACATCTGGAAAGGCTCCATCGATGTTGAAGACAGCAGAGGTTTTAGAGCAACATCTGCCACCATCCAGATACTGTTTCTTTCAGGCAAAACCTTATATCAGTGGTTCTCAAACTTTTAATACACTACTAATACCACTACGATGACCAATTTTAAAATATAGCCATATATGCCTTCTCAATTAGCTTTAACCACACAGGAGAGATGTTTATTCCTTATTGTGGTTATTTATTACCTGAATTGTTACCTTACTGAATCAGACATTTACAACTCTGTCCAACAATTCTCACATACTCATACTCTCATAAAGAGCAAAATAAACACACTCAAAAGTTGTTACATCTGCACTGCAACTGAATATGCAACAAATATTTACTTAAAAAGACAATTTTCACTTTCTTAAGCTACACATTTCGTTTCAAACGTTGCATTTATAATGCTTTGTATGATTCCGATTTTTTTTAAAGTGAAATTGTGGAAAAAATGTGGAAAGTCATGAGGTTCCCCACGTACCACCAGAAGGCGCTCGCGTACCGTACTACAGTTTGCGCACCACTGCCTTATATATTTCAGCAAGACAATGCTAAACCACATACTGCATCCATGGCAACAGCATGGCTTCACAGGAGAAGAGTCCAAGTGCCGAACTGGTCTGACTGCAGTCCAGACTTTTGACCACTAGAAAAAATTTGGGGCATCATAAAACAAAAAATGAAGGCCAAGGACTGTTGAACAGCTGGAATCCTGCATCAGTCATGAAAAGGACAGTATTCCTCTCCTAAAACTCGAG
The DNA here is from genome assembly GCA_018398805.1 of Hirundichthys speculiger. Lineage (NCBI taxonomy): Eukaryota > Metazoa > Chordata > Actinopteri > Beloniformes > Exocoetidae > Hirundichthys > Hirundichthys speculiger. Next base: position 324,594 of record JAGFBZ010002332.1, read on the forward strand.
CAACTGGTCTCCTCTCTTCCCAGATGTTTACAGACGGCTGTTACAGGAAGGGATGGAGCGTAATGGTTAGCATCGCTCTGTTCCAAGTATTTTGAGATGTGTTGCTGCCATCAAAGTCAAAATGAGCAAATATTTTCCACGAAACGGTAAAACGCTTCAACATCTGATATGTTCTTTGTGTTTGTATTGGATATAAAAAACGAGCTTATGAGGTTTACAAATTATTGCCTGATGTTTTTAATCTACATTTTACACAGCATTCCAGCCGTTTTGGAATTGGGGTTGTAGTTACTTTTGCACCATAAATCACCGAGGCAGAGAGCCAACTGGCCATAGACTCGGCAAACTTTGCCAGCTTACTCATCTCATCTTGTAACACATCCTTTTCAAAAAATAAAAATAAAAAATTGCATTTTTACATTTATACATATACATGTTTACCTTTTTTTGTTTTTTTTTAACACAATATCCTAACATAGGGACCCCCAAGTGTTCACCTCTGTGGGGCACTCCCGAGTAGGGCAACATTTTCTTTTCTTGTTGAAGACATCAAAAACAGATTCATCATTAAAGATCCTGTTTGCATCCCTTCTTTCATTTCCATGTTTACTTGAATACTCAAATATTCCTTTCATCCAGAGCTGCCGTTACAGACCTGTCATTCTTGCCAAATTTCCGTCTGTGTGCTCGTTTTTTAAAAACTAAGCCGCTCTGATCAAAAGATGATAAAAATAGCATTGAAAAAAAAAAGAAAGAAAAGAAAAGGTGACAGATCGTAATGTGTACTATATAATGTATTTACCTCCTTTGCATCACACATTCAAGCCCCGTGTGGAGGCTTCACAAAAAAAGGTTTGGGGAGAAAGACTGAGCTCATGCATGTTCTCTATCTTTGTTACACAGACACTGGAAGCATTTGAGATTCCCTTTGACGCGAACATTTTAAAAACAAAGATGAGCTTAACAAGGATTCTTTCCATCACTGAAGGAAATAGAGTGAACACAGTTTTCGCCTTCATGAGCTTATTTTTTGCCCCCGTTCCCTTTGCAAAAAAAAATTAACTTAAGCTACTTTGGTTGTTCTTTCCTTTGGGCACTTTGAATCCGACTAGAATATTGTTCTTTGTATATTGTATTTTTTTTGCAAACAACAAGGCAAAAAAGGTGTCTTAAGCTGAATATAGAAATGTTTTCAGAGTAAATTTTGGAAAATCTCCAATGAAGGAAATGTCTCTATATTCCCCACAGAATACGAATCATTTCCGTCAACTGGCTGAAGTCCATAAACTAGACTGCAGAATGTCATCAGCAAGTCACTGTATGCAGTCAATGGAGGATTAGTTACCGACCAGAAAGAAAAAAAAAGATGAATAAACATGGGGGAGAGACATTTCCATTGGTACAGAATGTACCGAACAATACAGGAGCCACTACAACAGTCATTCAGAAGAGCTCCAACTCTACTGAATGGCCAACGTTATTCTGTTACTTGCTAAATATCACATCCACTGTTGCAAGTGGAGGAAAATGAAACCCTGTTTTCAATGTTTTTTAAATGATTTTAAACTTTTTTCAGTCTCTCTGAAGAAAACAAAGTCAAGTAATTCTGCTAAAAAATTATCAGCTAATATATCAAAATATCTTTTATTTTAATCCTGTTTTATTTTGAAATGTCGATGCTCTTTGCCTTCTACTGGCTTACTTTTATTTTTAAATTTTATGTATACTTGTTTTTCTTTTCTTTTTTGTTTTTAAGTCTCTTTCATCACTACCACCTAAATATTTGTTGTTGTTTTTGTTTCTGATTACTATATTTCTATAGTGCCTTATACTGCATCTCCTCGACGTGTGTTTTTGTAGAAAAATTGTTTGTTCAATAAGAAAAAAAAAAAAAAAAAAAGAAAAAAAAAACTCTACTGAATGCCATTTTGGATTTTTTTTTAATTCTTTTATAAAAAAAAAAAAAAAAAAAAAAGAATAAAAAAAAAAATCCAAAATGGCATTCAGTAGAGTTTTTTGTTTTTTGTTTTTTAAATATAATTCTAGTCAGGTTGTCGCTCTGCTCTCTCCAAAAGCTTCATTTCTCTGATTGGTTGTATACATATCCAGGGGAATCCAGAGGCAGTTTCTTCTGCATTCATTGGTACTGTCCTCTGAAAACCAAAGCAGAGTCCAGGAGAGCCAGACTAATTCTTTAGAGTAACGAAAAAAAGAATCAGGATGACTGGGCCGGTCGTCAGCTGCACCAACACTGAGTGAGGAAACACTGAAAAGAAATGCTGGAAACCTCTAACTGATTTTTCTTTGTGTATTGTCTATTTTTGTATCCATCCACAAGTACTGGTTGCATTATTGTTGCATCATTGATGAAAAAGGTAGAAAAAAGCTCTTTGGTATTTTATTGAACCATTTTTTTTTGCCTTTAAGTTCTTTTATAACTTTTTTTTTTTAATTTGACCATTTCCAAAATCGATTTTGTTTTGAAGTTCAACATCAAAACACGTGCATCAAAAATTGATGATGGAAACCCAACCTGGTATCAGTATCAGTTTTGCTCAGCGGATGCTCCGAAGTTTCTGCTCTGATCTGGAAAATCATTGGTTTTTCCGACCATTAAAACAAACTTCCATTCACGGAAAACAAACGTTTACCCCAACAAGGTTTTTCAACAACTTCTCATGTCATCGACGAAGACCTCCCTTCACCAGAACACCAGTCGGTTTACCCTTTCCCCTTAAGGGCCGCGTATACTCTCACGGCAATGTGTCGCCATCAGCTTGTCGCAGAGATGGCGCCGTCACTTTTGATTTATACTAGCGCGGTCTCCGCTATGTTATTCCACGCCACAACGCAAGAGGGACAATCACGTTCTAGCTAAACTTACTAAACGTATCTCTTGCTCTCTCTGTTTTTCCACTTCCTCACCGTCTCAGCCGTATCCAGACCGACATTCATCGCAATCTCCCTCCATGAATTACTAGAATATGTGCTGTCTTTGTAGTGTGGAGAACGAAAATCGTACAGATGTGGGTACTTCCTCATTTCTTCAATGACGTGGTCTTTTCTATGCGGATGTAGAATTGACCAATCAGAGGCCTCCTTTCTCTCCTCTCTTCGACACTGTCAACCTACAATTTTGGGTAGGTGCACCGGAGTGTCTGCGTAGAGTGGCGCAGACGACCTGACGTTCAAGTATAAATCAGGCTTTAGCCTCCTGCCTCCTTAGTGTCACAAGCGTAGCCCTGAATGGTTTTCCTTAAATGGAGGTCCCTCTGGTCACAGTGAATCTGATGCCATCCTGGTAAAGACAGGCTGTGATCTACTTACCTCCCTAAAGCCCCTCACTCAGCTCTGTTCCCCAATGAGGGCACTCGCTAACATCCTCAATGTTAACTTGGCCAATTCGCTGTCTCCCCACGGATGTATCTACAATGGTGCCAGGAGTGCAATGTGCTTTTTTTGGGATAACAATTAATGACACGCCGGCCTCACATCTTCAAGTGGTTCCAATTTGCTTTGGGGCTTAGATACACTTCTGACATGCCGACTCCCTTTGATCGAGCGAGCTGATACAACTACTCAATAAGGCGTGCCACATGTGCAGTGCAGCATATCAGCAAAAAAAAAAAAAGTGGAAAAAAAAAAAAAGAAACATGCTGCATATGCTACTTAATAGATTGCTAAGAAAAAGCAAATATTTCAGGAGGTCATTATAAAAGAAACAAGACGTGAAGAATTTCCTCGCTACAAAACGGCACCAGAAATATGAATTTGTGATGCAGCTCTGCACACTGCTGGAGTGGTTTCCACAGCTTGATTTGCATTTTATTTGAAAGCACTTCTGCATTTAGCGCTGGATGTGACTCCGGCATGTGAACATTGTCGAACGAGTATCTGAAATGTTCTGTGAAGAAATCCCATTTCAGGGTTCAATGGCTCTTCTGGAGCTGCCCATCCGGGAAGCCGTGAAATATGTGCTCCTGTAAAGCTTGTCTTTTTAATCAATTCTTCTATTTTCAATTACTGACACTAATGCTGTGCGCGCTACTGTTTTCCTGCACATAATGTATTGAACAAGTTTTGGGTCGATCAAAACTGAGGACTGTTATGGCAGTCCATAAGCAGATATGTTTTACACTATAGAACGAAGGCATGTAAAAGATGAAGTGATTTCCTATAGACATGTAGATGAAAGGAAAATATGATCTTTAAACATTTGGAGCAGGATTAATGTATGATTTTGTGCAATTATAAAGGGAAGAAAAAGCACTCTGCAAAAGTATGGGCACCTACCAAAATTGAGCATACAGAACATTCACTAAATACTGAGGTACTGGCATGTGATTTAAACTTTAGAGACAAAGAAATGACCATGATGGAAAAGTAACAAAAAGTTTCCCAAGTTCACAATCAAACTGAAGTAAAATTTGTTGAATTTATTTGCTCTCAAAACAAAACGAGACAATGAAACTGGCCTTCTTTATTTGACTGGATTTCTCTATCTTTCTAAACCGAAGGTGAAACATCTTTGAGTTACTATGACCTGGATGACTCTTGTTCTGAAAACAACACGGTGATACAAATTAGTACAACTAAACGGTCTTTAGTTTGCCTTTGTAAAGGAACATTTTGAAGTTAAGGTCTTGACTGCGACAAAAGTGGTACTTATATATTTCAAGATCATAGAGACCATGAAATCTCCCTCCTTTTCGCATCTATTAACAGTAGTTGTCAACAATGGTTGTCAACTTGCAAAGGACTCATAAGAAGGTCGCAATTGGGATTTCTGCACACAGGCAGTTTGTCTGTAAGAGCCCCTCTCAACATGATTAAGTGTAATGACATCTTGGAGTCTTATCAGCTTAAAACATGAAGCAACTTAGATTGTTTTCACACATGTTAGTGTGGACCCTGGTGCTGCCTCAGAGTGTAGCGCGACCATTAGCGTAATTTCTCCATGTTTGGTACTCCTTCACAATTGACGATGCACTGTCCAGAAGGACAATGGAGGCTTCTTTAGCTCAAACATGTGTTGTACACCCAGTTGTTAGCGGTGTAAAAGCTCCATGACCTTGGACCAACCTGATGAACTAGACCAGAGTTCACTACAGAGACTCTCTCTTAGTACGACCGTTTTAGTGCACGCCAGAGTGTGGTTGTTGTGTTCACACCGACCCAAGTAAACCGCACTCATGACCAAAACACCTTTGGGCCAATGGCGTAAGGGGCAGTGTGAAAAATGACCCTTTTCTGATGTAGGTTGATAGAGTTACAGCATGCAATACACACCAGACCACTGGAGGTGCTAGTGGGACTCAGGAACAAATAGTAACAGAAGTAGGATTTTTTTTTTGATACAATAAAATAAAAATAAGTAATATCATATAAATCATAAATGATAATAAATAAAACCTGAAATGGAATTAGATTCTCCAGTGAAAATATTCTTGTGAATTTCTAAAAAGACCAGAGCAATTACAATTATATTCTCATCTGCATTCCCTTTATCTACAGTTCACCTATGCATGCAACATATTTGTTTTATGAAGAAATGGCTTAACAGTATTAGGCGTGAAGAATACTTTTTCATCTTTTTTTGCACAGGTTTAAAATGCAGGTGTAGTTAGCTACATGCTACTGTAATCTGAAAAAAAAAAAAAACATATTTTAGCTCAAATTTTGAAGTTGATCTCACTGCTCCTGAGCAGCCATTCACTGAACTCAATCTTTAGCCAGGTAATATTCCAGAACAAAAATAGCTACATTGAATAAAAAACTCCAAAAATCTGTGTATATTGAAGAATATCTGATCGTATGGATTCTCAGAATGTTAATAAAAATGGTTTTTGTTTTTGTTCTTTTTCTAAAAAGGAAGACTTTCTCTGGGCAATCATTCTAATAAAATTGTACTTGTTTAATCTTTCTCTTTCAGTTATACTGACATGACCTTCAACATTTAACAAGCCAAGTGAGGTCTCCAGGGTCTTAAATGTAGTTCTTGAGCGGTTTAAATACCTATTTATTTTTTTACCCTTCTTCTGAGCATTGCACACAGTCTGACCTTGAGGTAAACTTGACAAGTATCTTGAAAGCTTTTTGACTACTGACCTATTCAACTTATATTTATTTGGACATAGTTTTAAAACCTTTTTGCAGATTGTCATGTACCATTGCTTATATCTTTCCCCGTTTGCATTGTGTTTAGCACAGCCCTGGATAATTTAGACCAGGGAGGTGCAAAAACATCTGCTTTTACGCAGAGCTGGATAGTTTTTGTCTGTGACTTGAACTGAGGCAGACATGTCGGGATGGCACCTGCTGATCACCGGTTCATCAATCGGCTGAACATCTGCAGCGCCGGGCTGCAACTGACTACTGCAATATGATTTAAGAGGGTAAGGAGGTGCTTAGTATTGGCTAGATTTTTTTCTTCACTTTGGAATTTTTAATCAAATAAATAATTGCACTATTAAAAGTTACATGTTGTATGTGTATCAAATGATTTTAATTAGGATTTATGTTTAAAGGAGGGGGTACTCTCTCATGACTATCAACATATTCAGGGCTTTACAAATCTGGTGTAGAAGAATGTCTGTAGATGTCTGCCTTTGTGCTCAGACACAGTTTTAGTGACGAAACAAACACTTTGACGCATCTGAACCCCTGGTGTTTTTGTGACTTCTGTCGCAGAGGAAGAGAGAAGGGTAAAGAACTGAAATTGTATAATTCATGTAGGCCATAATTAATAATTCACTCCGTATCAAATATGCAAAGCATTTCTCATCATATAATACAGCAAATAATTATCCAGACTGCTTTCCAAGACAAAGCATCATCATTATACGAGGTCACGACAAACATCTCACTGAAGCATCAGTTTCATGAATGTCACAACATTAGTCAGAGATGGTTAATTTGATGTACGTCTCATTTGTTTTTAAATGAAATGAGGCAGCTTTGGCGTCAACATGATTATCAACATCAACAAGCAGGCGTCAACAGTTCACCCAATGTGGCTCATCCATGTTTTCACGGACCAAATTTCAGTTTCCTGTGTCCTGATTTTTCCATTTAGCGTATCACACTGCAGAATAAAGCCGATTCTGACCAGGACAAGAAGGGACAACAATCTGATCCGGCCTGTTCCAAGAGCTGCGACAGCAGCAGTGTCGGTGCGGCTCAGTGTGTGCCAGCCGGACACACAGAGAAAATGACAGTCTGCCATATGGACCACCGGCAGTGGTCTCGCGCAGCGAGTCAACCTGGTCACTTTATAAATCTGTTCCATCCAGACTGATCCAACCTGCCCGCAGGGATACTTCCCTGTCCTCCCGATAAGACGCTTCACACTGCATTAAAAGCTTTGCAGCGTCCATCAGCCTCATCACTTGTCTTTGTTTAGATTACGGCGCTGTGCCAGCAGGGCTGCATCCAGTCACAGCTCTTCCACCTGTAAATAAAAGGAAACCTGAAAAAGTTCCACGTTTTCCTCCGCCTCGTGTTCACCTGTGAATACGATATAAAGCGAAACACAATACCATCCACCTTTTTATTGCCTCCGTTCCGCAGTTTGTTAAGACTAATTGGCACGGGTGATTAATTATTATACAACCCATGACAAGCCATGGTAAATTGGAATTAAATGATGGGCTGACATTGCATGTCCCAGATCAGTTGTGCAATAAGCTAAGAAAGATTCATTTAGTTACTGCTATATTTGTCTTCCCCATACACTCATTGGGCTTGGCACTAAACTGAATAGCTGGATTTAAACACTTGATCAGAATGCACAGAAAGATGCCGAAATATTCAAAGCTTCCATCAGTCAACAATCTGTTATAGAATACAGCAATTTAGAAATGCAAGTCAAGTCTAAGAAACTCCACTGCTGTTGCTGTGTGGTTGCCGATAGTCAGTGCCTGGCAGATATTCGCCAAGGTTGACCCAGATGCTTTGTTGATTCAGTATAATTTAGTTTCTTGTTGTTTTTTGAGTAAATTATGTAATTCCTATATTTAAAATCTTAAACAAAACAAACAAAAAAAACCCCCCAAAACTTTGCTTTGTATTGAGCAAAGATGAAAGAGGCTTTAAACGCACTCTTCAAAAACCAATTGATGACATCACAAAGTATTTGTCCAGTTCCTCTTGTACAGTTTATGGCAACATAGCAAATGGAGATACCTATGCAGTACTTTTCATACCCTCTTATAAAAACACATATAAAGTTAAAATGACCTTGGTCAGTAGAGACCTTATCTGCATCATTACTTAAGTGGAATGACATTTTGAATCTTACCAGAGGCTTAAGACAGCAATCTTTCTTTTGACACAGCTCCATTGCTATGTGAGATATCGATCCTCGGCCCAGTTGAAGCTTGGAGTTTCAGGTGAGTGGAAAAAAAAGGTGCCGGAGATGTAGTGTCCAGTTTTTCCAAAAAATATTTCCAACTTTCTTTCACACCAGGCACAAAACAACAGAGACCAAGAGAGGGCCTTCTCCTTCCGTCAACCAAATTAGCCTTCTGGCTATAATTGGGTAAAATTTACATTTTGAATATTCATTAATATACAAAATGTAAATTTTTGAATATTCATTAATATACAAGGTCTCTCTATACGAAATAAATAAATAAAATAAATAAATAAATAAACCAGAAAAAAAAAAAAGAACCCCCCCGTCAAGTGAGCCACCCTCTTAAATAGCCCAAACCCAAATTGCTCCAATTGGGTAGCAACCATCTGCAGAGGGATACTAGCAACCAACAAACTCAAGAATACAAAATAAAAAGGTCAACAAAAAGACCGGATCCACTTATAACACCATTATCTAACACCAATTCATAACCCTTGAACATAATCCTGCATAATCCCCCAAACTGAAAAAAATTAACAAATCTGCAAACCCACTCCACTGGTGTGAATAAAGTCATGGTCCGACTGCAGAATGCGCTTCCACAATGGGACACAGCCAAAAGATATACGACTACATGGCGTGCAGGTAAGCGTATGTACAAACCATATTTATGGAAAACAAAACAAAACAAAAAAAAAAACGAATTATGACTGGTAGGTAGCACACTACATATCGACTGTAACTCAAAATAACTCAACAAAAACCACCAGCACACTTCAAACATCAGTCCCTGAGTTGATGATTACAGGGTGATAAGTGGACCTGCTCACCTTTCCACACACTACCTGTGCTAACATTAGTTAGCACTTTGCTACAAACACTCCATTTTTGCTCAATATTGCTTCAATTCTTATTGTTTATTCAAACACTTCAGCTTCTTACCATCTGAAAACAAGCCAAGGGCCAGAATAAAGTGTTCCTTTATTCTGTATCACTGTCCAACAACTCCAGCCCTTCAGGTCAAACCGATGAAATTGTAAGACATGTGAACCGCACGGCCTACTGACATAGCGTGGCCGGCAAACCGAATTCTTTTCCTCTTCGATACAACGAATAAGCGTGGTTTCCCTGGCAGCGCCAATGGACGCAGAAGAAACTTCCTCTGGACGCTGCTGAATAGGCATGGAACCAGAGAAATGAAGCATGTGACGCAGGATGGTGATATTTCATGCATATTTTACATTTGACAAGCCTGGAAATACATTATTTAAGAAACACACAGCTTATGGTGAATACTTTGACAATTCAACACAAAACAGATGAATCACTCTCTTCACTAATGTCTTTTTATATTTTGAATTAAGACTTTCAGTCTATTGTTTTAGCTCACTTCAATACTATTAGGAATGAACTGAGCCAAAACATACTGTATCCCAAGTTTATGAAGTTGAAGGGGCATGGTTAAGATGTTAAAACACAGGATCCAACCCTGTATAGTCTTTTATGAGACCATCCAAGCCACGTTAATACTTCCCTCTTTCCATTTCCATTTCTAAGGTCAGTTTAGATGCTCCTCTGGTTTTCCTCCAAAGCCAGAGAGGATATCCATTCAAAGGCGTTGTTGTGCTTATCATGCATATGCCATCCTAAACCTGTAAATGTGGAGCTCAAATGTTTTGTATCATGGTGGGATAGCTATTTAGATGCATTTTATTTGTTTTATGTTGGAGCTACCCATATGCTTTCTATAAAATTTAACTATGCCACATTTGACTCCCATCCAGGCCCTCCCACTGTCGATAACAACAGAGTTTACTGCACTCCCCCCCCCCCAAAAAAAATCAATTTCTACACTCTGCGCAGTCACTGTCTGCTGGAGGAAGACATATGCACTGTCAGTATCAAATCTAATCAAGTCTGGGGCTCCGTACCTGTTATGGTTGCTGGTATTCAGAACAGTCCTAATGGCGCTGTTGCTGCCGTTTGTGTGTCGGTACTGAGGCTCCTAATGTGTGTGATATGCACAGATGCACTCTCCCTGCGACACATTACATTTTTCACACAGCGGATGGTCAATAAGTTTCCACATAATGTCATTCTGTCTTGCCCACTTTCTCATTTTGCGCCATGATAGCCATCGCTCGCATTCCTTCAGGATTTTGAAGCGAAATGTAATCATCAATGGATGCGCACCACTCCTCCTTGTGTGCCCACCACTTTGTCCCTCCCTCGCTCCCTCCCTCTCTAAATAATTACTTAAATGAATCTATTACCGGCCCAGCCTCGGCGCAGCATTAACTGAAATGCCAGCCTCTGTGGAAAAGGGATGGTTTCTGCTGCAGGTGTAACGCTTGAGGGAGAGCATACTCTAGGAAGAGATCCTCTCCGAGATGATCAATGTGGTGAGCTTTTACACAGTTTTCTGTGGAGGCGTTTTCATGTTCCTTATTTTCGAATGGGAAAAACTACATAAATTAAATATTGGCACATGTGAGGAAGTTCACAGGCGCAAAAAAAGCATGACAATCACTGTCAAAGTGATTGATTGGTTTCTTGGCAGTTGTAACAGCATCAAAAGTTTGCTGCCATTTAATCTCAAAGCTTTGATCAAATACATGTTAAGACTGACTACTGCTCTGTGCTTGCTTTGTTCTCAGTGTGGCTCCTTGATCTCCCTTTTCGCCAACAGTGATGCACACATGGATCCATTTACAGCCTTAAAAAAAAATCAGTCACAAAAGACTCCACAGCTCTCACTCTAAAACAAAAATGTATATTAGAGCGGAACAAAATAACGATCATAAAATATCGATTTCAACTATCTTGTAAATGGGACATTTTATCATTTCTAGGAACTGTTATTGAGCTCTCAGATCTGTCCGGGCGTTCTGTCAGCAGAAACCGACTCAGTAACTTCTGAATACCGGGACGGCTCGTTCTCTTGTAAGAGCTGCATAAAACTTTATGCCACTATGTCACATATCAACAATAAATTGAGGGCTAATTTGCAGCGCTAGTTCAGTTTTGCATAATGAACATCACGGCAGAGTCCACTAAGAAACCAAAGAATGCAATGACAGAAGACATGAGAAAGAGAAAACCCAAGAGTGATTGACCAAGAGACCGAACAAGAGTAAAGTTCAGACAGACTTTCACTAGAGAACTCAAACAGAAGACAGAATGATGATGACGACATTTGCGTAAAAGTCTCATTATTTTACCTGCTTAGTCAACATCTTAAGTTTTAGCTGGGTTGCCTTTCTCCCTGTTTCTGTTTCAGCTTGTAAACAAGTTCACATGTAGAATGGTGACCGTCTCAAAACTGCTTTGCCCAGACACCTGTAGGAGGGGGGTGCAAAAAAATCTAAAAACTCATCATTTGCTTTAAGTATCTGATAAACTCTCTTGTTGGACTTATACAGTTAATGTAAGCAGAGCTTGTGGGAAAGGGCTATAGTGCGGCACATCATGCTGACCAAGGAAAATGTAACATGGAGCGCTAAGTGCACTGCTACGAGCTTAGCTTAGGTGTAAAGGGTGAATTATGCATCGACTACACATAATTTATGTGCAGCAGTAAGTCCCCAACTTTTTTGTGCCATGGACCAGTACGAGGCTGGGGCCCAGGGACTGGGGACCCCTGATGTACAGGACCTATGTTGTTGTTGGCATGTGTTGCTATGTAATTACACCACTACAATGTGAGGTGGAAGTGTCGGTTCTTTAATGTAGCCCAGACATAGCAAATGGAGCAAATGAAGCACATCTTATATATGAGCCGGAGCTGATAAATGTTGAGGAACAGAGATTTTTACTGACATTGCATCAATCTATTTTTCTTGAAAGAAGTATAGTCGTGGCAAATATGTAGAGGGAAAGTGCTCCCAAGACGACCAAATCACATTTGTTGTGGCTCATGACTTTGTTTCACATTTGTTGTGGCTCATGAGTTTGATCCAGAAGTAAACCTTTATGTATAAAAAAAAAATAAAATAAAAAAATCTCAAACTCTGTTGCTATTAAATCGCTTTTGGTTAACCTGCAGCTGAAGGTTCCAAGATAACAATAACATTTGAACCTAAACTGGGCTCCTTTTGGCATTTACAGCTCAGTTAAGGCACTGGCCCAGACATGTCCAGACATGTTCCAAAATTCATGAACAGGGCCAAACCTGGGTTTTTGCATTTGTTTTATTTAACAAATTTGGCTCAAATTTCATCATCTCATTTTTACATGGAATAAATGAAAGCATTATTAAAAAGGGCCAGGCATGGCCCAAATGGCCAAAAGAAAATTATGAATTGGACCATCTCTGGTGGACATGTAGCCAAGTTAAGGCATTTGTGTTAGCCTGATCTAACTGCTGTGTCCTGAAATTGTAACTTCGACCACGAGATTAATTTTTTCCTCTGTGTTTGCTTAAATCTGTTCAGGTACAGTTTGACAAAAGTGTGGTATGACTTTCTAGATATTTCCGACGGCCTTCTCCTTTGTTGGTATCCAGCTGGGTAGAAAGATCAATTATGCAATGTCAGTAAAAAAAATGATTGATACCCAGTATAAGAAATGATTAATTTGCTCTGTTGCTATATCTGAGCTACATAAAGAAGAGGAAGTTAAGCACATCAAGCTACAGCGCTGGAGAAAAGATCTCACACCAGCACAGTTTAATCTTAACCATAAATCATGCTTCAATTACTTCTTTAACGTGAGAAGAATTTTATCTCACATTTGTTTTTATATTTCTGATAAAAGCAGTTGGCAAAAGTACTGCAAAATTGAAAGCCAATTTCAGTTTTATCTGTACATTCATTTTAACAGCAAATCAGCCGAACCCTTGTGGTACCAAGGTCACTTTCGTAGATCAAACTCAAACCGCTTTAGCCAGTGCTGTGGTAAAGTGCAGCTAAATTAGCCACATGCTAACTACCAGTTCAGTTGGCCCAGAAAGTTTTGATTGAGTCATTTTTCAAACTGTATTTAAGCTTGAAGTACAAGGCGTCAATAACATGAATGTTGCCTCATACATTGTTTCTTCATTGTAAAAATGAAAAAAAACTTGACCCATGTAAACTTATTTGACATGGATTTAAAAAGTCCAGTTAAAAATAGTGATGAGATGGAGTGTGCCGATGCTTCAAAAGCACGTAAAGAGAAAGCCAGGAAGTGTCTTGTGATGTCTGTATCGAGGCTTGTTTTGTTTTATAGTGAGTGATGTCATCAATAATGCTTGAAGCCTCGCTGTGCATAGCAGTTCAGGAAGTGGTTCGACTTTTGGAGCAATGTATTTACAGATATAAAGCTCAAGGAATCTCCTCACACTTTGTGAGTAGTGTTAGAGTTTACAGAGTTCCTGAGGGACAAATGGGTTAATTTGTGTCGTTTATTTCTTACTTGTTTAAATAGAGCCTTCAAAGAAAAGGAGGTTTTTTACTTGGTTTGGAAACTATTTGACTTGATCTCTCCCAGTGTACACTCAGTAACAGTGTTTGGATCTCTGTTTTTTCGTTAAATGAAGGTGGACTCAGCCAGAGTGGGAAATTAAAAATTCTGCTGAACTGAACATTCAGTGGATGGAGGATCCTGTGGGGTTTTTGTGCACCCTAGCAACATCTGTACCCTGCTAATATGTTTTTTTTCCCTTCCTAAAGCCAGATAAATAATTTCTGAAAAGAGGAATTGCTGAAACCCCACTACTACCACTACTACTACTACATGCCCAAACTGTGGCAACACGACTCTGAAAGTATCACATACAGTTAAAATGACTGCACATCTTCCCATTTTACATTCTTTGTGTGCGCAAGAAGTCTCGAGAAATGAACCCTTTTGCAAATCAACTGGCTGGATGGCTTCATGAAAGCTTCATCTTGCCGTTACTACTTATAAGACTCTCCAAGAGGAAGACAAAATGAAGAAAGGATCAACAAGGGCAACCTTAAAAGCTTGATAGCATGCACATGGAGGCAATCTAGCAAGGAGCAAAGGAATGCAAAAGAATCCGAGGAGCATAAATACTTGGAGGGTCGTCAGCTAATGGAACACAGGTGTGGATCGTTTAACAAACAGAACACAGGTGTGGATCAGTTGACAAACAGAACACAGGTGTGCAGCAAAACCAAAACTGGAGAGAAAACTAACTCAAGTGAACAAGGAGTTCATGTCAATGCTTTGCACACTTCTGGTTTTTATTTATGCCTTGTTTATTTTCTCTGGTGGTCAATTTAAAAATGAAAAAAAGGTTTAGACGTTTAATATTTTTGGTGTGAAAAAGGATTAAATAGAGTAGGCTTAATTACACTTTCAAACAGGAGCAAAATTCTCGCTATTGTTGGTTGTGTAAAAGCTGTTGCAACACTTCCATGCTTTAATTAGGTCAAGTGCACGCAAACACACAAATAGCCGCTCAGCTTGAGGGACTTTAGAGGAAACAACAAAGACGCATTCACACAGTCGCGCTGCAGTCGCCATCCCATTTTTCAGAGACACTTTAAACAATCAATGCCCCCTCCAGAGTAATCCATATTCTCCATATCTGTGTTTCTAAGACTCAAAACATCAATTATTTTGTCAAATTTTATTCAGAAGTGAAGAATGACAAGTGGGGCATACAAATGAGGCCTGGATACACATGTCAGCACAAGCACGGACACACACACGCGTGTGCGCGCGCACACACAGGGTCACGCACAACTGTTCTCCAAAGGCACACAAGCTCTCTCGCACACTTCAACCTCCTTTTTTTTTTTTTTTTTCTTGCCCTGGACACACAAACACTCCCTCTTGCACATACACACTGATTCACATTTACCCCCAAAAGCAATTCTTTTGTAAAAGGGAAAGTGTGGAGCTGAGAGGGGCGTGGAGCACAGCTCGCTAGCTAACATACATAATGAAAAGTGCAAGCTCCGTCATTTTCTGCAGATAAAAGTGTTCTGATGAGAGCCAGAGACAATAGCAAGGCATTAATCTCCTTGACGTACCGAGCTTTGCCTTTAAAACCCTCACTTCCCCATTCAGGAGCCCTTTATCTATCTACAGCTACGCTCTCCAAAACCATATTAAGAAGTTCAGACACACACATTCAGGATGCACCTATGCAAATGTTTCACACAGAAAACTGCAAGCATCCATCTGCAGAGGGAACCAACTCACACATGCATGTATATATTGCATCATGTAAATGTCTTAAGAGTACACAGACAGGGATGTTGCATGTCAAACTTGTTTCTGTTTTTGAAGCAGTGAGTGCAGTGACATGAATATTTGAGTTCTAGTCACAGCTAAATGCAACCTCAGATGAAAAACAACATAACTCTTTTCACCCGTACCATTTTATTCAACATAAATGAATCCAAAAATGTAAAAAAAATAAATAAAATTATATGGGCAAACCTAAGTACCCACTAACTACTTCCGTAGGATTTAAAAAGGTAGGTTTGAGCCAAGTGGTGCTGATAATTGTCAGCAGGTGTGCAGACCTCTACAAAAGCAGACGTTTTACTGGTCTGGCACATTCAAGTGTCTTGCGAACATGATGCCAAGAGGGAAAGATAAAAGTCATGACCCTAGAGAAGCAATTATTATTGCACAACAACCTAGAAGAGGTTATAAAATGATTTCAAAGCAATTTAGAGTTCAGTGATATACAGCGTGAAAGATTACTCACAAGCAAAATGCATTCAAGAAAGTTTTCAATCTTTTTGAGCAGTAAACAATCCATAAAGGAATACAGAGAAAAACCCAAGAACTACATCTAAGATCCTTTCTGTTAGCATAACGGAGGTGCACAACGTTATATTTGGGCAAACTGGACTTCTGAAAGAAATGTCCTGTGGAAGAGACCAAAGTAAAGTCGTTTGGTCTTCATGTCCAGTTCCATATTTGGAGGAAACCAAACTGAATTTCAACAAATACCTAAAACTGACTGTCAAGCATGGCAGCGGAGGTATGATGATTTGGGGATCTTTTTCCCAGCCACAGAACAGAGTTCTATTCACATTTGGATGGTCGAAACTAGGTCATGCTTGGAGACAAAGTCTTACTGTAGTATTACTGCCGGAAGTGGATTCTTTCAAGCTTCTAAATCATGGGAGTAACTTTGGATTTTTTTGTTTCATTTTTGACTGATAAGCTATTCTTATATCCCGAAAAAAAAAATAACAATGTAACACAAAATAACCACATTGCTTCACAATGCAAATGTCCAAATGATCTCCATATCATTGACCCAACACACCACTAAAGGTAAAGGTACTATAATAGACTCACACCTGTGACAGTGAGTTTTTAGAGGGTGTAAGGAAATGGGGTGTTCCTGAGCCAAGTGCTAAAAGCCTACGCCTCTGCAAAGTCCTGGTGTAACTCAAAACTGTAACAAAGTCTCAGCAAAATGATTGGTATGCACACATTAGGACTTTATTGCATAGGCTTTTAGGTTGTCTGACTCTGATGGAATTGAAACTTTTCTCTGATGCTGCACATCCATTTTCTGAAGAAGTGAAAAAAAACAAAAAACAAAACAGGAGACAAGATGGATGCAGCAATGTAGAAGCTTTCAGAAAAATTAGGAAGTAGTTGAGAAAACAAAAACAAGAAAAACTGTAAATAAGTGCAGATTCATTCATTTACTGTCTGGCACCAGAGTTATCGGAGATGTGAGCCCGAGAAGCTGTACAGCTGTCTTATAGTGGTACCACTACACTGCATCTTTGTTGGTCTGAGTAGGAACCCCAGTAAACAGTTATTTTCTGATGGTTCCACTCCACTGCAAGCCATTTTTTTTTTTTTTTTTTTTTTGTGGGTGATACTAGTCCAGTTGTCGCTCTGCCTAAGTGACTTGCTTTCTGTCTCTAATTGGTTGTCTGCTTATTCAGTGGTGTCCAGCGTTATGGCCCAGAGGCAGTTTCTCCACATCCTTTGGTAAAACACCCTGGATATCAGTCAAATCCAGAGGCACCTGACAGATTCTTTGTACCAAAAAGGGAAAAGAAGCCCCTCCGACACAGTATTGCAAAAGAAATTTGTGAGACTGCAGTTTGTGGGCATCAGGGAACCACTATGAATATAGAGGAAACTTGGGACACCTGATGATTTCACCAAATGGATTCCAAGCCAGTAAGTAAGCCTACACATACTGTAGTTTGATGCAATCCATGTTGTAGTTTCTTTCAGTATGAATCACTAGAAATTTAAAAGACTGCACCACTTGTGATGTTACTAGACATCACAAGTTTAGTTTTTTTTAGCCTTCAGCTTTGTTTGACATCTTCCAGGAAGCAAATTTCATTATAGTTCATTGACTGACCACTAGGAGCCGGCTCCAGAAGAGAGACCATTGTGACCACTATGGTGGTCTGGATGGGTGCGGAGGTGAAGCAAAGTAGCCTTAAGTAGCTATTTTTGCTCTCATTTGAAGGTTGCTAGCCGGGGCTAACCAGAGGACACCAGCTGGACTGCCCCCATCTCTTGGACTTCTACCTCTTGCAGCAGCTGGGTCTTCTGGTAAAGTGACCTTCTCCTCAGATCATTTCAGGACCCTTCCAAGTTGACTAACCAGACCATTAACCAATGACAAAGTGAGCGATGCCGGAGCTGAAATGGGAACTAGCAGACGTACGCTAAGGCCTGCCTGTGAGTTTACTCCAATTGCTTTGCCTGCAGGTCAGGAAAGCCAACTGGCAATATTAGAAATTAGGCTGTCAGGACAGACCTGATCAGAAAAGTCATATCAATTAGCATCACAAGTTAGCAAAAGCTTAGTCAGCCAAGCTAAAACAGCTTACTTGCGATGTCTGAAGTAAGGTGTCATTTTCCAGCTCATTTGCAACATGCTGCTGGTCAGTATATAAAGAAAAGAGGTTTCAAAAGCAGTCTTTAGAAAAACCTATGGGTGATGTCACAGGTGGTTTGTCCAGCTCTAATCATACAGCCTATGATGTCACATGTCTTTAAGGATAAAGGTTTGCCCAAAACTTGCAACAAGAATGTCCTTTTAAAAAACATGTTAGGCATAATTTTTTCCTTTAATAATATCTGTGGCCTGAGTTGCAGTCAGCTTCACTGGGCGAGTTCAGGTCAACCTGGAATTATAGCACGCACCATTTTTCAGAGCAAAGGGATGTCGGACTAATGGACTTTGTATATTTGGAATAATGGGGTATTATATCAATGGGGTGTCACAACAATGACTTGGTACCATTGAGTCAGGGACTGAAAAAGTATGATCAATGCGCCCCTAATATTAGACCGTGTAATGTTCTTACCGGATAATTTCAAATATCAAGTAACTCTAACTCCCAGATACTCACTTTCCTGTAAGCAAATACAACTTCGGAGAAAGTTTTCTTCCTCCTAAACTTTCATATCAGCTGTGATCTTGTATTAATATTGATCCAATTTAAACAGACTCTGCATGTTCACTTTTATTACAAGATGATGCACACGGGCCTACTGCATCCCTGGTTTTAACTATTTTTAGAAAGCACAGAGCCAGGTTGTGTTCTGTTGTTTTTCTTGTTTTGCTCTGACCTTCACAGCACCACCCCAGCCAGTGGCAACTCTAAGCTCAATATGATGAGTCTGCAAGTGCCCTTTAGATTTCTGTGTATTTCTCCCTCATATATTATGCAGGGCAGAGTCATCTCTATATAGAAGCATGGCATACAGAATGCAGTATTTGTGATATTACGCGCCTCTCATTTTTCCACCCTAGAAAATCCACTTTCATATCATGTCAAATATCAAGGTACAGTGGATAGCTTTTTAATAAACTGTTGCCAAGTGATGTATGGCTTGCTGAGCTGTAAAGATCACCGATGCTTGTGCGCAATATGATCTGAGGTTTTGACAAGATTGCACAGTTCCTGATCAGACCTTGATGTGAAATCTCCCTCGCCGGGTTATTGTTTTATTTTCTTCATGGTTTCCTCCGAAGTTTATCACAGCTTTGCATACCGTGGTCATTTTCCTGCTGATCCTGCAGCACATTGATTTACGCCCGTGCCCTATAGCCGAGCAGCACGGCGACAGTCTTCCGCTGCAACCGGGTGGACGCGCCATGCTCTGAGAGCATTTTCAGAGCTTCTCCTTCCTTGCTTTTGCAGTATTAACAAAAGTTCTGTTAAGGGTTAAAAACTGACATTATAGGACCAGCCTTTTGTTGGAAGAGAAATTAGCAACCAGCAAAAGTCAAATGCCAATAAAAGTTGCTCTGGTGGATAAATCAAGCACACCCACTGTATGGACAGGTAACCTTTCTCAGAGGAACACATCCTCGCTAATACATAGCGGTTATCTTTCACATTAAACCTTAGCCTCAAAAGGATATTTCAGTTTATTTGAAGTGGGATTGTGCGAAGCACTTTTGAGCAGTTGCTGCAATATTTGGAGTAGGTAGAAGCTACAGCACTTTCAGCTTGGAGAATCAGGGAGGAATAGTGATGGGAGGCTAAGCTAACAGCTACTTAGAATGAGGTGCACAGAAAAACAAATTATCACCATCGAAGACAACTCAAACCTCAACATTTCCATGGCAGTTCAACTAAACGTTGTGGTGTAGATTTTATATATCACATCACATTTGCGTGAGACAAGTCTCCCAGGTGACTTAGAGGCAGTGCTGTCGCCTACCACATGGGAGGTCCCGGGTTCAAATCCTGGCTGCGTCACGGAAGGCATCTGACGTAAAGCTTGTGCCAGACTTCTCATGCGGATCGCTCGCTGTGGCAAACCCCCGAACAGGAAGCAGCCGAAACAGAAGCACGTTTGCATGACACAGTTACGCAAGACCATCTGTGCTGCAACACTGCACAGTCGAGAAAGTTAACTATCTGCTACAGACAGTGTGAGTATGTCTCATAACTGCTAAGACATTTCTGAGGGTTTTTTTTTTTATACAGTTTTTACTAGTTCAGTAAGCTAAAAAGCATATGTTCTTATTGGATTGCATATGGACGTATTGGATTGGGACTTGGTATCGACAGTTACTCAAAATCAAATGACTCTGGAGCTAAGAAATGTGATCAGGACATCCTAAAGCGCTGCCTACCACACTACTTGAAGCTTCTTATGCTGCCTGAGTGATTTAATTACTGTTTAAGCTGGTTGACTTTTACATTTCCAGTGCCCCACAATGTACTTTATACAGGAACTATGTCAAAACTATTTATCTCTGGATAAGAATAAAACAGGCAATGGCCCCCGTCCCTGCTTCCTGGTACAACTCTTTGGCTTTATATCGATGTATACCTTCAAAAAGATGGGTGCACTGCTGACCCCCTCTCTGTGATTCTTCCTGACAGGCAGAGGCAAAGGAGAGTTCATTGGCAACTCTTAATGTGGCCCCTGACAAGTGCGTCCAACCTTGCTAACGATGACAGAGGAACTTCCCACGCAATCAGCCACTGCATCAGTCTCCCAGGGAGAAGGAGAGAGAGAGAAAGAGAGGGAGAAAGAGAGAAGGGGAAAGAGCAGAAGGCAGAGAGGCTGAGCATGTGTATGTGTGTTCAAGCTGAAGGTGTGAGGAAAGGATGTTGGCATTTGTTTGGCAGAGCATGCACGCTAAAGTAGCATGACTTTGAGGAAGGAAAATAAGACACTTACACAGCATGAGATTGTGTTTGGTTAAATCATTGAGTTGATACCACCATTTGGGCTTCTTATATCACGTACATTAGGTTGTTATTTCAAGTCCCCATTTGGATGCATAAAGTGGACATAAGTTACATACTGAAAATATCCCGGAGCCATACACTGCATCTGGGATGTTTTATGTCATTGGCATCGTTTACTAAGAAAATGATCTTTTCCCCCTGTGAGTACCAGTTGGTTGCAGCTGTGTGTGCCCAGAAAAACCAGCTTTAGAAACTAAACTTCAAAAACAACTTTTAAAAAAAATCTCTAAACACGCCGTCAAATATGTCTGGTTAAGACAGATGGGGTCTTTAAAGGGACACATTATGAAAAAAAAAAAAAAGTACTTTGCTTTATAGCATCATTTTTGACTGTCTGAAGTGACGGACAAATCAAAGACTAGTGTGATGTATCATAATCCTGTCACTTTATTTAGGCTACTCTGAGTTTGAAAGTCTGTCATGATGTGAGCTGTTCAGGTTTACAGGGCCCTTTTTTGGCATCAAAGTACAATTATTCTTCCTCTATAACTTCAGCTTCACAACATGCTTCATTTGCTGTGGCTCAGAAGTGAATAATGTAAAACTGATGCGCACCAGCCAGTATGAACACAGTTGTTAAGACATGGCTTAAAAGGTCATGATGTTCTGAGATTATTATTATTTTTTTTTGTTTTTTTTTGTTTTTGACCAAGTCATGATACGAATATTTTCTTTTAAACCCAAGGTAGTACCTAGTATATAACTGTGTTTATGCCATGTCACACCCAGAAGCTTGCCATGTGACTGCTGTGTCTAGCTTTCTGCGTTATTGATGCATGGCACTGTTCCTCAGTTCTGGTCCTTGAGGGCCACTGGTCTGCGCGTTTTAGATGTCTCCCTGCTTCAGTGCTCATGATTCAAATATATCGGTCATTCACAACTTGCAAGGACAACGATGACGAGCTGATGGTGATCCATTCATTTGAATGAGGTGCGTTGGGGCTGAGAATCATCTAACACATGCGGGTCAGTGGCCCTTGAGTACTGCAATCAAGGTTCTGGGACGGAGGATGCAACACTTCAAGGTATGCTGGTCAGTTGCACACTGGTAATTGCTCATATCATTTATGCATACTGTATTCATGAAAAAATAAACATCAGTGGTGAAGTATGGAGTTAAAAAAAAAAGCCTTATAGTGAACATTCCGTTAAGCTTAGTTCAAATTGCTATGAAGTGTCGTAGGTCTGAATTGTTTCAGGACGGACTTCCATTGGGTGGTGGTTCCCCTTTTTAAGAAGGGGGACCGGATGATGTGTTCCAGTTACAGGGGAGTCACACTCCTCAGCCTACCCGGTAAGGTCTATGCAGG
The DNA here is from genome assembly GCA_018398805.1 of Hirundichthys speculiger. Lineage (NCBI taxonomy): Eukaryota > Metazoa > Chordata > Actinopteri > Beloniformes > Exocoetidae > Hirundichthys > Hirundichthys speculiger. The sequence goes on from JAGFBZ010002332.1 coordinate 346,934, forward strand.
GATGCTGGAGAAGAGAGTCCGATTGATTGTCGAATCCCGGATTCAGGAGGAACAATGCGGGTTCCGTCCTGCTTCTGGAACACTGGACCAGCTCTATACCCTCACTAGGGTCCTTGAGGGAGCATGGGAATTTTCCCAACCAGTCCACATGTGTTTTGTGGATTTGGAGATGGCATTTGACCGTGTCCCTCGAGATGTCCTGTGGGGGGTACTCCAGGAGTATGGGGTGCTGGGCCCGTTGTTACAGGATATCCAGAGTGATAGTTGGGTCCGCATGGCCGGTTGTAAGTCAGACTCGTTTCCAGTGAGAGTTGGACTCTGTCAGGGCTGCCATTTCTCACTGATTCTTTTCATTTAGTTTATGGACAGAAATTCTAGGAGCAGCGAAGGAGCGGAGGGGTTCCAGTTTGGTGGTGTCGGGTCTTCGTCTCTGCTGTTTGCCAATGACGTGGTCCTGTTGGAGCCATCAGGTGGGGATCTTCAGAAGCGGCAGGGATGAGAATCAGCAACTCCAAATCTGAGACCATGGTTCTCAATTTGAAAAGGGTAAAATGCTTTCTCCAGTTTGGGAGTGAGGTTCTGCCTCAAGTGGAGGAGTTTAAGTATCTTGGGGTCTTGTTCACGAGTGATGGGAGAAAGGAGCGGGAGATCGACAGACGGATTGGTGCGGCATCTGCTGTGGTGCGGACTCTGTACTGGTCTGTTGTGGTGAAGACAGAGTTGAGCCAAAAGGCGGGGCTCTCTGTTTACCGGTCAATCTTCATCCCAACCCTTACCTATGGTTATGAATTCTGGGTAGTGACTGAAAGAACAAGATTGCGGATACAAGCACCAGAAATGGGTTTTCTCTGCAGGGTGGCTGGACTCTCCCTTAGAGATAGGGTGAGAAGTTTAGTCATTTGGGAGAGACTTAGAGTAGAGCCTCTGCTCCTTCACATTGAGTGGAGCCAGTTGAGGTGGTTCGGGCATCTGGCTAGGATGCCCCCGGACGCTTCCAGGACCCAGGACACGCTGGAGGGATTTTATCTGTCAGCTGGCCTGGGAACGCCTCGGGATTCTCCCAGAGGAGCTGGTGGAAGCGGCCGAGGGGAGGGAGGTCTGGGCCTCTCTGCTGAAGCTGCTGCCCCCGCCACCCGACTCCGGATCAAGCGGAAGCTAATGGATGGATTGATGGATGGATGGTTGGGCTTCTGTAAGTTTGGGTTCTGTGCATTTTTGTGAGACTTTGACAACTGAAGTAAGTCTCCATTACCAGAAATGGCTTCAAAATGAGAATTTAAGTGGACTTCTAAAAGACTGAAACAAGTGCCATTCTTGGGTTAGAAACCTCAGCACGGACTTGAAAAACTGCTATGTACTGTAGGTGGTAGGTGGTGTTGACTCAGTGTTTATTGGATATGCTGGAGGCAGGAGATGATTTTCAGTCATCTTTATGTCCCCTCTGAGTTTGAATAGTCTCCTCTCATTCATCACCACCATCGCAGTGTATGCGAACACAGAAAACAGAAACATAGCAACCATCTCAGCTCCTTTAATGTTCATCTCATTGTTACAGATTTTTTTTTTCCAGCTTTGTGGTCTTCTTTTATTTCTTGGTGGTTGCAAAACACTAAAGGTGATACACAATGATCACCAAGTAGTGAGGAGTAATAGTTTGTCCCGCTGATGCCGTCACTGTAATGAAGACAACACAACAGCTGAAAGAAGAGACAACAAAAGTCAGCCGCTGTAGGTTTTATTGTGGAGCTCTGCTAATGAAAACCTGACTTGAGATAGTGGAAATTCGCTCCTTTCGGTCCTTTATTCTGAGGAAATATTAGCATAACTCCATATTAAAATTCCTTTTTGAGTCTTCAAACTTGAATAGCCTACTGTGACCACTGTGACCACGGTACTTTACACAAAACCACTTCAAAAACCTGAAATATCCCTACAAAGATTAAAAAAAAGCTCAGCTCAGGTTTCACTTTCTACTGATCAAGAATTTCATTACAGGTTAGTTTGTTTTTAAATCAGCTCCTCCCACTGACTACTCATAACAATTTGAATTGCAAGACATTTGGATACATCACTTGAACGCATCAGCTTGGCAGTATTGTTAGTTTTGTATTTGTGCATAAAAAATGTCACAGGGGGAAACCAATTTTTTGGAGAAAAAACAAACACAAGGAAAGTCCATTTTAAAAAAAAATCCAGTTTTAGAGGAAACACAAAGCAGATACATGTGTGTATATATATAAAAATACTATTTCAGTTCGTATAGACAAATCTGTTGTGAGCTGGAATCGCTGTTCCACTCGCAGCACATGACAGTGAATAATATGCCTCCAAGCTTCTGACGACTGTTGGCAGAAAAACCAGAAAGTTTGTTTTCACTCGTCTGCAGCTGTCAGCTTACATTTATAAATCAATCTGAGAAGCCAGTCAGTGTGCAGCCTATTGCTGTTTCATAACAGGCTTGTCTTGCTTAGTCAGGGTGCTTCTCTTCCTCTCTCAGCCTTCCTCCTTTTCCCGCTCTCTGCTTCCCTCCCTTTGTTTGTCCGTGCCTCACTTCGCTCCCATCTTTTGACTCCTTTCATCCCGTCACACTCCTCTCGTTCCCCCGTAACGAGACTCTCTCAGGTTTTGATCCGATCGTGGGAGACGATGTCAGCGAGCCTCGCCGCAGCTGCGCATGAGATGGGGATGTGCCTCGTCCTATCTAGCCTGCCGCCGGCGAACCGCTGCAGCCGCTGTAGTTTGCTTTATCTCTGATGTTGTAAGCGATGTTAAAATGAAGAACAGGTCAAAAAAAAAAAAAAAAAAAAAAGAAAAATCTGGGGAAAATAATTAATCATTCAGCAGCTCCCTGACAAGACAGGATCCATGTGTGTAACACACACACACATTCCAGCAGTGGCAGTGATATTTAGATACAGCAGGGTGCAGTCTTTCTGTTCTCAGCGCCTTGGAAGATTGCGATTGGTAGTGCAGCAGACTTCAAGGCGGTGGATATCTCCCCGGGGATAGAGCCATGCGACAGTCCACGGGCGCGTGGTGGGATGAGTGTATTTATCTGCACCAAAACCTGCCACAAACATCCAACGTGAATACCCTGCCCTCTGGTCAGCTGACCCACAACGCCGGAAAAACATGCCTGTCAGTTCATTATCTGAAATGCATGCACATGAGGCCGGATTTTGATTTAACAGGTTCTTTATGTTTTGTTTTCTTTTGACTGGCAAAAAAAAATGACAAAAAAATATATATATAGGGAAAGAAAGAAACAAAGGGAGAGCCAAAGGGCGGCAGAGGCATTAGCGTAACTGTCATGGTTAATCTCCAAGCAACTCCAAGCAGAGTGCAAAATGAACAATGAGAGTCAAATTTGCCAGTGAGACGTAAAATAGAGGCCAAGCGCTCTAAACCCTGTTGTTTTGCTGGGATAAAAGGCAGACAACGACAGGTTTGCTGTTCAGTTGGCAGAATGTGCAGCTGGCAGAGACAGGTCTCTAAGTCCAAATGTGGAAACACACTGACATGGGGCATTTGTTTTCTGCCAAAAAAAGCATTGATCCTTCCCTTGGTGAAAGGGATTTCGCACTCCAATTATACAGCACTGATTTGACTCAAAACTCTGGATGTGATTTTGCATATTTAACCCAATGGAAATCATTTTCTTCCTTTTTAATTATTTTGTAATTATTGAGTAATTCAGCCAGTGTTTAAAAACTGTTCTAAGCTGGTAATATTTTGTCAATTCGAATAGGTGTTGTTTGTGTGGCCAAATCCTTTCATAGCTCATCAGTGAACTACTGTTGTTTCCACAAATGTTAACAGCAGTTTACGGCTTCATACTCACTGCCAAAGAGGCTCTCAGACTTTTTCAGGCCACGGATCCCTCAGAGGGAAGCCATTTCTGAGAGGACTGCCTGTTAACTAGGACACCAAGTACATCGCCATCAAAAAAATTTTTAAAATGAAATAAAGAAGTTACAGGGAAGACTTATTTAACCCATTTTCTTTTCAAATGTCTAAAGTTTATTTTTTTCCCCCCATTTTGGTATTGTCAGCCAAACAACCAGAGATATTAAACACGTGACTTAGACAGGGGTGACAACCTGACTAATATCAAAAAATATGTTGCATTTTCTTCACCTTTTGTAGTGAGTTGTGCAAAATTTAAATGAGGAACACCTTGCAGAAGAGGGGGGACTGTGGACTGGAATTAAGATGCTGACTCCAACCCCTTAGACCATCTGCTATGAACAGAACTTTAAAAAAAAAAAAAAAGAAGAGAGGTTTTGTATTGCATCCCTGTGGTATTTTGACCAAAATACTGTATGTGACAGAAATTTAAATAATACCTCAGAAAACTGTGCCAACTTCTGAAAAAAAAGAGCATATGGTTTCCTTTAAAGTGACATTGCAGTTCATACAGTATTATAAGCGCAACACTACTAATATTAATACTAATTTAATAATTAATAATAATGTTTTAATGTTGTAATAATAATTTAATTATATACGTGTTTTTTTTGTTGTTTTTTTTTTTTTACCAGCATTTAACACTTGAACAAAGAGAAACTAGCTTTATACTCCTGAGGCTTGTTTTTGGCATGCTCAGAAACATTTTTCTGGGAGTGTTATTAAACTATAAGACTAAAATGTGACATGGAGCTCAAACCGGACAGCTTTAGCAATGTATCTTCATAACTTATAAAACTGCTTAAAGAAAAAAAAAACATTAATGGTGAGGTGACCTTTAACTGTGGCTGGAAAAACATTTATTTTGAGTAAAGGTACAATGTGAAATGTAGTGGGGTAAAAAAATATGATGTGCAGCCACGTTTCACTGTGGCCAGTTTCACATTAAAGTGCTATTTTCTACTGAAATGAAGAATGTCTGAATTCCGGTCCCCGAATCAAATTAATAATGACAAATCATGAACTTGCTTGCCACAATATTTTACTGCAACAATTGGGTTAGTTCTTTTGGAACATATTTAAAATTGTTTTTAACACAGAACATATATCTAATTTTATACAGAAATTGTAAATATGGTTAACCAAAACACAGCAGATGTAACAACAATGCCAGATAGCTGTTTTTCTAGCTAGCATGCTAATACTGTTTAAAATCAAAGGGCACAAGAGTCAAAACCAGCCAGAAAAATTATTCTCCTAGGTGTACGTTGAACTTTAGTTAATACTTATGCTTCTAGTTATCAGTGTTTTCTGTATAGAGAGTGACTAAACGTGAATTATATTCAAGCACTGCTGCATTTATTAAGGTAGTTAGCATGCAACATGTTGCGCAGTCATGGCATCACATTTCTCTGTCTAAATAAAACACAGAAAACCAGGTGTCATTGGACATCTTCATTTTCAAAACTGACTAAATTTACATAAATGAAGCTGTAAGATGTGTTGTCACACTCCCTGCATCTAACAGCACCTGATCTTTACTCATGCTGTGGTGACTCATACTCTAACACTGCCTTCCCGTGCCCTCACATTCCAGTCAGCTCTCTTTAATAAGATGACATGCAGCAATTGTAGAAGGCTAAAAATAACAAAGTTCAACCAGTATTGAGCAACAGGAGCTCTCGGTGGCCAGTGCACACACTCAGAGGGCTCAGTGGAAAGCTGCTAATGCTAGCAAATGAACGCAGGCTCAGACACTAATCTATCAGCCCTCTCTGCTCTGACGGGACTGCAGAAAGCCAACTTTGCTCAATCCATAGTCTTAAGTCAATCTATTACACAGTACTGATTATTTTAAATCAGAAAAAACGCCAAAGTCAGTGTCTGTCCCTGCAACTTCCTCTGCAGCATGTAGTAACTCTCATCCAGTTCTTTTTCTTTGCTGCCCTTGAAGAGCATTCTTCTTCTTCTGTGTCTTTTAAGGCATTAATGTGGACATTCTCATGTGTAAATGGATTTACTGCACAGTTATAATGGGCTTATTCTAAGGTAATAAAAGTATAACATTTTATTTTGCAGAGCAATCACTTAGTAATAGTACATAGTTTTTTTTTTTATAATACAATAATTTTCCAATTCATAGATGTTTGTTGTTCTTAAGCATTCTAAGTATATACTTAAAATACATTCATTATAATAAAATGTCTTGGCTGTATTTTGGGAATCTAAAGTTACTCCTTTCCTTGTTAAATGTAACCATACTGTGCCTATGCTATATAAATATGATTGTAATTACTCTTGAAACTCCTAAATTACTTCTAAATGTCATTAAGTGCTGGGATGCTAAAAATCTCAGAAAAGAAATATAACCCCATATTTCATGTTCATGTGGTGCAAAACCGTGTATTTTTTCTTTTGCTTCCCCTTTTATAACTGATAGTGAAAACAATATCATCCAAAGAAGTCTCGCTGCATCAATTTTAATAGTTTTAATAGTTAGTTCCACGGTCCTACAACCAGTTTGCTGAACTGTCACCATTGCTGATGTGCCAATATATGTAGTTCTTTAAATGACCACTAGGAGCTGACTACAAAAGCCAGTCAATGTCCTTTGATCCCCCCATATTATAGAGTTTACAAGAGAAATGGACATATTTACATGCTTGTTTATATATAAATGAGGGAGAGATGGATTTTACATCCATTAGAACAATACAGAGTGGTGAATTTTTATGTACCTCATCAGGTGAGGATTAAACAACAAATTTATGTATAATAAGGGACTTTTTTTTTTGTTCTTCTCTTCAGTGAAAGCTACAATGCAGTCTCTGTGGGTGTCAAATGGTTAAATGTCGTCCTTTTCTGTGATTATAATTTTCTGATTTTAAAGATAATATAGTGGTACCTCTACTTACGAAATTAATTGTTCTGGAAGTAGTTTTGTAACCTGAAAATACCGTAAGTAAAGACAGATTTTCCATGTAAATGCTTTAATCCGTTCCAAGCCCCCCCAAAATTCGGACACAAATTTTTTTAATCAATCATAAAAATGCATCAAAACATGTAACAAATACATGTTACAATTAGATTACTGCACAATAAACATAAAATGAGAGTTGTACATAATAAAAAACAAAGAATAAAGTAAAGAATTAAAATTATGTTCATTTACCTTTTAACTGCTCTCGTCGTCACCTTTTCTCTCTCAGCAGTGGTTTTTGCTTGACGTTTTGTAAAGAACTGATCCAAGGTTGTTTTGTCGGCTTTTGACAATCCTTTGAAAATGTGCAAGGCAAACATCATCATAGTGAACGATAGCCCGACTTGTGAAAACTTTTTCTGGGTGATTCTTTTCAACAAATTCCGAGATTTAGAGAATTCAGAGATAGATGCCAGGAAGATGCTAGCCGATAGCCAATGTCAGAGCAGCTACAAGTATGTTCACATTCGGTAAACTCTGGGAGCTGCAAGTAACAGCGCAAAGTGTATTTTTGCCTTTCGTATCCTGAAATTTCTTGCGTAACAAGAGGCAATATTTTCCCATTGAGACGTTTCGTAACCTGAAAATTTCGTATGTAGAGAACTTTTGTAAGTAGAGGTACCACTGTATATCCTTTTGTGCTGTTGATTGAACAGATTGCTGCCACTGGCTCTGGATTTGCCTTCAAATAATTTGTGGGCAAATGTGGCTCATCTGGACTCTCCTAGCCAACGCTGGGTGCTGCTAGCTGGCTAACAGCCTTCAACTGCCAGCTCAGTTGGTGAAGCCAGTGGTTAGCTTGGCCCCTGGTGGCAAGGAGCAGTCTTTGGCCCAGGGTTAAAAGTTGTCAACCTGCTGCTGGCCACTGCGGCGGCAGAGCCACCTAGCTTAGGTTTAGTGGCTAGCTTAGCTTGAGTGGCTTGTAATGGACTTGTAGTTCTGTAGTTTCAGTTCTTCCAGTCATCCCACTTTCAAATGTTGCTATTGTATGAAATCTGAAACACCATTGGATGGACAGATTCGATCAGAATAGTGGTAAGGTATCATAAGTTAGCACGAGCTAAGCTACAATAGGAAACTGGTAGTAATTGAAATAAATGTTCCAACTGACTGCTGGGCTAGTTTGTTCTGTCCATTGCTCATTTTTGGATTAACCATGGAGTCCTGCTTCTCTTTTTTCCTTCCAGCTGTTCCCTCCAGGGGTCGCTACAGTGAATTATCTGCCTCCATCTCTCTCTATCCTCTGCATCATTTTCTCTTGCACCAACTAACTTCATGTCCTCTTTCACTACACCTATAAATCTCCTGTTTAGTCTCCCTGGAAGCCTTCTGCCTGGCAGTTCCATCCTCATCTTCCTTCTACCGATATATAGATCTAAAAATACTGACTTCAGCTCCATTTTTCAGAAACTTATAGGGGTTTTGTTGAGTTCACTGTATGCAGCTTCATTCTACAATGTGAAATATACATTAGCACCTTTTAGCTCAAACAGCATAAAAAAAATGCTCAATTACACTATGTTTCTCAAGTTGTTTTATTATTTCTTCTGCCTTTAATAATCATAGCATATCTATTTTTCTGCATTATGTGAAACCATCATTACATGTTGAAGTAAAAAAAAAAAAACGATGCATTTTTAAGATTCCAAATAAGATGTGTGTTTTTGAAAACGGATAAAAAAAAGTAAAGTGGAAAAACAATTTTGTTTTGCATTTTCATGAAACTGTCACAAATATGGTATTGCACAACTGTATGATTGAGTCCAATATTGCTCAAGGATTTTTACATGAAATCTATCTGTGTTGGTTGCTTAAAAATAAAAGATAAATAAAAAAATACATGGTGACATCAATGCTGACCTATACAAAACAGCAGACAAAATATGAAATCACAATTTTTATACCTTTATTATGGCTTTCCTGTGTTTTGCAAATGGATAAACATACCAGTTATTTTTTTTTATTCAATTTTTTTTTTTTTATTGGCTTTGTTCACTTTAATTATGTAATACCATGAGTACGATGTGTCAGTTGGGCAGAACTGATAAAACATCCTAAAGGTTTTGAAATATCCCATTTTCTCTACAAGCCACCAGGTTGAAAATAATCACAGCCAGGATCATAGAGGTGGTGATCATGAAGTCGCAGTAAGTTTATAAGGTTCTCGTGGGTCTTTGTTCTTTCATAAGCCCGGACCCCCAGGTATTGACCTCACAAGTCTGTGCATCATTCTGCTCACTGAAGATATAGACCTCCGTTTTATATTTCCCCATGATCGTTTTCCAAGTGTCATTTGTGCTGTTTCAATGAAGAGAAATGCTTCAGGGTAGCTAAACTGCCCACTCTTCTTGCCGGCCTCGGTGAATAACATCATTTACTGAAGAACATTATCTTTCTCGGTTGTTGGGCATGAAAGGAATAAATGTAAATGATCATAACAAACATTGGAACCCCCCCCCCCCCACACCCACACACACACACACACACACACACACACACACTGAGGTTGGAAAGTGAAAGAGGTTGATATATGTTCACAATACTACACACAATGCCACATGAAAGAAATATTTCAGTAAATTTCAAAAACACAAGTCATTAATTGGAATGCCATTCAGCAACTTTGATTAAAACTGGATTTGAACATGCTTTTCATGTCACTTCTTAAAGCATCACAAAAAAAGGTATTTCAAAAAGTCACCTTGGTGTACCAGCCACAAATACAGTATATTGTTTCATTTATCCACAACAACGAGTTCAGAAATAAAAGATATACTAAGAGTGTTAGGAATGAACATCTGGTTACATATAATAACAACCATGAGATGGTTGATCAGATCTTCCTAAATGGCAGAGGCAGGAATAATATGAGTTCATGCTGTACTTTTATGACTGGCTTATATGGAGATGTTTATAACTAACTGCTGCTGAATGTCATATGTGGAGGCCGGTGCTAAGTGAACATAGATCTATGGTCCACGACAGTCTTCCAGGGAACCAAGAAAGACAGAAATAAAGAAAGTGTCCAACTTAAATAACCAAATGCTGGAGGTAAATTCCCAGGTATGACACATTGGCAAAGTTCCCGGTTTGAATCCCAGCTGGGGCCTACTATGGATCTACTGACCTAGCAAACCACCACTCCATACCACTCAGTGGTGGTAGTGTACCACATTCACTGTTCTCCAGCCGCCAATGAATAAAATTAGGGATGTCCTTGGAATGGACCGGACATCACTAAGGTAGCTCTAAGGTGGACACCACCTTAGAGCTAAGAGAAAGCTTAGCTCTAAGGGAAGAGAAAGCCTGAAAGGCCAAAAACGACATGCTGTGGAAATTATTTTTCCAAACTATCTGAGCTACACCTCACAAGAGAAGGTACAACATCTTGCATGTGATTGGCTCCAGTAGACATGGTCTGTGGTGGCCTAAGGTCCCACAAAGGACAAAAAGGATGAGGAATAGGTAAGCGATAGTGACAACCAATGAGAATTGATGACTTGAATATTGAATATTAATGTGGTTGAACAACATCATTTCCTGCTGATAGGATATCCAGTCAATACTCGGTCAACACCATGCCCCGCCCAGAATAGTTTTTTCGGCTCTGCTCTTAAATTCAATGGATAAATTCTCAAGAACTGTCATTGTTGGGGCCATTCCTGGTAAAGAGGCATGTGCCAAAGTTTAAAATCCTGCACAGCTACATACACTGGATCCTTGCTAATGGAAACCCGACACTGACTGTCGAAGCTATCTTGTTGTAACACATGGTGATTCTCCACATTGAAAAAATATCGTGAAATTTTTTAGCTTATATATTTTTTTTTTTTTTTGGAGAAATACATCTTGGGCAACAGCCATTAACTGCTCTGTAGTTAGTAGTTATGAAGGAACCACTGGCAATAAAAGACGTGAGGTTATGTGCGAGGGAGAGAGAAGACCTGAAGGCATGCTAATACCAGTTACTTCATTTTTAGCTTCCACCTGATTAAACATGAAACAGTTACATGTTGCTCTGACTATCTACATTCAGTTTGAAAGGGATAAAGGCCCTTTTCTGAGCAGATTATTGTGCGGAGCTGGAGGGTGTTAAAAGGGTGTGAAATCTCTTGTTTGCGCCATACTGGATGCAGAAAGGGATCAGGGGATTAAAGAAATGTTGAGTGTTAAGAGTGTGAAACACTGGTACAAAAAAACACTTCTAGATATGGTATGGATGTTGCGTTCACTGTGATAACTAAAAAGGGCATTTCACCCCATCGACTACTGACGTAAATCTCCGGTAGGCTTCAGTTTTTCTTTATTACTTAGACTATAAAAATATTGTTGGATTGCCTATTTGGCTACAAAAACAAAAACTGAAAAAGATAAACTCACTTGAAACTAACGTTAATATTTTATTTACCCTCTGAAACCCATCATTTGCAGATTCCTTTTATCCTCCGGCATAAAATAATATCTGGGATATGCTTCATAAAGACTGCGGAACAAAATCAAAGGCATACCATCCAACGAGAAAGACGATACATTAAACCCAAAAATTCATTGATTGATTTAAATGAATATATGAAAAGTCCAGTTTGAATCCACAAGAGACCATCAGATCCAAAACGTCCCCTGGACAAAGATCAGAGGCAGCGGGAGTGTGAATTTATCCTCCGTCTGTCTTTATCTGCACAGACAGGAGGAAAAACAGAGTCGTCCTCCCAAGCCACGTGCTCCAGCTCCCTCTGGGAAACCCTAAGGCTGTCCCAGGCCACAGTGGACATGAATTCCCTCCACTGCGCTGAGGATTAGCTCAAAGGGTCTTCTATTTTAGAGATCAAAGAATACTTCTGGATGGAGGTGTCTGCCAGATGTCCTAATAAATCCATATCTCCTCATCTAGCTCTAATAAACAGACATTCTGCATACCAGCAATTCTTACCAGTTGTCTGAAGTGCTGAGCCTTAGTCAAAGGTGACCAGTAAAGGACCCTTTTATGGGAACATGCATTTGGAGTCCCACATGAAGCAGAAGACAAATAGATTGGTTCAGTCGTTCTAATGGATGATCTCATACCTTTTATGGAACAAGATCTGAAGGCTTTACGTAATTGCATTTATCTTCCTTTGACAACTGAGTAGCCAGTGATCCACTCGCATATAATATGAGAAATTCACATGCAGCCCATAAGTACTTCAGGGATACCTCTATTTACGAATGTCTCTACATACGGAATTTTCAGGTTACGAAATGCCTCAACGGGAAAATAATCCTTCTTGTTACAAAAGAAATTTCAGGATACAAAAGGCAAAAATACAGTACGCGCTGCTACTCGCAGCTCCCAGAGTTTACCAAACGTAAACATACTTGTAGCTGCTCTGCCATTGGCTATCAGCTAGCATCTTCCTGGCATCCCATTGACATTTTAGGAAAATTCAATGAAGTTTTGAAATTTGTTGAAAAGAGTCACCCAGAAAAAAATGTTCACTAGTCGGGCTATCGCTCACTATGATGATGTTTGCCTTGCGCATTTTCGAAGGATTTTTAAAAGCTGACAAAACGTCCTTGGATCGGTTCTTTACAAAACGTCAGGCAAAAACCACTGCTGAGAGAGAAAAGGTGACGACGATAGCACTTTTTTATTATGTACAACTCTCATTTTAAGTTTATTGTGCAGTAATCTAATGGTAACATGTATTTGTTACATTATTTAATGCATTTTTATGATATATAAAAACTTTATGTTCCGAATTTTGGGGGGCTTGGAACAGATTAGGGCATTTACATAGAAAAATCCGTCTCTACTTACGAAATTTTCAGGTTACGAAACTACTTCCAGAACCAGTTAATTTCATAAGTAGAGGTACCACTGTATTTTGTAATTGTTCTTTTTTGCAAAGGTTGGTCTATCTGAAGGCCTCTAAAAAATTAAGCTATACATGGCTCATGGTCCATTTGCATATCATGTCATATTATCACCTTTATGGCAATGGACATGATAGCAGAGGTGACCAAGGGACTCAAGGAAATAATAAAGGAATAGACAATAAGAGTGACAGAGAAAGAAACCAACCAACCAAGAGTACATTTAGAACAATAATGTAAAAGCAACTTCGCTCCATGCCAGAGCGTCCATGGGGACGCTCTGAGCTAAAAATGGCAAAAGTTCCTTTGTGCTGCTAAAGAGCCTGAACAATCAACTTGGCCTTTGGACAGCTGGGATACACTTCAGCTTGCCCCCAAAACCCTAAATATGACGAAATGTGTCTTGATGATGATGATGATGATATTGTTTGAATGGTCACATTTTTGTCTCTCCCGCTGCACTGCAAATAGAATCTACAAAATTTGTGACTGAAAGCAATCTTTCTTAGACATTAAAGGAATAAACCAACATTTTGGGGATTATCTTACCTGCCGTCAGCCCCAGAGTTTGTGAAGAGTGTTTATACTGTTTTCTTATGGATGAATCCAATAACCCTGTCTGACAAAGAACCCTGCAACCCTAGCTTAGCGTAGTTGCTGGGAGTGCATTGATACACCTAGCCTCCGTGCCAAAATAAACTCAATAAATAGCATGTTTAATTGTTATACTTTGTACATTCATCTTGTGTAAAAATAACTATGTAAAATGAGATGCAAAGAGCTGTATTTTGGTGAAGGATCACCACCTGGGCACAGTGACTGCCTGCGGCAGCAGTTTTACACGCGAGCAGCGAGTTTAATATATAACAGAGTTTAATAGACTTTGTGAATCATGTATTATGACGGCCATTATAATCACTTACTTGATTAGATCCACATGGCGTGGGGCCATTTTTTCAAGTATATTTCATCACAGTGGGATGTAGGATGTATTATAGTCTGAAAATTCTTCCATGGTTGTGATACAGAGAGGTTGTGTCTTGTCTTTTTTTCCCCCCCAGATACTGTATGCCAAGGCCTGTCAAGGATGGCAGCACCTGGTCCCAGGGTCTGCAACAAAGACATTCAACTTATTTTACCATCAGTTAGGAAAGTCCACATTTACGCCAAGCTTAAAGTTTGTAGGTTTCAATTCTGCAGATGCTAACGCAAGCCACCTTTTGTCACCTGTCTTTCAGTATGTGTTTATCGTTTAGGTGATAGGATAAAAGTGTCTAAAAACACCAAAAATGTTTTATTCATTCTTTAACATCTAGGAGATTATTTATTCCAAGTTTGAGAAGAATCAAGGAGTTGTTTGAAGTTGGTGAAACAGCAAGCAAAAAGCCAGTTCCCTTCAGGCTGGAACTTTGGAAGCTACAATAGGGCATGTTCTCCGCAAGAGAGGGCATTTAAGTGCCTCTTATGTTTAAACTTAAGACTTTGTTCCTTTAAACAGACTCTCGAGGGCTCAACTGTGCAATTCAACCAGTGTGTCTGGACATAAAAAACAGCACATTTCTCATTTTGCCAACACAGGTTGACTCAGGTTATTACTGTTGCACTGGCCGTAAAAGCTGCATCTACTCGAATATCCACTCAATGTGTGTGTACGTGAAGTATGGAGGAAAAATATCTATACTCCGTGAACCTGCTGCTTCGCCATGGGCACACAAACCAAATCCAATCAATACAGTTTAAAAATCCATGCTGCCAATCCTTATGTTTATGACCCAGAAAAATTACTCCCTTAATTACGGGCAAAGCAGAAGCTAAGCGCGTTCTCCCATGCAAGCACACCCGGCGAAGTTTAATGCCACAGTTTTCACTCTTGGGTAATCAATCTTTAATTCATCATTATTTATCCAGCGCACAAAAAAGCCCCACAGGACTCCGGCGTATCCACACACCTCAACTCACATAGAAATGGGCAGCGGCATACACCTTTGTGTGCTCACACATGCACACGCTCTCACTCACCCTGGGGGTGTCTTTGCCCACTTGGAGGTACAAAGGGATCATGGTGGAGAGGTAATTACAAGCACAAAGGAGGAGAGAAGTGGACTAACATAGAACAACACCAAACTGGGGCTTTCTTGGGCCTGCTGACAGGACTGATACCTCTGAGAGGAGGTAAGACCTCTTTACTCTGAACGAGTCGAGATGCCAACGGTGGGAAGAAGGGAGAGTCTTTATCTCTAACGTTGGGTTAAATAATTGTTGTTGCATCGACAAAATGGAACTACATTCCCAATGGACTTTGGTTGATTGTGTTAAAAGGTGCAATCAATGATCCTGGCATGGAACCTTAAATTCAACTAACCTTAGAAACCAGAATGTGACGAACAACTTTCCAATCCTTTCATAGAAAAACAGTGAAACTAGAGTTTACTGATATATGGATTGTATGTACTTTTAAAACCCTGATTTAATTTGCTGCCCAATTTCTTGTCTTCTAGAAAAATCTAAGTCCAGTTGCCTATGATTCAATTGCTGCGAGAATGGAATTTACCTGGATAAATGAGAATATCCACAGAACTATGATGATAGACATAAAACACCATTCCTTATATCCATTTATCTCTTTCCATAGACTGTGTATGAAAAATTGACAGTGACTGAGTCATTCATTGGTTTGTGAGGGACACTTACGAAAATCTCTGAGTTCTATGTTTGTTTTGCCATCAGCTTGATCTTATTTGGTTACAGTTGAGGAACTCAAGAATTCAGACCTTTCATTAACATGCATCCTAGGAGATCTGATATTAAGTGGCCAGTGCTTAGCATGTGTTTTCACACCCCACATTGTAATGGATATGTATGTGTCTACATCAGGGTCCTCGAGGGCCAAACTCGGTTCTCGAGGGCCGCTGTCCTGCATGTCTTAGATGATTCCCTGAAACAACACGCCTGATTCTAATGATTTGATTACCAATAAGCTTGTCATCCAGGTCTGCACAAGTCAGTTAACGACCCATTCATTTGAATCAGGTGTGATGAAGCAGGGAAACACTCAAAGGACTGGGGTTGGACACCCCTGGACTACATGAAAATAAGGTTGCATGTCATCAAAACAGTTGGTATTTTCAATTTTTTTCTCCAAACATTATTCAACAACAAATGTGGACAATGCAAGGGAAGATCCACCACAAACATAGGGGGGGTAGTTGATTGACTTGATTTTGGTCATATGCTGCAAAATTTAGGGTTTTCTATACAAGTGAGTGAAGAAGTCGGAGGTAGCTGGAGAGAGGAAGGTCTACTTCTCTGCTTAGCTCTCTGCTTTTCCTGAACCACGAAAAAGCAAAAGATAATGGATGGATTGATGGCATGCAATATCAAAAGACAGGTCTGCAATGGGTATATGGATGATTTCCTGTTTGCCACCTATAACAGGATTTCTCAGGTATTTTAATGCAAGATCTGAATGGGGCTTGGTTGAACGGAGTCTTGTACTTTGACTCTTATAATTACTCCACGTAAGTATTCACAGTGCATGAGTACCTCTGAACGCAATAAAGTTCTCACAGTGGGACGTGCCAACATTCAAATATGCAATTGGGAAGGAGTAGTTCAGTAAAAATGTGCTGATGCAAGATGTCCAAATCATTAATCATGATCATAATAAGACCAGCATATGGGGGGAAATACCCTTATAATAACGTTAAACCAATGTAAGTTATTACAGTTATGGAATAAGGCATGTTTGCGTTAAGTTACAAGGCAATTAGTGGAGCAATTAGTGAGGGATGTCTGAGTCACTTTAGATGAGTGTGATTATTCACAGTGAAATGAGTCAACTGCCATGAACAGGGTTGGTGTTATTTAACTGCCTTCCACGAAGTTTCCAGGAATGAAAATCCAAGTAGCTGAAATACATGTCCTCCTTTTCCAAGAGATCAAATATCCACTTTTCGTAAATCACAGCACTGCTAAAGCAACTGAAGCATCAAACACGTTACTACCCGATAAAGTACGAGCCTGAGCATAAAAAACATTGCTGATTTCATTGTTTTAAAAAGACTGAGACCATTTTTAAAATTGTCCATTAACTACAAGGGCAAAGGCAGAATTCTGTTTTGTTATCATGTTCAAAGTTCCCAAATAGATATCCCTTAACATGAAAAGGGTCCATTTTTTTTCATAATATGCTGTTGCAACGCCACAGAGAGGCAAACGGTGGCTTTACAGCTGAGAGATAAGTCGGTGATCCTAAGGTTGATGACCCACTTATTTATTGGCCGAAGGCCATTCTTAATTTGTGACAGAAAGTGGCTGAGGTGGAAAAAGCTGTGTCCTTTAAGCAGCATATCACTTCTGCTGCCCAGCAGCCATCCCAGCATAAGTGACAGGAACAGGCCAACTGCACAGTCTGCCACTGTCCTCTGTGATTATTGATTCCCTCAGGGTCCCTGCCGCTGTCTCACTGCTTCCTCTGAACAGCCTTTTCACACTGCTTTCCAAGGACAGGAGCCATTGTGTAGATCACTGACTGTGCCAAGTGCACCTGCTCAATTCAGATGCTTTCTTTCCTTGTTAGACTTTTTTTTTTTTTTTTTGCACAGTGTGAAACTTAATCTTAAAACTATGAATTTTAATTAGAAATTGCATAGCTTTGAGGATGACACTGTAAAACTCACTGTCTTTGTAGAGAAATGTCCCATAAACTTTCATATTCTTAAAGTGGATGTGTGATATATTCTAACCCAACAGGCTCAGCAAATTGCATTTTAACAAAGAGAGTCTGTTGAAACTTAAATATTTAAATATCATTATTGGACATAGTAAATTTAAAGCAACACAAATGACTTGTTTTCATGTTTCTTTCAAGAAGGATTTTCAAAGATCTAGCTTTCCCTACTATCGGCAAAAACCAGCCAAAGTAACTGGTTGTCTGCTATGATGAGCGTATGTACCAATTTACGGTACTATGTCACGCATCAACAGTGATGAAGCTTGCTCACAGAGCTACGATGGACATCATGACAGAGGCAGCTAAGTAGTAACAGAAGAGAAAATCAACGAAATTTAATCAGACTAAGGAGGAATTCCAATTCCTATCCCTCAATCTTAACCCTCAATCTCAAAAATGCGCGCTCCCGCTAAGTGCAAGTGCTGTCCCGATTCTAAGAACGTCAAATTGAGGGACAAGTTTGAGGGCTGTATCTCCCTCAATATTGAGATTCTCCGGCACCACCCTTGGAGGTAAGGGCTACCCAGAAGGCATTGGGTAATTTAGCCAAGACATCTTTGAAAAGGATGGCAACAAAAAAGCTAGCTAAAAATGTATGTCTCTTCATAGTTCTTAGTTCTTAAAAATATAAATGTTACGTAACCATCTTATTGTCTATGGGTGAATTCCAATTCATCCCTTAACCCTCAATCTCAACCCTCAATCTCAAAAATGCACGCTCCCGCTAAGTGCAAGTGCTGTCCCGATTCTAAGAACGTCAAATTGAGGGACAAGTTTAAGGGCTGTATCTCCCTCAATATTGCAATTCCCCGGCACCACCCTTGGAAGTAAGGGCTACCCAGAAGGCATTGGGTAATTTAGCCAAGACATCTTCAAAAAGGATGGCGACAAAAAAAGCTAGCTACAAATGTAAGTATCTTCATAATTCTTAAAAATATAAATGTTACGTAACCATCTTATTGTCTTTGTTTGAAAATTTTTTCATGGATTAACATCGTTGTTGCGTAACATTTATTTTTTTACTTTACAATGTTTGCTGCCGGACCGGCGGTCCTTTACATTACTTGTATACCTTGTTGTGTAGCGACGGAGGACTGAATAACGTATCCTCTATTGTGTTATTTGCTGTTGTCATTTAGAGAAAAAAACGGCGCTCTTTTTAATGTTATCCCTGTGTTATTTCAGGAAATACAGAGACAACACGGGCTCAAGGGGTGTCCCCATTTCTAAGCCACAAGATAGCCCTGACACTTACTTTCGAGGGTTTAAGATTAAGGGCCAAAAATTGAGGGTTAAGGGCGAGGGTTGTGATTTAGGGTTAAGGGAGGAATTGGAATTGGCCATAAATCTTGGACAGTGTTGTAAAAGTTACTTAACCTCCATGGCTATTGGGTTCCTTTGTACTTCTTTAACACAAGCGCCAGCATTCTTCACGTCTGGGTTGAAGCTGATGTGGAACTAATGTTCCCTGACTGACCACTAGGGGCTGTCATTCATATCTTTAATAGAATATGTTTGGTGGTGCTGTTAAATATCCAAAAAAGGAAAAAAAAAAAAAAAAGACTGTAAAAGCGACTTAACCTCCACAACCTATAGGTGGACCCAAAGTGCTACAGATTGCAAAAGTTCATCCGTGCTTCTTAGAATTTAGGGAATTTGTTTTTTTGTGCTCTTAGCTTGTACTAACAAACCACCGTGGCTAGTTATGGGTCAACCTGGAAGGGTCTGAAGGGACACAAAAGCCCAGCTCAGCAGCAGGCAGCTTGTGTAAAAAGCACATCAGGTAAACACAGAAGTAATTTCTGATGTTGCCCTTGAAGCTACATTTGAATAGTTAACTGTGACTGAACATATGGTTATTATGTTATTTTATAGTACGAGGAAAAAGAGGCTTCAAAAGCACACCTCAGAAAACCCCTGGGTGACATCATAAGTGCTTTTTCCTGTTCTTTTTTTTTTTTTTATTTAACAGTCTTTGCTTTAACATACTGAAAGATATATGTAGGTAATGGTGACGTGGCTCAACCTCCTCTCCTAGCTGGGTATATTTTTTCTTGCTGTGCATTTGCCTGCCTACTTGTGTGCAAGCAAACATCTAAATTGTGGTTTGAGTGTGAATCATTTTATTCAAAATTACTGGTCAAGGATGAACTGTTCAAGTTTCGTAGTTACACTATTGATTGGTCCAAAATGTAGCTCTATATCTATTTTTATTTTCATTTGTACTCGACATGTCGAATGGAAACGAAAATATTTTTTACTTAAAGGGGTTTTTTGTATTGAAGATAAGGTATAAATGTTTCGCTGTAATAGGTTTGCAGATGGCTTCTCTGACTGACACTTCAAACATAGGATCCCAATAAAAGGTATTGAAAACACACAATTCTTTGCCAGACAATTTTTTTTTCTTGGTAGGGGTCATGAGAGTACTCCAGAAATGTATGTTTTCCACCTAAGAAATATTCGTCAAATGACCAAAAGTGCTTTTGCAAGTTGAAGACTGCACTTGTGTAAACCGAACAAATGGAGAAGTGTTTAAAAAAGTGTTTTTTTCACTGTGATGGCAGTATAAATGGAGAACGGCTGCTGCACAGACCTCCCATCATTTCCCACCATCATCTTTTAGCCTTGAGATGGAAGACTTTCAAGAGATGTTTTGCTGTCGGCCAGCTGACGTCAACAAGCCAGCACTTTTAAAGTCTCTTAAATGTTAATTTATTTTTTCTTCCTATGTGTCAGAAACGTCTACACTTTCTGCTCTCTTTATATATTAAATGTAGTTCCATGTAGTTTCTATATATACACACATAAAAAGAGAGAGAGAGAGTACACAGCAGTCGTTGGAATTGTTTGTCCTGGCATAAACTTGTTTCTCAACAGAAGAGTACCCTTATCTTCCTGAAAACTGTTCCAGTAAACATGGCTGTTTTATCTGGCAGAGCGATGGTTAATGTATTGTTAGTTTTAGCTCAAAGTAAACTTGGCCTGGGGTCCCATATTATGCAGATCTGATCTGCATTCTTACTGATCAAGCACCACAATAGAGTCCTTATACTTTGATTGTGACTCCAAAACTCTTTGGATCTTTAAGATCATCGTCTTAAATTTTCTGTTTCTTTGTGCCCTGTGAGCACATGACGTTTGGCCTCCCCCTCTCTCTACCCTCACTTTGCTGTTTTGGTTGATTTCCTAAACCAATCAGACACGGCAGAGACAACAGAGGCTACCTGGGTAGCGTGACATGTAAGGTGGCTGTACTTGGACTCATCCAGGGCTTTGCAGAGCCTGTACCTTTTCTGGTATTCCCCTCACCAGTGGCTTCCCCCAGTTATTTAATCAATCAATCAAATATACTTCCAAGTAATGTAGTCAGGATCACCACTTGCATAGTCATCAGTGCTGATTTTTCCTTGTTGAAATGATGGGAACATTGTAAACATCTTCTCTGTGCAAAGAGATCATTTCAGCCACTTGACCCACATCACATCATCCATGACGGGACAGATGTGTAGCTTCTTTGCTAAAGCATTTTTCTTGCAACATGTTACAACTAGGGCTGCCACCCAGGGGAATATAAATCAGGGTATATGTGGTCCTGGAAAGGTAGTCATATTGGTGGATGTTTCTCAGGGTTCACCCCACATGGGGACAGATGCAGCGTTGAGTTTAGAGAACCAATCCGCAGATCTAAATTCTGGTTATGTAAAGAAACAGTCATTTTGGGGAAAAAAACAAAACAAAAAACAAACAAACAAAAAACCTTCATATCAGAACTTTGACTGAATGCTTAAATCACTCCTGGCACCTCTTCAAGTGAAAACTGGGTTACAGTTTAAGGCAATTTTGACCTTTGTAATTTATGAGCACAATCCATGTGCTCATAAATTACAGTTTTCTGTTTGATAGTAAGAACTTTCTTGATCCAGGGTGTCCTGTATTATTCATTGAATCGAGCCCGTCATGTTGTGATTGGTTTTCTATGTTCCATGGGCATGGAAATGGCTTATTTACCAGCTGATAGTTGGCTGTTAAGTTACATAAGCATTCCCATTTCTGGCCAGTTCAAAAGATGATTGAAATGAAATTCTGCCGAAAGAAGGATCAGCGCCAACTGCTTGTGGCTGTAAGTATTTAAGAATAAAACTCCTTTTTTTTTGCTAGAATGAATCTGACTATGCTCTTCCCATATGATGTATTGTGCTTTAAGGGTCGTTGAGTCTTAAATGTAATATGTACCAAAATTGTGTGCACATTATATGTAGTGAAGTAGCTCATCTTCCTGCCACAAATCAGATTAATGCAAACTGGATGCTAAGCTAACTGCAAATAGACTGCCCTTGTACAGAACCTTTTTAACCTTGTTTAGGTTCAAAGTGCTCATTCAACTGTTCACACACAACAAAACCATCCATACACATTTCACATTGTACAGTGCAAACCACTCTAACTAATGAGCCATGGCCGTCTGTGAAGTACTGTAGTTCTGTTGTATTTTGACCAAAGCAATTTATCACACAACTCATTAAGACTTCCCAACTTGTTAAAAATATGTTATGTGTCACCTTTAACACATATTGGTGAAATATGACTCCTTTTTAGCCACTTCAACCTCATTTATCTTGGCTTTTACAAAACATTTTTAAACGCAACAATCCATATCATAACTTTTCAGTGGCTCGCTTGCAATATCCATTGTGCCATTTTTGATGATTACTGGGGAAAAAAAATGTGTTATTTTGGGTCATAATCAAAAACATGAGGTTGTCACAACAGATGGCTGAGATGAGTTCAAAGAATTAAATATGGCAGGAAATGCAGTGTGGTTGAAATTTGTCAAATACTATTCTACAAGGACTTTCAGGCATGCAGCCATCAGTTAAAGGTCTGGGCTGTCCCCTAACTTGTCATAAGGTTGAATGTTTGGCAGGCCAATAGCTCATTGGCACACTGATGACATGATATATAAAATTGGTTACACCCCCCACCCCCACAAAAAAGTGAATAAAATTAGCATTAAATGGTTTATGTGGACAAATCTGGCAGGATTTCTATGTGTGAGTTATAGCATCCCACAGCTAGTTGTTTGCACAGCTATTTGTGTTTTATTTAAAGATCTGCAAAGGGTTTTTTATTATCTTTATTAATTTACTTAAATGTGTAATGTACCAATGTAACCAAATACAACTTATAAAAAAGATGCAACATACAGAGTCATGTGGTTTAAATACCGAATACATGCTGGACGAGACATTTTTAAGTCCTTTTTTTATGGCAGTGTGTTATGAAGGCATCTGCTTTCCCTTCTTTGAAAAAACATTTTGTAACCATATTAAAATCAGTCAACTCTGTTGCTGTCTTTAGCAATGAGCCCTTAAAGAAGAGACTGGGATTACGTCCTTGAGGTCATGCTATGATTTTAACTTTTCTTGTTTCACTGAATCCAACTGTAATTCAAACCTTGGCACATCTACCTCTCTGTCATGGTCTGGGTCAGCCAGGGCAGCCATTCTTCTTTTCTTCTGTGTCAAGTTGGCATCACTCCCTGTCTCTAGTCTACTTTGTTTCCTGTTTTATTTTGAAGGTCTGTCTTGTCTTTGTGGTGTTCAGCTTTTCTTCCTTCTCCATGTCATCCTGATTGTTTGCACCTGCATCTTGTTTGTCCCTCTGTGTTTAAGTCCTGTCACTCTCTTTCTGTTTGCTGGTCTGTCTTCTTGTGTCCTGTGAGTGCTTTTCTGTTGTTGACACTTGGATACCTGTTTGGATTACTTTTGTGGAATTTTGGTTAAGTTTGGACTTTTGGTTTTTGTTAAATAAATACCTTTTTTGTACTCCTGCATTTGGGTCCTCCATTTCGATTGCATAACCTGACAATCTCTGTCAAACATAATGAACATCAGCTGTGGAGTTTTTGCTGAAATCCATAAAACTGGAAGGCCACTGTTATGGCTTCCTTAGTTCTAAGCATGGTGGTCCTGAACTAATGTTTTTTCCAACATGTTGTAAAAGTGGTCCTGCTAAAGTACTGTGCTCATACTCAACGATCCTACTTTAACATCTGGCAACCTCTAGAAAAGCCTTCAATCATTCTAAAATAATTAAAGACCAAGAATCACAAGGAGGTCTAGAAACTGGGAGTTGTTTTTTTTTTTTTTCAATAACAATTTATTTTGCTTCTGCTTTAATCTTGTAAAGCATAGTTGTATGAAAAGTGCTAGACAAATATAGTTTGATTGGTCGAGGCCTGGTGCTGCTGGCCAGAGCTAATGACACAACTGCTGTTGCTGGTCAGACACACACATTCAACATTACAAGACATTATTAACACTATGTTTTCAAGCTTCTCTGTAAATGACGATGACGCCTTTAAAGCTTTCCATAGATATGTTTGAAGACAGAATCAGTGTCAGAATATGAAAGGAGACAGTGTGACAAACAGCAACAACAAAGATTGCTGGGGATTCATTATTTGGCAAATATTATGCTCATTACCTGCTGTTATGTAACAGGGATTATGCCCTCTTTCAGTTACTCAGCAACTATACGTACAGTATGTTTTTCTGAATACACTCCATGTTAATGGGTGTAGATTTGAAAAGTGCTGTCTAAAATGTCAACTGAATCAGACGATGTCTCCAGGCAAGACATAGAAAAGCTAATGATGCTGTTGCTAAAATTGTTTTTCGTCCAGAGTTGCCACCAGTCACTGCTGTTTTAGTGTTAATAACTGAAACCAGTTGCTTTTTGGTGTGAAACGCACTGAAGTGAATTGATTTTAGGTACAAAACCCACAATGTTTACAAGTAAAAAGCACCCAAGTCGGTTGCTAACATCACACACACGGTCTACTTGCTACTTCCAGTTCAGACTCACAAGCTATAGCAATTTATAGAAACTTGGTGGAACTGCACCCTAATTTTCAGCTTTAGTCTCTGTGAAACAGTCCTCTTTGATGTGAAACACACACAAACAAAAAAAAACAAAGAAATAAAAAAAAAAGTGCATTTCCTCTTTGTTGTCTCCGTTTCCTTAGAGACTTCGCCAAAAATTAACCTAGCAATAAAAAAAGGAATGGAAAACACCTTTTGAATCCTTATGACACAACTGTAAACTTTGAAGACACCACTGAGGCTTTTGGTGTTGTGAAGTAGAGGTGGGGGGATTGATCCAAATATTGATCAATATCGAAGCCAATGCTGGTATTGATATTGAACGATACTCGTGTAAAAAGATTGATACTCAAGCTTTTTTTCTTTTGTTTTTTTTTTTCTTTCAACAGAGCATATCCAGGTAGATAAGAGTGGTCATCTTCAGCATCAACTCATATTAACTTTCAAAGTACATGTTACTTAAGTCATATGTTACTGGAGCCAACTCAGTAAAATATAGTTAAACCTTGAAATAACCCAGTACATGTCCTATGTATCCCATTGAAAGGTGTTATTTAAGATAAAATACCATTAGATAATCCTTTATTTATCCCATGATGGGAAATTTTTAGAGTTAATGTAACCGGAAAGTTCACACAGTGCAAACAAAATTACTAAAAGATATATTAAAAGATATAATATAAAAGGTCAGAAATCCAACTCCAAGGAATATTTACACAAAAATGTTGAAGACATGAAAGTTTAATGAAATTCTATCCTTGGCCTTAACAAAATAATCCAAAGACAAAAATCACAAAAGTTTGTGATAGATTAAGCCTTAATATGAAAAAGTATCGGTATTGGTATCAGTATTGACGATAATGGCCCTGTATTTACTTGGTATTGGATCGAATACCAAATTCCCAGTATCGCCCAGCTCTATTGTGAAGATCCACTCCCTAGAGAATGTCACCGTATAAGGAAATACTGCCCTCTATCACGTCATTGAGACCGATGTTTCGAATACTTTCTCATCACCTTGAAACGTGTTTTGTGCTTGGGAATACTACGATTGATGGATAATTCTTTTTGAGGCAAACAGTCCAAGATGAGAATTGAAATGGTGCATCAAATGGTACTCAACGTGTTTTACTTTCATTTTCCGCTTTCCTTCGCAAGCCTTTACTTTCACCCCAACTCCTTCTTTTCAGACTGCGTTTGACTTAAATAGTATCATGTTTGTCATTGATGGCGGTCTGTTATATGCTCAGGGGAGGTCTTTGTTGCTGCTCTTCCTGCCTCAGGCGTTCCACGATTTCATGCAGAAGGGCAGGGGAGGTCCAGGAGCAGAGCTATGCTGTTAAATATGAACAAACACAGCCCTGACTAAACTTGGCAAACGCCGCTGTGAAGAAAACTGGTACTCAGAGAGGTCACACTTTAAACCAGCAGAAACACAAAAGCACTTTAGTTGCAACTATAAGAGTCGAACAAAGAATCACTAATTGCAGGTCAATACAACACTGATTATGTGCAAGGACTCGTGATTGAACCATAGACATAAGAGAGAAAATCAGGATGAAAGCTTTCTACTGAAAAGCAGAAAATTAAACACTTGCTAAGCACTTTTAGAGTCACCATCAGACAAAATGTAGTCCACTTTGTTGTCTTAAATGCACATACACGACCTTTTTTAGATACACTTTCCTTTCTTTTCTTAGAATGAAGCCGATAGCCTGATATTTGCCTCAGAAGATATGGAAAAGAGGCTACGCTGGTGCCCATAGAATGTTTTCAAAGGCGCAAACTATATTTAGACAGGTTGAATTTGACACAGGCACACAACAGTGCGCATGTGCGAACAGAGAGTCATTAGGCTTTCAACAAACATCATCTGGGAGGAATGATGAGTCTTTAGTGAGATGCATTTGTTTCCTTCACATTACTGGAGAGAGGAAAGTGGGGGTGGAGGCACCGAGGAGGAGGAGGGCTGGTGCTGTCAGAGGGGGAGCTGCTATTGATATGCTCCATGCAGAGCCAACACCTGACTAATTTCTCGCAGCCATTGAAATGCCTGCCTCCTTTGGCTCATCTGTGCTTCCTGCCAGCTCCCCACTGAGAGTGCTCACAGAGGAACAGGTCAATGCAAATGAGATACAGACCGTTAAAAAGGGACATTTTGGCTCTAAATCAAGTGTATTTAGGAGACAAGTTTGCCCTATGATAGCCATGTTGAAGCAAATCAACAACCTCATCTCATAACAACACGTGAAAATAGTCATGAAATGCAATTAATCCATTCAGCGGGCAGTTGTTTTGTTTTTTGTTGTTTTTTGTGCGCAAATGGATATATACAAAACCACACAGAAAACAGCAGCATCATCTTTTTATGATATACACAGGCAAGGACGGTTGGATCATATTTAAAAAAAATGACATGTCCTCATTTGGAGGCTGGAGTGGTTAATTACAGAAGCTACAAACAACTCTCAAGCCATAGAACCTCTAAAGCAGTGATTCCCAAAGTGTGGGCCGCGGCCCCTGGTGGGCTGTCGTGGTACTGCAGGTAAATATGTTTTTAATTACTGTGAAATACTTATGACATGATTTTAAAAAGTAATAAAACAAACCAGTTAAGTGTTATTCTACTGTAATTTTAACTTATTATGACAAGTTCACGTTATTTGTTGACCCGTTACATTAATATCGGAATGTAGCTTCTACTCCTGTATGTTGATTGCAGTTGTGATTAAAGGTTTCGGGTGGGCCGTGGAGATTTTTCACATCTCAAATTGGGCCTTGATATTCTGAAGTCTGGGAATAGCTGCTCTAAAGTTTTAAAGGCACCCTAAGTAGCAATGCCACTTCTGACCACACAGGGGCAGCACATGACAAAGAAGTTCTCGTGTCAGCCCCGGACCCAAGTGCACCTCTGCTGGGACAACATAGTATTACGAATCACAGTATTTTCAGTGTTTCCAGAGAACTACATGCCCCCATGTTGTCAGATACGATATTGTTGCACGGAATGTCTTTAAAGTAACTTAACTACAAAATACAATTTTTGATATTCAGTGTAATTACGGCCTATTTACAAAGTGCAAAGGTTAGCGATAGTCTGTGTTATAACACTGTAATAACATATTGCATCAAAAGAGACCTTTCGTATCAAAGAAGAGTCTTGCTCTTATCAGGTAAACACGCTAAATGCTCTGTGTGGATGCTGGAATGAATTATTCTCCTGTAATGCAATTACTTTGAGTTTGCTTTGACTTTTTGTAGTGCTGCAAAAAAAAAAAAAAAAAAAAAAGCTCCATTCAAAATTGTGCACATCAGGATGAATACAAGTGTATCTTAGTATTAGGCAAATACAACCTCAGACAAACAATGTACTTGTGCCAATATATTTAGCAGAAATGAAGGGAAAAAAAGGGGGCAATTATAGGTCCCCTCTCAATTTAAGTAACTTGTAGAGCCAATAACTTGTAATAAATTTGAGTAATTGTTTGTTGCATGAATTTATTAGTCTTTCACCCCTCCACAACCTCAACCTGTCTTGAGGTTGTGGAGGGGTCTTGGTCTATTCTTCTTTACAATATTCAGTCCATTGAGCTTTTTGGGTATTTGCCTTTGCACAGCTTTCTTAGTATAATCCACCATTAAAAATTTGGTTGTGCATTGACTGAGCCATTCCAAACCCTTAATTATTAAACTGACAGTAGGTATAGGGTGTTTTACCAAAATGACGCTGGGCATTAAGACTAAATTACGCCACTTTGGTTTCATGTGTTCATAGGACATTGTGGTCCTTTGTCTTGTGGTTTGGCAAATACAGTTTTGCAAGCATCATTCGTTTGAAGGCAACCCTTCCAAACAAACTTAAATCTTCCTTAAATTGTGCTATCGTGACACTGTTTTTTGTGTTTCTCTCAACATTTAACAGTCTGACCTTTGGGGTGGACATACCTTTGGTGGGATGTCCACTTCCTGGAAGACTGACCACTGTCTTGAAAGTTTTCCAATTGTGAATAATCTTTCTCATTCAAGTTGAACATAAAATTCTTTGGACATGGTTTTATAATCCATTGCTGATTGATATACATCAACAACTGATTATGTCTTTCCCTCTTAGCACCGTGTTATTACACAGACGCCTCAATGCTCCAGACCAACAAACCACTGGACAATTGCAGATGATCGGTTCATCATGGACTGATGATTAGAGGGACCTGACTGCAATCTTCCCAGTTAAATCCCACGTAAGCAGTAAGGGGTACTTCGTATTGCCCGTGATTTTCTCTGTTTTGCTTAATTTGTGTTACAAAAAATAATGACACAAAATAAATATCATTCAATTTATTTATTTATTCCCACAAAAATTGTAGCATGTCACCCAAAGAGAAATGTTGTTAAAATTAAGAATAAACAGAGGTTGAATGACAAGAACCAAAATCATAAGGTATGATTAAAAAAAAAAAAAATCACATCAACTTTGTTAAAAAAAAAAAAAAAAAAACATACATTTTTAAAACTATTGCATTTACCCACAGTTTGCTGAACTGAAGTGCCAAAGCCTGCGACATTGATATAATGACCACTTTTCAAGGGGTGCAACAATTTCACTGTTTTTAGTTTACCACTCAAACAGACCTAATGGAGTGAAAATAAAACTCCAAGGATAAAGGTCTTCTGGTTGTGACAAGGGCTGCTTGTTGTTGAAAACAGTATAATTATTGTGGTATGGAGCAAAACCATCTCTGCACACATCCTGCCATTACTGCTTACATCACATATACCCCAGTGGGATAATTCCAGTAAGCTGTTTTAACTGTACTTATTGAACAGAATCTACATCAGCAAACAAGCAAACATTGAAGTCCATTATTACTATCTGAGAACTGAAATTAAAGTGTTTTTTTTTTTTTATTTCTCACTGTGGTGTTTGTCCATTTGCGTGAGCCAGTGAAGTGATCCTTAATGGATGAAAAGCCTGGAATTATGACCTGGAAAAGCATTAAAACTGTTTTCTCTCGGCTTTTACTCTGACAAAAGACCCAGGCATAGGGTACATTTCAACTTTTCTTGCTTCAAGCTCTTTCAAAAGTGTTCTCTCGTGGTGTATTTAAGGGATTAGATCTTCTATAACTGGATGATCTTTTCATGTCCACGGCATCACATTTTGTCACAACTACTTTGCGTCACAAATCAGTGTATCTTTGACAGGGTAACTTTGACATTTCTGGTTCTGGGTAAAAACTTACTGTTGAAAAGTAGTGTACCTGCAACCAAACAGCAATTCTGTCCTAGACCTAACTTTTTAGTTTTGATTTATACACCTAAGGCAGTACTTCGACTGTGTCAGTCAATATTTTTCTTTGGTGCTGTTGACCTTTTCCGAAGTGTAGCTATTAATACCATTACATGGGAGTTACCGTGGCTTTTGAGAGGCAGCTGCTGTCTTCTCTTACCAGAACTGTTCCATATACGATGGATTTTACTAAAACACAGACCGACCTACTTTCACCTCTGACCACCTCCAAGGTTACAGACAGATTCCACAGTTAAAATATAATTACAAGAAGCCTGAGTTGAGGTGAGCAACAGTAATTTCGGTTGTTCGGTGTGAAACGGCAATCCGATTCAATTTTTTCTACATCTTGGCATTATTACGATAAAGTCAAGCATGTTTAATACCAACCATACATTAGAGCACTCTGCAAATTCTTTCGAAGGACTTTTAAAAGACTGACATGCGACATTTAAAGACTATAAGCCAGAGTTTAAAGTTTCAGACTTTACTGTACTGGGGATCTTACATGGTCACCATGTGCATGACGACAACCAATTAACAGCTTTCTCATTGGTTGTTGACACTGATTACATAATAGAATTACAGTTTTTATGAGTCAAGACAAAAGACTTGTGGATAATTTTAGACATGCTTGATTTTATCATAAGGCCAACACACAAAGAGAACTGCCTCCAATTTCCAATATTTTTGCTCGCGTATATTGCGTATTGTTGGGTGGTTACCGATATATGAAAAGTGACCCTGCCCATGACTTGCACTGATCTTATACTTTGTGATTGTTTACATGCCTGATTTAAATTAATGAATCGCTACATCATCTTGCCGTTAATGTCTGCATAAGTCCATTTGCAGACATGGAACGGGGAAACTTTTAAAACGTACAGGGCAATAGGTCCTGAGGAAAACTGGGAAACACTGCTCTCAAGTTCGCCAGAAGAGATTGTTGCTCAAACTTACCCAAACAGCAAGTGGAACCAAAGTAAGCAGGTGATACAGGAACTCAAAAGAAGATGGAAAAATATTTCTCCCAAACTCAGATCAAACTTATGATCTTAGGTCTCATGAGTCAAGTCCATGTGGGTTTCTGCTATGCACCTGCAGCCTGCAACTAAAGATTTGATTACTTTTTTATTCTACTTGAGCATATTAAAGTTTAACTGGTTTGTATTCAGAGAGAGCACTGTTCAGGGGCCACGGTTGGTGCTTAGAGAAAATCCAGGTGGCCATAAAAATGCATTTAGGAAGACACCAGCGAGGAGAAAAAAAAAAAAATCTTTCTACCAACCCCCCTGCCAGATTTCCAGGCAGCAAAATGCATCTCGGTACTATTTGTGCAGCTTATAATGGAATTCAGCAAAGAGGAATGAAAAATGAGCATTTGTTTTCAGGCATTACAAATGTAGGCAACACTCACATTGAAAAAAAAAAAACATTCATTGGACTTTCTGAAAGATAATTTAAGTGACGTGATTGCTTCATTGGAATAGATATACTTGAATCCAAATTAGGGATGCACATGGTTAACCATTTAACCATTAACCAATAACAGTAACTCTAACCGATTAATACTAACGGTCAATTTTGTTTTTAAGCTACATAATTCAATCAACTCATAGGGGGGGCGGTCGATGGGTGCAGCAACAGGCCTCTGATTGGTCAATTCTACATCCGCCCGCTTCTTAAAATCTCTAATCCATTTTTGAACAACAGAACGTGTCATCGAAAAAAAATTATCGAGTCTATATATCAATCATCGAGGAGGAGTACCCACATCTGTACGATTCTGGTTCTCCACACTACAAAGACAGCACATATTCTAGTAATTCATGGAGGGAGATTGTGATGAATGTGGGTCTGGTTACGGCTGAGACGGTGAGGAAGTGGAAAAACGTAAGAGATAAGTTTAGTAAGTTTAGCTAGTTCGTGATTGTCGCTCTTGCGTTGTGGCGTGGAATAACATAACGGAGACCGCGCTAGTATAAATCAAAAGTGACGGCGGCATCTCTGCGACAAGCTGATGGCGACACATTGCCGCAAGAGTATCCATGGGGAAGTGTCCGCATGCGTCCATGACAACGCGTGCAACATCGCCGCAGCCAACCCTCCCGGACTTATCGGTTAACGGTTATTAATCGTTAAAGGGCGTCAATTAACGTGTAATGTGTATCCCTAATCCAAAGGACAATATCTGGTTTTCTGGGTTGAGTCCAACAAGCAAGCAAGAAAAATTGCAGTTCCTTGAATGGCCACTAGGAGCTAACTCCAAAAGTCAGCCTCCATTTGTCCCTGTTTTAAAAATAAATGCAACTTTGCAGCGAAAATAAGCATATTTGCAGCCTGGTTCAAAAAGCAGTTTTAGTTTCCTTAGCCTCCTGGATTATTTGGTTTTATGATACGCCAAATTTTTTCTATTGATGAAATGTCTGGACTGCAATTCCACATTGCAGTCCAGACACCGAGGAACATTTTTCTGAAATTGTTCCCCAATTTTTAGACACAGTTTGATGCATATTAGTGAACCTTTGCCTCTCCTCTCATCCCCAGTCATGTTACTGACATGTTGCCAAATAGCCGAAATGGTAAATGGACTGCACTTATATACCGGTTTCCCACACCATCAAGGTGCCCTCAGAGTGGTTTATAATGGCCTCTCATTCACCCTCAACACACATTCACACACCAGTGGGCGGCTGCTACCATGCAAGGCTCTACCAGACCTACTGGGGGCAAGTTAGGGTTGCTGGTCCAACCTTTTGGAGATGTGTTGGTGCCATCAAAGTCAAAAATGAAATGGTAAAATGTCCCAGTTTCAACATCTGATATGTCCTTTATGTTCTCTTGGGAATAAAATATGCATTTATGAGATTTGCATTCTGTTTTTCTGAACATTTTACACAGCGTTCCGATTTTTGGGAATCACTTATTCAGTAATACTCATTAACAATGTCTCCCTTATGTGTTTTTAAATAATATATTTAGTGTCTTGATGAATTCCATCTGGATAAAAGTCACGTAAGACTGCTTGATATCAAATGACGACAAATCGTTTTAATTTTACCTTAATTTAAACATAGCTGTCTAAGTGAAGCGATATGACCTTCTGCCCTGCTAAATAAGCAGCATTCCTGCAGACCCCGTCTCGGTGGAGATCATTTTTAGAATGAGGTTTTCACTTACTCATCCTCTTCCTGACAGGAGAATACATCATCAGCAAAGTGCACAAGGTACAAAGACAGCTGGCTTCTCAGATTAATTTCACCACCTCCTTAATCTCAACTCCATAGCGAAAGTAAGCCATTTACTTGGTATTCACTTCAGGTGAATTTCCACCACTTTTTTCCCGAACCCTTTCTTTGAAGCAACATACACAAGCGCGCACAACTCCACAATGTCACGGACAATCACTTTGACCAGGCACAGGGCCAAAGCCTGCATAAGAACTGTAATTTCATCCTGCTGCTGAGCTGGGTCACCTTATTGTTGACCTACACATGTGTGTGAGTCCCTGTGTGTGAAGGGGAGTGATATCAGTGTTGGTTTTTGTGTACCACTCAGCTATGAATGTTTTCATGGCGAGGATAGTTTAATGGATTCAGAAAACACCACCGGCTTCAGCTGGCTACGATGAAGGCCATGCACCGCTGAAATTATGCGCTTTTAAGCTGTACTGTATGACGACTGAAATTTACAAAGCATTACTGCAAAGAAAAACGACTTGAGAAGCAGGAAGAAACTTCAGCTGCTGTTTCAAGTGAGACTGAATGCAGCCGCGGCAAAAGTAAATCATAGCTTTACATACCACAAGAATGCCCGCTGTTTTGTTTGGCTCCTGCGGTGCAAGAACAAAATCACCGACAGTGGCTAGCAGCTAGTATGCTCTTAGCTGGGAGAAGCAGAGAAGAGTACTGCCAAAGAAGATATAATGTGCCATTGTAAATGGTGGCACCTGCAATAACTTGCACTGGATAAACTGCACGCTGTGTTTAGAACATTTTCACCACTTAAATTTGTCACTAGATATTACAAGTCGATGCATCAATGTTCTCTTTAAAGCCATGCAGAGTACTTTTCAAGTGCCTGTTGTGTTGACATAATGTGTATGACTGAATGTATTCTGTACAGGTATATCTATTCCATTCCACCAGGGGGTGTTATTGGTTTTATGGGGGGTAAAATGTGATTGGTGATGTCACACCCCATATAAAATGAATGTCCCCCTCTTTGCAATTTGCTCTTGGCCCTCTCTCAACCTGATGGTTCATCAAGAGCTATTTTGTTTGTCATAATAAAAATGCCAAAAAGGCTGAAGAGATATTTCGTATCATCTACTTTTCTAAATTGGAATTATTATTCTGTTGCGTGTTAGAAGTGAATCTGCTAACATGTTTTATCACTTCCTGTTTACCTACCTTGTGCTTGGTTAAATTTGTAGCTTCATCTGGCACATTGAATATAATTTCAATCCATCTTCTAATCGAATATGTCAAGCTGCTATATGTTGCTCAATAAATTTCTGTTGAAGCATCTATTGTCTTAAAGCCATTTGATGTAGCAGTATTATTTCTGACCACATGGGGGCATTTAAATGCTTTGCTGAGAAAAGAGCTTTTTGTGTGGTATGCAGCTGGCATGAGGTCAGAAGTGATGTTGGTACAGATTTTTTTTCTCCACAAATTCATACAATTTTTGGTTCCCTTCAGTGTTGCCAGATGTTGAAAATGAAATTATCATACAGAGACCCCAAAATTACTGTACTTTAGCCCAAACTATCGTACACTTAATCCAACCATGACGCAGCTAAGATTACATGCGCCTTGACTGTGTTTGGTCTTTATTGTAGTGATAGGAGTTGTCAGAGCCTTCTTCTTTGCATTAGCATTACAGTAGTTGGCCTCCTGGTTTTGGGGCTCTATCGCCACCTTCCACTCATGCTCACAAGTGACACTACATGAACACATTTCACTTCCTATGGTCGCTTCACAATAAACGCAACCCGTCATTTTGTTGCTCAAAAGCTTTTAATTTGAAATAGCTAAACAGGTGTTTCATGGGAAAGTCGAAATTATCATACAATTGGTTTTCTTTACAATTATTGATTGTACATCGTACAAAGGGCTAAATTATCGTACAAATACGATAATTTTTGTACATCTGGCAACACTGGTTCCCTTGGTCCCGGACCAGGACCCGACTCGTTGGACTGCAACGTAAATTTATTAGAGACAAAACACATGAATTGGAAAAGTAAAGATTAAATTATAAACAAAATAACATTAAAAGCCTTAGAGAACAGACTAGTGCCATATAGCAAAAAAAAAATGGCGTAAGCCCTGCTCAGCCACACTCCTCAGCTTTGTCCACAAGTTCACAAGTGCAGCCAGTAAAGAAATTAGAACAAACCTGTGCTCTGACTTATGCACTGCTGTTGAATGCAGAGGGGTGCAACACAATCTCTTGACATCCTTGAATCTAAATACCTAAAAGAAACATACAAATGGTCTATTTTTACCCAAATCTCTGCACCTCGTCTTGTAGAATAGAGCAACTGTTCCACTCTGTTTCTTTTAAGAGGTGTGTCTTCTTTGAAACTGGCAGTACAGCTTTGTGCAACCACACAGAGGTAAATTTGGACACAGATTATGCTCAGAAACGCTGAAATAAGTGATACCAAATGTGAATTCATACCTGGCCTGAGAATGCAGACAAACACACAGGCCAACTAAGCTAACACTGCATTGCACCATACCGAAAGAAATACACTTAACTGGAAGTCAAAAAGTTAACTGAAAGTTATAATTTCTTCATTGTGTATAGGCTTCATAAACAAGGGCTTTCACTGCTGGGCAATGCTTAATCAGCATTTGCTTTTGAAATGGCAACTTAAAGCTAAGGCCTAGAACAAATACTCAGATATATGGATATATGTTTGTTTGGAGAACATATGGTTTTCAACAGAGGCTACCAAAGTACTACTGAACATGACGTGCAAGGGTGCAGCACTCATACTCATCCAGGGCTTTGCAGACCTGTGCCTTTCTGGTCTTCCTGGCACTGGTGACTTCCTCCGGTTATTCCAGGCCAAAGCAGATGGGATCACCACTCATGTAGCCATCAGTGCTGATCTGTTCCTTGTTGAAATGATGGGAATATAGCCTGGATTTTCTTGTGAGGTCCAGCACATCGATAATTCTTCCCCATTTCGTCCTTTCCCTCATGCCAAATTACTGTCTTCCATCTTTTCTGAGCAGTGTGATCTTTCAGCCACTTGAACCATGTCATGTCATGTCAGTCATGAAGGGATAGATGTGCAGCTTCTTTGCTTTGGAGCCATGTGTTGTACACTCCACATCATTGCAGGAGTACAATGTGGTTGTTTAAAGATCAAAAATGATATAAAAATAATCACCTGTATGGCTTGTTGAGTTCTTTGCAGGAAGTGGTCATGTCTACAAAAAGCCCCAAATCCAACGGGTTACTGGTGGATACCTGGTGGATAAAAATAGTGCCATTTTGGGATACATGTGTAACCTCTATTTGGATATCCAGATTTTTTTTTCTTTCCCCTCTCTCTTGGCTACATGAATGTGGGCTTCACTTACCCAATGTCACATGCTTAAGCCACACTCACTTGCATGAGCTGTGTCGAAGCGTCAAACAGCAATACGCAGTTTTAGTAAGAGATACCAGGACAGTTACTTTAGCTCGCTTTTACTGATACTTGGATAGGGACTGTGAGAGCTAGCATATGCCTCCTGGAAGTAAGCAAATATTCTTTTAAAAGGAAATAATACAATTTTTTGGAACATGAAAAACTACTTAGTGCTGCTTTAACCAAAGCTGGTCTCCATATAAATATTTGTATCTACAGAGAGCTTGACATGTAGATTGCAAAAGCTGGATCTCGAACAAGCAACTTTTCTATTGTTGGATGACAGTCTGAGCCAAAGCTAGAGTCAAAGGATTTCTAGTGGATTTTTTTTCTCACAATCAAGCAAGAGTTATATTAAAATAAGTAAATAAATACAAACAAACCATATTGCCTCTGTTTGAATCTCTTTATATAGAGGAATTAATTCTCTCATTTCCCAATCTGCTTCTCGGAGAGAGGTAATGATCTACTAGAATTGCTTTTCTCGACACAATAGCTCCATTTAAGACACATTTCCATTGCTTTTATAAGACACTTTTAAATCACCTGCAGTTACATCGCAACAACATTTGCCATCTATATCAGAAAGGCAGGAGCATACGTACATTCCATTGTAACCTTTTTGTATTTCTCAGCATGGGGGGCAGATCTAAATTTAAAACACATTTCCTAGATTGGTACTTTCAGCATGATGGCTTGCTTTCATGGCCACTATTATGGGGAACCCACTGATGCATTTACGTCTAAAAGATCACATGGACACTCAAAAAAAAAAAAAAAAGCATCTAACATTCAGTAAACTACTGCAGAATAGTACAATCAACATTCTGTCAATTGCTAGATTTTCCAATGCATCCAATGACCATATGCTGGTGCCCGATTCGGTTCCTCTGTTTAAATGAGGACCTAAACATAGGTTAACTTTCAGTTGTAAACACGATACTTAATATTTAGTGCATAAGATACATGCATTAAATAGTGGCAGTTCACCAATGGCTGACTTTAGTCTGCCTTATATATATACTGTTAAAGTTCTCAAATTACTCTTGATATGCATTACATGCAGTTTTATGTAAAATGACAAGGGTGTTGTTGAGACTGATCAAATGTCACAACTAGAAGAAAACACTTTATGGATAAGTGGTATTTGCTCAATTTGTTCTTTGCATGAATCAATTAGTCGTGGTTATTCCCAGCCAACATAGGGGCCCATCCGAAATATCAATGGTCTGAAAACCAGGGGCCCCATGTGGGATTGTGACCACTGGCCCCAGGTGAACTGCTTGCAGTTTTCTCGGCTTCATGGGCGGTGAATGCGCTTGGGCCCAGAGTGGCTCTTTCCGGGGTCCCACCTGGGTCAACCAAATAAGAAAACCCAAGCGGGCTATTCAGATGGAGCCAATACGAAACCAGCGGACAATCCTATATGGGACCCCATTGTTTCAGCTCATATATATCTCAAATAGTCCTTAAATGCAAATGTTGGATGGTATCATTTTACTAAAATATCTTGGCAAAAACGGGAACAACATGGCAACATGCAGTACCTAATTCTTTCATATAACAGTGTCAATAACAACAGCAACAATGTGCCTTCATAGATATTTTCCAGTCCAGGGAGCACTCAAGGCACTTACACAGCACAAGTAGCTTTCTTTCACTGCCATACACAAACTAATTAGATCAATTTATTTATTAGGCGTAATTATTCCTATAATTACTCCTATTGTTCCCATAATTGCTCCTGTAAATCAAATTAAGTCATAGTTAATGTACATGAAGTCCAGGCAGGATTTAGTATGACCAATTAGTCTAAACAACATGTTTTAGGATGGGAGGAAATTGGGGTACCTGGGGAAAACCGCGGAGACATACGGTGAACATGCGAACTCCACACAGAAAGAACCAGCTGAGCCGAAATCCAACTGAACCTTCTTGCCGTGAAGTGTCAGTGCTAATCACTGCGCTTTCCGTCAGAAGGAGTAACTGTCAAACTGATTTTACATTTCTGGCAGACTTTATCCGTCCACAGACAACAGCTTGAAGAGCAGCACTTATGTATTTAACCATAGATGGAGACCATTCCTGCATATAAATACACATTACGGGTGATAACAGGGATGAAAAAAGAAATGGACCTTGTGGTAAATTAAACAAATGACCAATTTTGGGTCCATATATAAAATTGTGGGACTTATCAATAACACTCACAAAATAGAGTAACAGAGCCACACATGAGTGATTCTACCTATGCTGGGTTTCAATTCCTGCACTGACAATAGGAAAAACAAAAAGCTGTAAAACTAGTCCCAGAAATGCATTCAGTAAAAATAAGGAGGAACAGCAGTGCTGCCATGTGAAGATAAATCTCAACTAAGGAATTCCTGGGATAATTTTGTACGGGGAATGACTCATGATTCACAAACATACACACATCAAAACACACAAACAGACACATGACAAAACACGCAGACAGGCACATAAACACAACAAATTTCATTCCATCTGCAGTCCCAACTGTGCATAAGCAGGAAGGATGTTCATAATACATGCACAGAATCTGTCCAATTTGCATAGCACACACTGATCCAAGCACAAAAATATCAGCCTCGGCTCAAATTATCAGTGAGGACATTCATTAGTAATTGTTTCCACATATTTAAGTCATGGTCTCTCGGGGGAGTAAAGAAAAAAAGCTGTTTTCTGCTGGTATCATAAAAATACAACCCAGAAGGTTCTAATTTAGGGGCCAGTATCTTTCAAATCAGTGTTAACTGAATACTGTTGTAATCCTCTTTCTTCTATGGCCTATCAAATATGAAGCTATTTCCTTTTTAATTGGCTAGATACTTAATTTTCCTGCTCTTGGATGATTGATAAAATGGCTAAACTTAAACTGGAGTGTCAGGCAGAAAAAATAAAAGGCAGAGTTATGGATAAATTATGCCTCCATGTTGATCTAACAACATATTGAAGACCCTGTGCTCTAACCTCCGCCTAAGCCTCAGGCATGCGTTTGCTCTTCTTGGCAGCATTTCTTCAGCTTATTTCCTGCTACGACGACTTTTAACATTTTCAAGCTTGATAGAAATACTGCTGTAATGTCAGTTAAACTTCTTAACTCTTATCAGATGCAGCTCATGAGAAATATACGTTATTTCCTCTGATGCTATTGCTGTGCCACATAAAGGGAATAAAAATAAGAATAAGGAAGCTTAGTACTGCAATCTACAGCCCCACTGAAAAGAAGCCAAACCGCCATCTACTGTTTCATGCTACGATGTAGGTCCCCTATGTAAGCTATGTTCATAGTTGCTACATAAAAGCATAAATCAAGGGTCTTTGAAGTACAAATGCTTCGTAGCTGGGACTGAATTCAGGCCCTGGCCTCAAGGCATTGTAAAAAATGAATTTTGTCCATGAAAGTTACACATACTGTCTTGCGTGTTTGATGCAGATGCTGTTTTTTTTTTTTTTTTTTTTTTTTGCATTTGAAAAGGTTTGGAAATGAAAAAAAAAAACCAAAACTTTATGGAGCTCTGAAACAAAAGAATCAATAATTGTAAGTACTTTTCTAGCATTAAGGATAACTTGAATGATCAGTTGTAAGAAAGCAGGGTTGTGGAAGGTAGTGGAAATAGGCCTGCACAATTTTTTTCTTTGAAAAGTATTTCAAACTCAAAAGTTTGCTGCAAATCTATTTCAAAGTTGATTGGAAGTTTGGCTTAAAAGCCCGAAGCAAGAAATCAAACATGGATAAATCCTGAACAGTAGAATAAATGTAACTTAATGGTTATGCCTTAAGGGACCTGCAGGTCTAAAAATGGTTCCTTTGTGCTGCTTTAAGTATCTCAGAGTCTTGTTCGTGAGTGGGGAAATAATGGAGCGCGACATCAACAGGTGGATCAGGATGGTGATCAGATTTGGAGATGGAGTGTTGCCCGGGAAAGGGGAGGTCTGAGCTTTTATGTGCAGGCTTGGATTTAATAATCCGAACTTGGATAAGCAGAAGATAATGAGTGGATGGGGAACACACCTACAGATAAATGCTTCGCTTAAGTGCCGCAGATTCACACTTTCATGGTTTAGTCTTTGGAATTAAAACTGTCTACCCAACCATTTAATACATGATGTATCACCTGCTAAGGCCCAAAAGATGACATCTAAGTGCATTGCTTAGCGATAGCACAGGCTAAAATAATAAAAGTATGACAGCTGTGGTTCTTGACGTCTTCTGTAAAGAAGAACACATTTTTACGTCTTTTGTAGCAACCTCTATGACCTCTATAAAGATCAGTGTGTATGTCTTTAGCTTATGAGATGCTTGTCCCACAATCGGAAGATCACTGGTTTACTTGGCTATCTTGCACTTCTCAAGTTTCTCAATCAATGTCTTCTGAGCTGGAATGAACATTTTTACCTCCGCTAAGGAGGTAATGTTTTTGCCGGCATTTATCTGTCTGTGTTCAAGATAACTCAAAAAGTTATGGATGGATTTTGATTAAATTTTCAGGAGTTGTCCGAAATGTGAAAATGAAGAACTGATTTCATTTTGGGTGTGATCCGGAAGAAATCCTGGATTCTGAATCACTTTCAAATTTTCGATAACATTGCAGTCAATGGGGCCAAAAAATTTTGTTTCTCACTATCTCCGTTAATTATTGCCCAAAACTCATGAA
The DNA here is from genome assembly GCA_018398805.1 of Hirundichthys speculiger. NCBI lineage: Eukaryota > Metazoa > Chordata > Actinopteri > Beloniformes > Exocoetidae > Hirundichthys > Hirundichthys speculiger. The sequence continues at coordinate 387,910 of JAGFBZ010002332.1, forward strand.
ATTTGACTCAGGGATTGACAATGGGAACCTCTATCCAATTTCTAAGGCTGATCCAGAACGCGGATTTTATCGCAATCTGTAAATCACTATATGGGGGAACTGTTGCACTTGGCGGAGGTCCGCGCTCTCCGGTTATTTTTCTAGTGTAGCCAGTGTTTCTGGATATATCTCCGTCTCCAGTGTATATGTTAATGTACGCTTGGGCAAGATACCGCACTCCACATTGCCCCCATTTGTAGGCAGCTTTGAATAAAAGTGTCTGTTAAATGAATGCAAAGTTAATGGAAAGGTTACGTAAAGCTGTAAACTATTTGGTGCAATGACAGCTCCGGTTCGATCAAAGTTGATTGCAGCTGGCTGTGAACGTTTGTGTCTTTTCAACTCTTAACTCCAAACCTCAGTGGAAGTTATATGGGCAGCCTGTTTTCCCTGATATCATTTTATCGCACCTTGAAAGTTCTGCAACAAACAAGCACCCACCCCGTTCCACCAAACCATGAAGTCTAGTTGTCAGCCTTTGATAATAATTGGTGGTATGTTCAAACAGATGTTCCAGATATCTTTAGAGGGAATAATAAAGAGAAGAAGAAAAAAAAATAAGAGGCAGCACATGTGTTCTTATCTCAAGGTTTGCAAAGTGGCAGGCAATATCAAAATTGTACCATATCGCAGGTGGAAAGTAAAAAGCTTCATTTGTTGTGTGATAATCACAATTAAGCATTTCTAAGTACAGTACTGATGTGCTTCCTGCCACATTCGGTGCGTTAAACTGGGGAGAGGCAGAAAGATTAGATGAGAGCATAAATGTTGAGAAATCAGATTAAAAAAACAAAAAAAACCCCTCAAAGATGAGGAAAATATTGGATTTTGATCGAGCACCTGTGATTACACAAGAGTCAGTTAAGACGATAACAAAATATGAAAGTGCACAGTCTTTTGCGCAAACATAATTTGATGCTTGTAATTAGTATAGTTATGCTGCTGTGGTTCAAATAAATGTATCACAACTGTGTTAAAGATCTGCTGCGATGTAACCTGATAAAGAGGGAAAGACAATTATCTCGTACCATCTGAGTGGGCTTGTGAGACCCCAATAATATTGCTTTCACTCCTCCTCCATTTCCGGAGCCTCTAATAAACCTCCTGCCTGCCAACACTTCGGGATATTTCAAAGGATAGAACGCTTAGCATCAAGCAAAGCCACTTTGCTCATGGCTAAACTTAAGGGAACAAAAGTGCACTGAGGCAGTTTACCATAAAAAAAAAGTACAAAGTAGCTTCAGAAAAGAAGAGCCTTTGGATATAAATTGCGTAATTTCACCTTGATGTAAAATTTGAACACAGATGATACAATAAAGGAGTAATGCAGCTTTCAGGTCGGCTTTTTGTGTTAGTCCAAAGTGTAATATCCATCTCAACTAGCTCTTTGAATTACTTTGTCATCATTGTGGCGTCACCATGGTAACAACTTTGGAGTGTGTTTTCAGCAACACGCTGTTTTTTTAGCAGAGAGAACATAATGATGGGTATTCACTGGAAGTTTCTATCTTATTCATGATTAAAAAGGCTTATGATGCCTGCTTTTGATTTATTACTTGTTTTTTTTTTAATGTCTATAAAGTCTCAGGCTTGTTTTTTTTTTTTTTTCACAGCCATTTCCATCTTTAAATCACAATTTATGCGAGACCAAATTGTGGGTGTCAAGACAACCTGAATTGTCATGTTTCTTTAAGCCAAAAGGATGTTCTTTGCACAATGACATTGTCAAAAAAAAAAAAAAGATTGCTATATTAAATAATGGCAAACTGCTTTACAATCCATCAATATGGGGAAAAAAAAAAAAAAAAAAAACATTTTTCCAATTTTCCAACTTTTCTTTATTTGATCACAAAGAAAGACCCAGGATAATCCATGTGTATATATACAGTCATGGAAAAAATTATTAGACCACCATTTTTTCTTCACTTTCTTGTTCATTTTAATACCTGGTACCACTAAACGTCATCATGTGACTAAAACAGACAGAAAAGAAAACACTGAATGCATAAAAGCAGTGTTTTTGGCAGTACAACGCCATAGCTATTGATGTAAAAACTTAAGTGATTTAGGTTATAATCAAGAAAACCATGGAAAATGGTAAGATATCAGCTCTTAAATAAAACTCCTATGAGCAATCTTTGTGGTTATCGTTATGTTTGTCCAAACAAATGTACCTTTAGTTGTACCAGGCATTTAAATGAACAAGATACATATACATACATATATATATATATATATATATATATAATTAGGGATGTAAACGGTTAATCGACTATCGGTTAATTGTCAAATAATTTAATCGATTAAATTAATTAATTGTAGGTTAACTGAATCTAGGGCCATTTTACACAGGAGTTTTTTCAGTGAAATGTCATGGTGTCGCCAATTGAGGGTGCTATTGCTTATTCTAGCTAGGCCACACCGAATATACTTGAACGTAACGCGGGATTCTCGCAGGCAGCGAGAGATCCGGCACACAAACATGAAGCAGTCAAAACGGAGTGGAGTATGGGAGCATTTCAAGCTAATTAACGATGACAAAGATGCTCAATGTAAACTCTGCGGTACAACGTTTAAGTTCAACAGCTCTACGAGTTCGCTTAGACACCACCTTCAAAACCTGCATGCAGCCGTGCGGCACGGAGAAAGTCCATCGCCTTCACAACCGACTATCGCCGCGGTGATGGGAAGGCGAGTATGCGACGACAGGAAAGCTGAGGGCATTACTCAGAGGATTTGCGGCATGATCGAAAAAGATATGATGCCAATTAGCACCACTGACGGCGAGGGATTTCGGGAGTTGATACACTTCATGGAGCCTAGTTATAATATCCCCTCTCGAGTGACCATAACGACCCGGCTGGAAGCACGCTACAAACACAAGAAGACTGAGCTAAAATCGCAGCTAGCCGCGGCTAATGTGGCTTCTACGATGGATTGTTGGATGGCACTGACTACAGAAAGCTACATTACAATGACTTGCCACTACATTGAAAATGACTGGCAGTTAAAGTCAGCAGTACTTCTCACCGAGAGCTTATCCGAGAGACATACAGCTGATAATTTAGCTGACAAACTGAACCAGGCTGTGGAGTCATGGGGACTCATCGGGCGTGTAATAGCATGTGTTCACGACAACGCTAGGAACATTGTCTCTGCAAACAACTCTACACATGTCAGTTGGAAATCAGTTTCGTGCTTTGCACATACTTTAAATCTGGCGGTCAACGACGGATTCGCTGCTGGTGGTGTCAACCGAGTAATTGCAGCTGCTGGCAGGTTGGTGAAACACTTCCACCACAGCACTCCAGCAACGAAAGCGCTAGAAGCAAAACAAAAGCAAATGCAGCTACCAGCTCATCGGCTCACTCAGTCCTGCAAAACCAGGTGGAACTCTGTATGTGAAATGTTTGGCAGACTCGTAGAACAGCGATGGCCGTGTGTGCTGTACTATCAGACCGCTCAGTGACCAAGCTTACAGACGCGAAGACGCTGGAGTTGAGAGACGACTTCTGGCAGCTGATGGAAGACATGGCGCCGGCACTGGAGGCTCTCAAATGTGCAACTACTGTAATGTCTGCAGATACTGAGGTATCCATATCCAACACGTACCCCATCACATTCAGTCTGATCAACACGCACCTCAAGACGGCAACAGTGTGGCGGAATTCAAATCTAAAGTGCGCACTTCGTTGATTGAACGGATGAAGGTAAGCTATGGCCATTAATTAATTAAATTCTCAAACATCACATTTGAGCTCTATATTGACAGATTGTGGGGTGCATAACTTAATACTTATCACTGACACATTGTCACAGTATAAACTGCGTTTTTATACAGTTACAGTACCCTTGTTGTGTCTAACCTTATTAAATAAAAATGATGCTAGCTTTCTCCTTTATTTAATTTTAACCAGGTTAAGTCTGAAGACCTCACATCAACAACACCAATGATAGCAACAATGCTGGACCCACGGCATAAGCACCTGGGATTTCTGGTGCCAGCAAGCAAGAACTCAGCTTATTCCAAGCTGCTTGAACTGGCTATGGCAGAACATGCGAGCTGCACATCAAGAGATGATGAAGCCACCACTGGAGATGATGTGCAAGTCCAGGGAGCTGCACTTCAGAGGCACACTTCTGCTATGACTCTTCTACTGGGTAAAAAACTATACCACCAGCTGCAATAATGACATAGAAAAAGAAGTGGACATGTTTCTCAAGGATCCCTCACCCCTCCTTGATTCCAGTCCCACAGAATGGTGGAAAGTCAATGAAGGGCGATTCCCAAGGCTGGCAAATGTGGCACGACGATATCTGTGCATACCGGGCACGTCTGTCTCATCTGAACGTGTATTCTCAGCAGCTGGCCTCACTGTAAACAGGCTGCGCACACGACTTACTCCAGACCATGTTCATATGCTTATTTTCCTGAACAAAAATACAGGGGTTTAGGTCAGGAGTGTATTGAAAACACATTGAGACAGGACTGTTTTTGTTTCAGGAGAGGCAGCCTATATCTTCATTTAATTGTTTAATAGAGGCCCTCTAATTTTACTGTCACCTTCCTCAGGGATGATTTATGTTGTGTTCAGTACTACATGTTACTATAAGTTTCCAGGGCTAGTAATCTTAGTGTTACCTTTGTCAGAACAAGGGGGATTATAAGTGCTGCTGCTAATGTTTCAGTTTTTTTATATAAGTACTTTACCAAATAATTATATGTTGCTTAATGTTTCACATGCACAGGTGAGCCAATGCACAATTATTTATTTATGTATTTCAGTTTTCTGTGCAGAATTTATTTTGGTCAAATGCCATTATCTGTACCCTATCCCAACTGGTACAATAAAACATTAATTGAGGAATATAACGTGCATTTTTTATTCAGTATATAAGCAATATTTTGCTTTACGTTAAAGACACAGAGAGAAATGTATGTTCTCAGGAAAAAAAGCCGCTTATCAGTTAATCGTTAATCGATCGATAAGGTCAATCAACTAACGATTAATGAATTAATCAATAATTTGCATCCCTAAAAAAATTGTGTGTGTGTGTATATATATATATATATATATATATATATATATATATATATATATATATATATATATAACCAAATAATTATATGTTGCTTAATGTTTCACATGCACAGGTGAGCCAATGCACAATTATTTATTTATGTATTTCAGTTTTCTGTGCAGAATTTATTTTGGTCAAATGCCATTATCTGTACCCTATCCCAACTGGTACAATAAAACATTAATTGAGGAATATAACGTGCATTTTTTATTCAGTATATAAGCAATTTTTGCTTTACGTTAAAGACACAGAGAGAAATGTATGTTCTCAGGAAAAAAAGCCGCTTATCAGTTAATCGTTAATCGAGCGATAAGGTCAATCAACTAACGATTAATGAATTAATCAATAATTTGCATCCCTAAAAAAAATTGTGTGTGTGTATTATATATTATATATATATATATATATATATAGATATATACATAGAATATATAGAGATAGATAGATATAGATATATACATATATATATAGATATAGACAGACATATAGAGAGAGAGAGATATATAGTATATATATAGATAGATAGAGAGATATATTATAGAGATATAGACATATACATATATATACATATATATATATATATATATATACATATATATACATATATATATATATATATATATATATATATATATATATATATATATATACATATATATATATATATATGAGTCACAACCTGGCTCAAGGGTGGACAAAGTGTGGAGACCACACATGACAGTTTAAAGTAAAAGAATTAAATTTATTTAAATGAACTAAATTATTAAAGTGAGATAACAAAAAACTAGGAAACCCAAAACCAAGCAACTCAAAGAGGAGAGAACCACTGAATGCTCAGACACCTATATATGTAGGTGAGCCTTCACACCAACTCAGGTGTTAGCCATCTCTCCTAATGAGCCACTCACAGCCTCAGCACCCAAAACAAAAATTAGGTCAGAGGTCTCGAGGCTGTCAAAATATATATATATATATATAATATATATATATATATATATATATATATATATATATAGTATATATATGTGTATATGTGTGTATATATATATATATATATATATATATTTGTGTGTATGTATGCGTGTACTTCCAAGACAGAAGTGTGCAAGTTAGAGCCAATTACACTAAGAAGGGACATAGAACCAGAATATCCCTCCTGCCAAAAAACAAGTAAAATAAGCATAATAAAAGGCTGAATCTAAATCAGAAACCCATGTAGTTTTTGATCACTATTGCACTGTCTTGATTTTCTAACATCTGACAGCACTGTAAGAAATATCAAATTCAACTTGTACTCGCAGAGAAAAACCGAGGCTTTTAGATCTAAACTCCGCTGATTTGACACCTCCTTAAATTTTGTTGAATTAACTACTAGTTTTACAAGGTCTCTGTTGATTTTTATTCACACAGAAAGCTCTGCCCAGTTCCTTGACTGATTTATCAACATAAAAGCAGCGCAGAGAGAACCAAAATAGAGTACATTTTTTATGGTTATGAAGATGGACTTTTAGATGGAAGCTCTGCAGGCACAGTGCATGAACGTGTGATAAACAGCGCTCATGTGACGTTTATACCCTGAGCCACTAACCGTAAAACAAGGGAAATAAAGAGCAATAGCAACATTTTCAACATCTTTAAAGCCAAGAATAAAGGGAAATTGTTGCAACACTTCATGCTAATGTGGTGAAAACAAGTATAGATTATGTATCCTATCAAACAGTGGGGCACCGGTTGCTTCAGCCACGCTATAAACGCTGCTACCTGCAATGTGCTGCTACGCGACAATGACATTGTTTCTACGCCTGTCAGCATGAAGCCAAGGACGTGAAGCAACAGGGGGACACACTTCCAGACAGCTATTGTTGTCACTCACTCAGAGAGGCCAATGCATGTGGGAATAGAGAGGCCTGGACGCTCAAACCGATAAAACCTTGGAGGGCGTTCTGAGTGAGAAGGAACCCCTCACCCTGTCTTCCTCGCTTGAGTGAAGAGTGAGCCTTAAACACAATATCATCACACCTGTGTGCCTTTAAAATCTGGGGCGGTTTTAAGCCTGTCTGGAAATCAGAGACGCTTCAGCTTAACTGGATGAGTTCCTGTCTGTTTCAGCACAGACGACAGGTGCAACGCTGCATCTTGGGATGGACACCTTAAGCAGTTGTACACATTTATGAACCGGAAAGCATCATGGTCTTTTGAAAAGAAGCATTTTGCAAAAAGTGTAACCACTTATGCATATTTCTTAAATATAAAATTTATTTTGTTCATTTTCACAACACATAGGAGCTTAAGTATATAGCCTTCCTATTATAATGCTTTTTGAAAAAGACTCAAAAATAAGTAGGAATATTTTAGAAAATGGTAACAAAGCTTCCTTTGTGGAGAAGATGGCTACAAGTTCCATGATGCTACAAAGCAAATATTACATACAAAAGTTACTACATCCTTTTTAATCCTGTTTTGTTTCAAAATAAAACCATAAAAAAGAAATAACCTAGTCACAGTGGGTCTTAGTAATATCCAAATACGACCTAAAAAAAAAAAAAGTTTTCACTATATTGAGATATTTTTCACAAAAATGGAGCCAAAGACAGCAAATTATGTGGGTGATACCAAGTACCCCATCAATCATTAGCTTCAAGGTTGCTGAAGCATCAGTCACTTGTATTAGTCATTCCCTGTATGACTTTAACAGTGATCCATTCCATTTTACAGCATTGCTTCACTTCATTGATGCTTTCAGTATTGTGCATTTTAATATGAACCAACATTATACAATAAGACCCCAAAAATGCAGTTTTAATAAGTCCATGACTTATGCTCTAGATTCTGGTTTGTGGAAACACAACTTCTGTTTATCATTTTGACCCCACCAGGTCTGTTTTGACACGTAAGCATCTAGAGAACTTATCCCAAGGTCCTGATGTTTTCATGTGATGTTTAAAGACGGCTGTTTCCTACTGGCAATTTGTCATTTTTGATCATCCTGCATTCTGTGATGTGAGTTAATGACCTCTCGATTTTGTATACAAACTGGAGATTAAACCCACTTTGCACCTCTGTCGTAGTCTAGTGCATTGTTTAACTGCCGTTGAATGCCTCACTAGAGCCCATAATAGTGTATACACTTATAAATAGGATATACCCAAATTTCTAAATTACATCCATGTACAGCTCTCTGAAGGTCCTGGCACAGCCTTTCATCTGGGTTGAGTTCTGGACTTTAAGGAGCCGTCCAAAACCTTGAGTCTCTTATATCCAGTGCTTCTAATGGAGGTCTGGTGGTGTGCTTTAGATCAGTGTTCCTGCTGTATGACCCAGTTTCAACCAAGGTTGCACAGATGAGTTCATGGTTGACTCAATGTGACTGCAAATCAATCCCAAATCATCACTAGTGACATCCGTGACAGCTGGTATGAGGATTTCTTTCTGCTGAAATGCTGCGTTTGGTTTCCGCCACCTTTGGCGCTGAGCTTGGCTCGAGCTTTGCCGCTGGTCTTCGTCATTAAATTTGTTCACGCAGTTTTACAAACCTCAGTCATGGGAAAAAAATGGGTCTCTTTCCTTTTTTTTGCTTTATTTTTATTGAATAAATGATGGAAAATAAATGTTGAAAAATTATAATATTTAGTCATTTATCAAAAAACAAACAACTTTCCTGCACAAGCTGTGAATTCAGAGGTTTCAAAGTCGAAGGAAAGAAACTGCTGCTGTGACCGCTGTATCTTTTGCCAAACTGAAGCAGGGAGAACAGGCTGTTACTAGGGCGGGGTTTATCTTTTACCATCCTTTAGTCTCTGAAGACACCTCTCCGATATGTGTGATGCTCAGCAGATGGATTACCAATGATGTTCACGGCAGCTCTAACCATCTGTTGTATCCAGCCCTGCCAGTTTGAGATGTTTTTGGATCGGATACTCTATTACCACTTTCTAGGGGTTTACAAGAGCATGGCTGTGGAGTTTAACCTTATAAGGCAATAAATAAATAATGTCACTGCTTCAAATACCCTGATGTGAGACTCTAAAACATAAAAATCTCTTCACAACATGAACTCACTTTTGGCACTGCACGGTAAACAGACAAGACTTTCACATTAAAACTAACATATTCTGCCAGCTGTGGTGGTGACCAGTGTAACCTGCCAGGGTGGTTGATACATAATGTATTGGTAGATTAAAGTTTACAAGCAGTGACTGACCTACCTGAAGTGAATGGAAAGTAAAAAAGTATCAGTGAATTTCATGGTGTAGCCTTCGATTAAGTAGGTTGTGTCGTGCACAGTTAATTGTATCTTTCCATCGGTGGGAACATAGTACTCCAGAAATAAAAATTAGTATTAGCTGTGAAAGATACCCAGCGGCTGTTATTCAGCTCATGTGGTGTGTGTGACCAATATTAGGGATAGTAACAAGGACTAAGGCCCCGATCGTACACTTTCAGCTAGTCCGCTAACCCGCAAATTACAAGTTTAGGAACCTCCGCTAATCGCTAATGCAATCTTCCTTTCCCTAAAGCCGCTACCCATTATGTTGACTCCCTTATTTACGTTGTAGGTGTGGCAATGGGCGTGTCTTTTGCCCTTTCCACAAACTCGGTATCTTGCGATTTTAGCGGGTTTAGGAAGGTGGAAGATTGTGTTCTTTGCAAGGGCAACGCCCCTCCAACTACCCGCTATCCCTAAATAGCGGCTTTAGGAGATCTGGTGGAAGATCGGGGCCCTGAGTATAATTCATTTACTAAAGTACTGGTGTCCAAATTTGTTTGCCCCTCCCTCTCAGTCATGCAGTAATTTGATCCTTCTGGTAAACCAGTAGGTGGCAGAGTTCAGATGCTTTTATATAGGAAGTGTGGAATGTACCACCTGTGAGGGGTGTGCAGGGTTGTTTTGTGGCGGCAGAAAATGTTTTCAATATGATCTATGCACATATGAAATTGAATTATTTTAATGTTATGACATTTTAAAATGATTTGATAGGTACGCAGATGTTGTAAAAACCATCATGGGTTGACAACGTGAACGTGAATTAACATTGGTTCGTCTTGTGGGTGGAGATTCCAGTATAAAGCCTGGAGCAAGAGCTTTCTGTTTGTGTCTGGCTTAGTTCATGCAAAGCTGTGATTTTAACTAGTGTGACCTTACGTTCATTCTGATCAAGTCTGTCCATCCATCCTTGTTATTGATGTTGCTACTGAAACAACATTTGAAGCAAGTACTGCTGGAGCTCCAGCTAAGCTCCACCAGGACCCTTTATTCGCCATAACTCGGCTAAATGATCAGGGTCCCTGAAGCCCCAGCGAAACTTGTTCTCAGCAGAGGTCCAGGCGAAGGTAGCTAGTCATTCACTGTCCCGTGGTTGGGTTAGTCCTTCTGGAAGAGTCCAGGCTTGGATGAAGGAGCTGGCTGTTCGGGATGCTCCCAGGGTTAAAGGTCGACAAGCTGGAGGCCATCCTGAGGTCCGGGTCAGTCGTACCCTTTGAGTGTTGGGTGAAGGTAGCTGTTGTCTGCTACTTAGTAAAGCTTTGTTCCTGACCCTTCAAAGCCAGTCACAGAGGTCTTTTAGTACATTGAATAGTAGAAAATACCAAATGATCTTTTGGAAGAATGGTTATGCTATGTTGGACCTCACTTCAGAGCTTTTACTTTTTACTTGTTGTGGTACTTAAAAATGTACACCCCCACCACATTTAATGGATGTAAAATCTCTATGGAGACCAAAACCAGCCTTTGTTTTGGAAGTCAATGAAGATTGACTGACCGACTGACTGACTGACTGACTGAATCCCTTGCTTTTGGAGCAGGCCCCTAGTGGACATTTGAAGAACTGCACCTCCTGGTTCATTTCAAGGAGGAAAACAGATGTTGCCCCTTGGTCAAATCCTGGATCACAGTCAGATTATTGTTACTAAAATTTCAATTTGCAATAGTTGTGGTATTCAAGAAATGAATGGAAGACAAAACTCAACGCAGACTTTTTCATGATGCTGATTTTTGACAATCTTTGACATTTATTGACCAGTATTGGCACTAAGAATCAGACTGATGAATAGAATGACTGACTGACTGATTTTTTTTTCCATTTTTTTCTCAATAACTCTGATTAATTGCATATTCTAAAACTTCTAAAACTTTCCATTTTTGCCAGTTTCCAGGGGCAGAGTCCCTAAACTGTTCTCTTTTTGGGTCTTTTTGATGGTCATTTGTGTGACATCAGCAGTCAAATTGTCCAGACTCATAGCAACATGGCGAGGGAGCAGAGGTGCCTGGACCAACGTCATTTTTAATCTTTCTTTTTGTTCACATACTTAAAGTAAAAATGACCTTGGTTTTCATGTAGAGACCCTCGCCACGCTTCGCTTCACCATCACTTAAGTGGGATGACATTTTTGAGTCTTGTCAGAGGCTTATAATTGCAATTTATTTTGACGAAAGTCTATTGTCCCCAGTGCATTAGACATTAATTGCTATTTTGCTGCAATCATATATTCTGTTCTCACTCAAAACTGCTTCAATTAATTTCGTGTTGGTCTTTAACAAAAGCTCACTCCTTGCCGTGTAATAATAGACCAAGGGTTGTTTTGAATCTGGAATGTTCCTTTAAGAGCTGGTTTTAAAATCAATGAATGTTTCATCACTGTACTTGCTGGTTTCTCCTCTTTCCAAAGTTTTTCTCATTATTTTATCAAAGCAAACAATTTTATCATCCTGTCCACCAGCAAACGCAGCACTATATCAAGTCCTCAAAATGACAGTGAAAAAGTACACAGCAGTCGATCTAATCTCTCGTCAAAATTTCTGCTTTTCTTTTGAAAGCTATTTTGGATTTTGGTGTCTTAGCCCCCCACAGCCACAATTTCTTCATGCTTCATTTTGTTGCTCACGGCCAGATATTTCCCCCTATGGCTGTATTACACCTTAAGATCCTTAGATTTCCGCAGATTGATCCATAATTAAAAAACCTCCCGTGGCATTCCGCCCCAAAAAAAATGGCAATTCCTGCCGTGTTAATGATGGCATTTTTATATCTGCCGGGCTAACCTTTGGCAAAAGACACCCAAAGGGGGATTGTGGTACACATGAATGGGAAAGAAGGTCCAAAGAGAATTTAATTTCTTCCACTGTTTTATGATGCAAGAACTCTCATTTCATCGGGATGATAGCCGGGTGATGAATACAGGAATCAAATGTCAAACAGTGTCCAAGAATAACCCTTCAGTTGCAAATTAACCACCAAGAGATTACCTCTCAGATTGCTGGAGACCTTTGGAGTTTCGCTAAATGGCAGCGAGGTTTCAAATGATGCGAGGCGGCGAGAAGCGAAACCATTAATTAAATAAATTTCATAAATGCATCAGTACTCGGGTGTTTCACAGAGACGGAGAGGGAGAGGGAAAAGTTCTATATTAGGACTGAGAAAATATTTAACAGATAAAGAACGCCACCTAAAAGTTTCTTTCCAGGTCGTGTGCAATTAGAAGTGTAAAGTTTAATGGAGAGACATGGCGCTGTGCAGTATCGTGCTGTCATAGCAATGGTCGTTCCTGTCTTTGAGTTCTTCTTCATCATTATCGTAATCTTGGGGTGAAGGAACATCTTTGAGACGACTGAAACTTTTTTTCATTTTTTTTCAATTGAACTGATTTAAAATGTCCTCAATTTGTGCTCATATTTACGTCCTAACATTGAAAAAAAAAGAAAAGAAGTTATCAAAGTGGAGATTTTCAGCTTTAATTTTTGAAAGTTTCACTAAAATATGGCTTTTACCATTTAGAAATTACAGCCACTTGAAGCAATTTACTTTCATTTTTTTCAGGGGCTTGAAGGTATTTGGACAAAGTGACATAATTATAAGAAATAACTATAATTTAATACTTGGCTGAAAACCCTGTGCTGTCAGGGACTGCTTGAGATCTGGAGTCCTTGGACAGTAAATCTTGAGTTTCCTCCCTGGAGATGCTTTGCCAGGCCTTCGCCGCAGACACCACCTTTCTGTCTTCAGTTTTCACTTGCTGAAAAGCATTTCCTACTGGGTTGAGATCAGGCCACAGATTTGACCATTTGAAGAATATGCCATTTCTTTGCCTTTTAGAAAAGTCTTGTTTTCACACTGTGTTTCGGGTCATTATCCATCTGCACTGTGACTCACCACCCTTTCAGTTTTGTAGCATTTAGCTGAACATGAGCAGAGAATACAGCCCTATAGACCTCAGGATTTATATCGCCATTTCTGTCACCAATTAGGGTTGAGGTTAACCCTTTCATCTGTATGAAGAATCTGGTTCCAGAGTATGGGGACTTTTTTTCTTTCTTTTTTTTTTAAGATGTTCTCTGGTAAAGTGCAATCTGAATTTCCTGTTCTTGGAAGTTACTAGTGGTTTGCATCTTGGCAACTGTAACTGTGTGGTGCAGAAGAACCAGTGACGGCAAAGGTGCGTTGGCTTTAATGCATCGTTTATTTAATTTCCTGCCATACATGCATGCAAAATACTTACTAGCAGTTAAATCGGGCCATACGTCTGCTGCATAGGGGTTAAGAGTTCGGGTTTCACGATGAAAAACCAAGCAAAGCCACAGTCTTCTCATTCCACTTGCAAAACTCAACTGTGGTTAGATTCTAAAACAGACATCCGGATTTTTTTAAACTCTTACACGCTGCCTGTTAAAGGCGTTTCCAAGGAGATTGGTGACCTCAGTCTCTTGTCATTCAGTCATACAAGAGATCCAATCAGCTTCATGTTCTGCTTGTGAAGATCGGTGGTTCGATCCCACGACGCCATGCTTAGGTTGAAGCGTGCTAATCTGACAGAATCCTTACTTTAAGTAAGTAGCAAGAGTCGTGATATTTATCTTATCTCTTGAGAGTAATTACAAACTCTTTAATGGTATGATGGGCTCAAAGCAAATATAGAAGTACCTTGGATGGCTGGAAACAAATAACTGATGACCGCTTTAAAGAAAAAAAATCTAATGCTCTTTTCCCACAAGCTGATAACATTTCCCGTGGTCTTAATTTACATATCTGAGGTGTTTTCTTAAAAATATCACAGAGATGCAGAATAAAAGGTCCCTTTTCAGCCTTGTATTCAGAGCTCAGAGTTAATAGCAGATGGTTTATGGTACATGTGTCAAACACAAGGCCTGGGGGCCAAATGTGGCCGCCATGTCATTGTATGTGGCCCTCGAGCGCTTGTGCACTATTGGCTTAAATTTTAAACCAATATTTTAAGACTTAAAATAAGCTTATGCCGCTTTAAAGCTCATATTGACAATAAACTACATCTCCCATAATGAATTTGTCGTTACCCACAATGATAACAGTATATCACCATGAGCAAGAACTCAAAACGATTTTCAGAACTAATGGATTTGAGAAAAACCTCTACAAACTAATCCCAACATGTCCAAGAAAAGAAAAATTGATGCACAAGGAAGGCAGTTTCATCAACAACTGGAAAACGAATACAAGTTTGTATCTCAAGGTGAAAAAACAGTATGTCTTTTGTGTTATGAGGCGGTGTCAGTCGTGAAAGAGTATAATCTACGTCAGCATTTTGACAGAAAACATGGAAATAAATACAGAATCCGTTATTTAACAATATAATAAGGTGTAGTTTAATTTATTTTGATTTACATTGCATTTTGTTACACTCATGCTGTCAATCTGGCCCTTCGAGGGCCACCATGATGCTGATGTGGCCCTCAGTGGAAATGAGTCGGAATCTCCAATCCGGCTTACAGTGTTGTAGCTTTGCACCTGTAAAGGTGTAGGCGGATATAAAGATGTGGAGATGTGGATAATTGTGCTCTTATTTGGATCTGTGATGTCACAGTACCAAGCAAATCGGAAATGCTCAATGAATGAATATTTCCAGACTTAAAAGACAAATGAAGTGACAAGATTGTGCTGTTTCATGGTTTTTGACTTGGTCGTCTCGTCAAACATCC
Organism: Hirundichthys speculiger; assembly: GCA_018398805.1. NCBI lineage: Eukaryota > Metazoa > Chordata > Actinopteri > Beloniformes > Exocoetidae > Hirundichthys > Hirundichthys speculiger. Next base: position 402,977 of record JAGFBZ010002332.1, read on the forward strand.
AAATAAATGCTAACAAATCACAGAAAATGAGATTGATTTTCATATTTCTCCTTCATTGATGAATGAATGAATAAAAACGGTGCCCATTGTCTAATTATGTTAGTCAGATAAGCCTGGCTTCCTTTCCTCTTCCATACAGAGACTCAGCCTGGTTCTTCTGGATTTGACTTTGATTTCCAGGGGGTCGTACCAACAGAAGCAGAAGAAACTGCCTCTGGATGCCACAGGGCTAGACATACAGCCAGAGACTGAAGCATATGATGTAAGAAGTCAGACTAGTATCAACAAAGGCAGGGAGGCTGGCGAGCGACTGTCGGTTTTACAGTAAAAACGTGATTTAAGGTGTTATTGGCGATTGTGCAGCCATCCTGGTTGTATTGAATAGTGGCGGACGTGGCTCTTGATGGAGGGGTACCTGAGCCATTTTACGAGAATTTTCACAAAGTGAATGGACATTGCTGAGCATCCCTGTAAATTTAACAGTTTAACCCGTCTGTGTAATCATTCAGTCTGTTTTAATTCTGCATACATGTACTGGAGATCAAATAAACTCCTTTCCATTTAGATACGAAACCAAATTCGCTCTGGTCTTGAACGTCAAGTCATATTTTATGACTTACTAGCTCTTTTAATATTCTGTTGTAGATGTTTTACAGATATTGCAGAGGAAACTTGGAGGCAGTGTGATAGAGAGAAGGAAAGGCCCCCTCGAACATGGGCTTTTCTCGTTTTTTTTTTCTAAATGAAACAACTCAGTGGAATCCTACAGAGACTTTGGATGAATCAATTTTCCTCACACTGTATCCAACACTTTTTTTTACCCTTATCTGCTACCTGCTTCTACTGGTTTGAAAGTTTTATTTCATCCAGGCCTGTATGAGGATGAATTGACTTCATAATTAAAAGATGGCAGGAACATTTTCTAATAATCGACGAGGGCGCTCTTCTTTTTGTGGGGAAAGCTGAAGCAGAAAACCTGGAAGGAACTGTCTCTCCTTTTCTAGTAGAAAATATTTTTTCCTTATTGCACTTCTGCATTTATTCTTCAAATATTTGCAGAACATGATAGATCAAAGAAAATTGTATATGAAGGAAATTATCCCAAGGAGCTGAAAAAAAGAAAAAAAAAATCAGCCTGCCATGCTTTCTGATGTGATTTGGTTCTTATCATCAGAGAGCAATATAGCAAATTTGCCTCCCTTTTCCAAGAACTGCTGTGAACGGGCGAGTGGACCTGCCAAAAAGTCTGGTAGTGTGTCAGTCGCAGAGGAAGAGGCTGCCCAAACAAAAAAAAAAACAAAAAAACAACCCAAACATATCCAGGCCAACACCGCGTCGGGCCAGCAATTCACATCCCTGACAATAAGGGAACTCACAGGTTTTAATTTAAGCCAGTTACGGACAAACTTTAAAGAAGGAAAAATTATAGAAGGAAAAATAAATCCCAACTCCTTTGGTTGGACATCTTAAGACCTTTTCAAACTCATTTATAATTAAAAACCTGACTTGGCAAAAGTTGATAAAAGCAAACCAGCAGGAGCTCCATTTAAGAAGTCCTTTTGAAGTCTCCACAGTTGAGTCAGGCTCCCGAATTTGTCCCTTTGACTGCAGGTTCAGATTTCCTTCAACTCAATTTGAAGCCATTCCTATTTTAAGTCTGCAGGTTATGGAATTCTTTTGTAAGAGTTGAGTCAAAGTCGATGCGGGGAAGGAAAGTCGATGAAATGAGAACGCCGGTGCTGATCTTCATGGATTAGTTTCTCTTACATCGCCTCCTGCCATATCTGTAATTGTAATGTTATATTCAGGCTGGGGTTCTTTCCCTTGGGATCTGTGAACAATCTTGTTTCATTTTTAGCAGACAGAGTGCACAATCACTCTCCTAATGAAGTCTAACGACCTTCAATCTCATTTTCCCAACTCTTCGTGTTCACCTGTAAAATAATCCGCGGATACGAAGGCCAAGACCTTCAAAATAACACCGATGTGGTATTCGGTGCACATGATCCCCTTTAAACGGCGCCGTGTTCTCACATTCAAGATCGCATCAAAGAAAATAGAACACACTGCTTTTGTCTTTGTCCTCATCCTTAGATCTTCCGTAAGACAACACCACCTTTATTTGAATATGCTCTCTCATCTATTCACCCTTCCGTCAAGACTCCCTTCTGCTCTTTCTCCGATACTTTGTCTTTCCCTTTGTGCACTCTCCCCTTGTTCTTTTTCTATCCATCTGACCTTTTTCTCCTTTTGTTACCCTAACAGCTCTTCATCGCCTGACTGTGCACGGCTGACTCTTTTGTGGCGTCCATGACCGGAAAGGCCGATACATGGTACCGACTTGATTAAATTGCATTGATCGCGGCCGTGTTGCTATTGAAGTGTCTTGATGACAGTCAGAATACATTCTTCCAGTCACCGACGTTGGATCGACACATTCTAAATTACAGCTGAGGAGGGAAAAACAAAAAAAAAAAAAAAAGGAGAATTGGGTTATTTTCTACAAAAACTTTAAGCCTTATGGGGCCAATCTTCCACCAGATCTCCTAGAGCTGCTATTTAAGGGATAGCAGGTAGCGGGAGGGGCGTTCCCCTGTAAAGAATGCAACCTTCCACCTCCCTAAACCCGCTATCCCACCGGCGCTACCCGCTACATTATGCATGGGAGTGGTTAGGGCTTTCCACTTGTTAAACCAATCAGTGCGTCAGTAGCCATTGCCTTTAAGAGCAGGTTACGCTACCCACAAACCGCTATGGAGCGTGTTTTCATCCAGATCGGAGCAGCTCTCATGTGCAGCTCGTCTGGGACTCTGCTGTAGAGCTTCTTCCTCTTCTTCCTCCTCCTCCTCTGCACTGATTTATACACATTAATATTTTTACACAGACAATTCCTATCAGCTACCTGAAAGTCCCAGATAGTTGGTGTCCTCCCAGTAAACACACTCTGGTCGTCTAACTGGCGAGCAAGCTGTTTAAGACGATCTCTGACATTTTCTCATGGGTTTAACTGATGCCAAATCACGCTTTTTATACAAGAGTTAATACGAGAGGTAGAGCCATTTGTACACGTCACATGTGACCAGGTGGACGCACATTGATGCCATTTGGATGCGCTCTTGTACGCACTGACATGCTGGTTGCGGGTTGCAGGTAGCCAAACCCGAGTTTTCGGAAAGGGCAAAAGACACGCCCATTGCCACACCTGCAATGTGATTAAGGGAGTCGGCATAACGGGTAGCGGCTTTAGGGAGCGGAAGATCGCATTAGCGGTTAGCGGAGGTTCCTTAAACCCGCAATTTGCAGGTAGCGGTTAGTGGGTAGCAGCTAGCGGGAAGTGTACAATCGGGGCCTACATCACGTGATGCGGCTCCAAGTGGCCAGCACTGTCATCCACCAGATGTCTTAAATACCTACTTTGGACGGATATTTTAAATGTTTCTCAAGTTTATGTTTTCAAGGCAAAGGAGCCATATTATGTTTATTTTTTGTGTTCCATGATGAACTTCCATCTTAAACATAGCCAGAGGCTCAAAACTTGAAAAATTGCAGTATTTCACATGCACGTAATACTCAGCTCTCCATGATGTCATAGAAAGCAAAATTTCCTTGTATGGTCCAGTCTACCAGGCAGAAAATGGGTGATTCTGACTTGCAATAAGAGTCGTGCGCTCCTCATAGTATCTTGTGATAATCCCATAATTTGAAAAAAAAAAGTGATAAATACGCGACAGCCCTAGATAGGTCACAAATCTTTAAAGAGATGTTGCCAGATCTTTTGTTTGTGCAGAGCCTTGGAAACATTCAAAGATGACTCTGAGAGGAAAACAAGCACATCTCCACAGTCATTAATGATACGGGGTTACATGTCAGGTAAAAGGACCAGGGGGAGATGGCTGTTATTTACTCCATCAATCAAGAGTAGCTTCGGAGACAACATTTTTCAGGATGAAAATACATCTCGCCACAGAGCAAGCAGCACTAAAACCTGTCTTCAGGGGAGACACATTGATTCACTGACATGGCCAGAAAATATGCTGAGTCTCAATTCGGCTGGAAAAAATTGTCAGAAATTGAAGAAAAAAAAAAAAGGTCCACGCTAAGACTCCATAGTGCAAAACTATGAAGCCCTGTTTGGGTCATAATTCAATGAATAAATGTTTCCCATTATTATGAAATACATGTTTATTATTATGAAATATTTCCCATTATTATGAAATATATGTGTATTATTATTAAATATTTCCCATTATTATGAAAAAATATAATTATTATGAAATATATTTCTATTATTATTTAATCTTTTTCTCTATTTCAGAATAGCTAACCCTAAGAATGAGCTTTTACATAATAATGACATTTTGCTACTGGGTGGGACCAGTGGTTGACCTGCATGCTCATTGGCTGATCCTTCTCCATTCTACGCTCTGACATCGACTAGTTTTGGCCGTGAGGTCCCGTTAGCAGCGGGCCGTGGCGTCATCAAGGTGCGCTCCTAGTCCGATTGTAGCTATGGCAGCGTGGACTGAGCTATGGGAAACCTTGACCAGGTTAGGGTTAGGGTTAGGGTTAGGGTTAAATGATAATTTATCAGGCGATACTATTTTGACCCGATTTGATGATTCACTGTTCTGTTGCTTATGCCTGAATGAAAGAGCAGCCAATCACATAAATGGCTCCACCCTCTCTGCTGTGATTGACACACAAATGATTCTTATGAAAAACAAAGCCATTATTATGTAAAAGCTCATTCTTTTGAAAAATGAAACCATTATCATAATAATGGGAAATATTTCATAATAATAAACATGCATTTCATAATAATGGAGAATATTTCCTAATGATAAACGCCTATATTTCATAATAATAGACTAATTTATTCATTGAATTATGACCCAAACGGGGCTCCATACAAAACGGATCTGTCAACTGCTTATGGAAAAGCACCTTATTGATGAAGAGCATTGTTAGCATAGCAGCTAAGAGAGGCCAAGTCTTTCCATAGAAAAGATGGATCTGGCTCATTTTTCTGTAGAAGACTGTGGATAAATATTTGAACAATTTAATCAATACTGAATAGTCATGATCTTCAGGCCGATAGGTAACACTGCATTAAAAACATTTCTGTATGTAAATCAATACTTGAGCTGAGGAACATCTCTGAAAACCCTTGTCATTGATAAACGTTCATTAAGAGATAAACTGTGTTCTCCAAACAGAGTTTCTGTGTACACAACTGGAACTACTTGCACATAAATTTAGAGGGTAATAAATAACAATAACCTGAATCCTGACTTTCAAAATCGTGTGGGGAGTTATTATTCCTGCAATATTACTGTTGTTCTGTCTTCTAATTCTGCAGTTTTCATTTTCACAGTTGTGTCATTTGCTGAGGGAAGGCGAATGACAAAATTCACGATGATGGAACATCTTTCCAACATATAATTTCACTTGACAGTCTTTCCTCTGGCTACAGGAACTTTTAAAGCATTAGTCACGTCAGAGTCGCTGCAGAGACAGTGTGTGGGAGAGAAATAAGAGGCAAAAGAAGACAAAGATAAAAAAGAAAAAGGCAAAGATTGGCTGGGGGAGAGGTGACTGCATTGGCTCGCACTTATGTTTCGACCGCACGCACGCAAACAAACCCAAATGTACCGAGCGTTTATTAAGGCTTCCTTTATTTCGACCACCTCACTAGTCATCCAAGGTTCGCTGCAGCGTGGTGGCAAACGGAGGAGATGTTGCTCTCGCTCAGAGATGAGTATTTTTAGTCAGGCCAACAGCGTTTGCTCGAGGGATCCCAGTGTCCCGTCTGTCTCCCAGCTGCCTAGGTCTCCACTTTGATGTGGACTGAATCCTCTCAACAACTGCCATTTACTTCCACATCATCCCGGGAGGTAAAGAGAAATATGACTGCACTGTCTTTTTCAGATACTGCCATCCGTCGGTTTATATATTTAGCTTGCATTGAAATACCTTGGCAGCTGCTGAAAGGCTTGTCTCCAAAGTTTTATCGTGCAGCCTCAAGACAAACCTGGTGATTTTTCTTGACATTTCGGCGCCATTTATTGGGCTACATCGCAATTTAAGGGCCGTCATTTACGACAGTGGTAAATATTGCACCAGCTCAGCATTCGGCCTGTTAACAGTCAGGCTTTAAAGAGCCGGTGGCGTGGGAAAATGGAAGTCCTAACTCAGGGGCAGAACTGCAACACAACACCCCCCTAATAACACATCTCATCAGGGGAATTAGCAGAATGTGCGTTGATGTCTGGTTTAGACTCTTGGGCTTTGTAATGCATAGTCCTTGAGGCATCATACCATGCACAAAGTACACTATCAGTCCCCCCCCCCCGCCATCCAGTGGAGAGCACAGCTCAATCAACCTCCTGACAAGGCCTGCCATCTCTCATTTGGACACCCGTGTTATCCAATTGGCAGCGCTCACATTACTGGGCTCCCTCTCCCTTCCCTGGCTGCTTGATGCATACGCTGACGCTGCACAATAGCAAGTTTCTAAGGGCCGTCGAACTCGTGTGCAGCGGGATTTTTTTTTTTTTTTTTTTCTAGCCGAGGTCCCCTCTAATCTGACTAATTCTGAATCGGCCAGGACCACTCCGAAGGGTGTGTTCATTGAGCCATTTTAATCTTTGGGTGAACTGATGCTGAACTCTTTATCAGCCAAGGGGGTGGGCGTATAATTGCTTGCCAGAGAGGCCGGGGAGAGAAGAGGAGGCGAGGCGATCCCACCTCCCCTCGTTCAATATCTCACTCGTGCTCAACAGATTTCCTGTTGCTAAGTTGCGAAAAAGCCAGGAGCAGACGTCAAACCTGCATTGCCATTTAAGTGGCTCTGAGAGTTATGTGAGCTTTTTATGAAAGCCTCAGATGGTAAGTTGTAAAGTTTCTATAGAACCGAGGAAAAAGCCAGTGAACTCCTAAAGAACAAGAGTGCACACAAATCACATTTTTAATAGAAAGGGAAAGAGAAAAATGACATTCTTTCGATGCCCATATATATATATATATAATATATATAGACATTTTGGTCCTTCAAGGAAAAATCAGCAGAGTGCTTTTTGTTGATAGCTTCCATGTTCGGCGTGTCCTCAAAGCCTCGCTTCCATGTGGAGTGAAGAGGGTTTGAGGTGGAGGAGGTTCGTAGAGTTCTGCGGTAACCTAAATAATTACACGCCCTGCTCTCCCAGAGTGATTAATTATATCTGCGGAGAGGGATTTCTTATTTTAGAGCCCTCCTCAGACAAGTGCTGGTGGGGAGAAAGACAAGAAGAGGGAAATGGAAAAAGACAAAACGCGAGGAGGTCCTTATCGAGCCCTTCTCGACGTATTTAGGCTGAATGCAAAATTTGCAAAGTAATTTTTATTTTTTTCTTCTTTTCCCTTTCTCCGGGCAGCTTGCAAGAGATGCATTGAGAACGTGGAGGATTTAAAGTGAATCAGTGTTTTTACAGTGGGCATAATTAACTGCTTTTGAGGATCTTGACAGGATATTGGAAGAAAAATAAATAAATATATATAGGGAGCGTTGGACTGTGTTTGAGAAGGATTAGCACTTCTCATGCGCATTACTTCACAAAATTTCTTCATTTTCCTTATCTGAATGTGCCAGAGTGGCCTTTCTTGAAGGTTGGTGGACATACATGGCCTGTTTGGCTCGGAGGGTATTCCCCTCTGGCCGACCGCTTCCAGTCTGATTGGCCGCATTGGGGAGCTGCATTTAAATTTGTTATGATGCAGATTAACACCGAGCCGGGATGGTGGGGGGGTGAGGGAGGAGGTCATGGCTAGATGAGAAGCCTGCTGAAAATCTTATCAGAGAGAATCCTCATTGGCTTCATATCCCCCCCATATGGGAGGGTCAGATTTGGATGCAGGCACTATAAATAGTCAAATTTTGCATCCAAATACAGGGATAATGATGGAAGTGAATGCCAACAATTGGAACCAAAATTGAAACTGAAAGATTTACTAGCAGAGAGAGAAAACACCCACTAAGCAGGGCCAGTTGGGACAGTATTAACCTTTCTATTTTAATATTTTACCCCAACCCCATAATACCCATAAAAATTAGTGCATTGGTGCGTGGTACACTGCAAGTACCTGGATTGTGGACTCATAACAATCAGAAAAGTGAGTGTGGAAAACCTCACACCCTCAACGGTCACCATCGCGTTGACGCAACAAAAGTTATTGGATGTTGGTTTTGTCACCGTGCAGCTTTAAACTCCCGAAATGGGAGACATTAGGCACACGGGAAGGGAATTATGGCTAGTTTTCTTTGGGCTTAACAGTCGACAAAAAAAAGTCACATTTTGGCAATAATTCAATGGTAACTTGGGCGAAGCAGCCAAAGAAGAAAGTCTGCTATTATCAACTCCAGCAAGGGTGCAACAACAGTTTTATATTTAGATAGCGTGCGTTTACACGTTTTTTTTCCTTCATCTCACGACTTTATGGTTGTCATGGTTTTGCTTAGTTCTTGATTGCACATGCTTTGCTTTTTTACTTTATTATTTTTTTAATTTGCACTTGATCTGGCTATCCTTTCCTGCCTGTGACTCTCTTGTCTTGATTGCTGACACCTGTATCTCATCAGGCCATTTGTGGACATGTCCTGCCATCTCGCCTGTCTCCCCAGCTCGGCTTTGTACCGCGCTGCCTTGTGCTGCTCACTTGACGGTCGGTCTCTGTTCTCCTTGCTCGTCTTTCCTGGGTTCTTGGTTCGGCTGCCGAATCATCCTGCTGCTGCAGCACTTTTTAAATAAAGTAACCGTCTGCTTCTGCTGCCACCCCGTCTTCTACATTTGCGTCCTCCAAGGTACCGCTGCCTGACAGTGCTTCGTTCATATCCACCCGGTTAGCTAAACATGCATCAGCTTTCTGCCGTCCACGGTGTCACAGTCTAATCATCATATCAACCCACATTCCTCAGTTTGTTGTTACAACACCGTTGATCAGTATGTTGGATTAAAGGGGATATATTATGATTGTGCGCTATAGTATTTCCTTGAAATTATTTGGTTGGCCTGCATAGAACTGGCAACCTGTCCAAGGTGTACCCCTGCCTTTAGCCTGAAGAGAGCTGGGATAGACTCCCGAAGATCCCCGTAACCCTGCATAGGATTATATGGGCATAGATGATGGATGGATGGATGGATATTTGGTTGACTATCAAACAAAAAGTTCACACATAGCTCTGCCATTGGTATTGGGAAGCCTAAGTTGCAGGATACTGTGACATCACAGACCCAAATTAGAGTAGAATTATTTGGCCTCCTGATTTTATCTCCTCCCGGCTTCACGACATTCTGCATTCACAGTTCCTCTAAGGTAGACAGCAGAAAGATGTGAAGCCGATTCCAAGAAAATGCACATCATGCACAGGACATGGGTGGAGTCAAGGTTTTTGTTTTTTTTTTTGTCTGACTCCGCCCCGTAAAACTGACTGCTGCGAACACAGTTGTAACAACGTAAGTGAGCTTTAGTACAATCTCTCTGGTATTTTGACCAAAAACACATCAAAAGTTGATACAATTTTCTGAGGTCTTAATGAAAAATCTGTGAACATGGAGAGAATATAGGTTCTTGATGTAAAACTATTAGACATAAAAGCTTCTATTATCATTTGAGGGGCTTCTGCATGAAACCAATGAGCAGCTCAACAGGGTCATTTTACTTTAGCAATTGTAATCACCACTAAAAACATACATTATTTTTTATATGTGCATGAAAAGCAAACCCTTTTATCACCTTGAAAACATAACCATTTCAATGGAACCATTTCAATAGTACTCATGTAAGAACTCGAGATAAGAGATGCATTTCTTCTGTTACAAAAACACAAAGTTCCATTTAAAAGTAACACTTTCAAGTTGGAAATGTATTCATGTGTGTTTATCAGGGGTGTCAGACTCATTTTCACTGAGGGCCACATCAGCATCGTGGTTGCCGTCGAAGGGCCAGATTGACAGCATGAATGAAACAAAATGCAATGTAAATCAAAATAAATTAAACTGCATCTTATTTTATTGTTAATAACTGTTTCTGTATTTATTATGTATTAAAGTTTCAAATATTTAACTAATTAATTATATTAATGTTTGTGGTTGTAAACCTACTCTCACAAAGGTGATGTTTACAGAGTCTGTTGCCATGGTAACGGACTCTGTAAACATCACTCAGAGTATCCATTACCTTGGTTTCAGAAGCAGAAGCGATTCTTTGTTTTTCTTGTAGGTTAAATTTAGCATACTTAGCTCCGTGTTTGTTGTCATAATGCCGACGTAGATCATACTCTTTCATGACTGACAATGCCTCATAACACAAAAGACATACTGTTTTTTCACCTTGAGGTTACAAACTTGTATTCGTTTTCCCGTCGTTTATGAAACTGCCTTCCTTGTGCATCAATTTTTCCTTTCTTGGACATGTTAGGGTTAGTTTGTAGAGGTTTTTCTTAAGTCCATCAGTTCTGAAAATTGTCTTAATATCTTGCTCATGGTGAGATACTGTTATCGTTGTAGGCGACAACGAAATGCTTTTTGGGAGATGTAGTTTATTGTCAATATGCGCTTTAAAGCGTGTAAGCTTATTTTAAGTCTTAAAGGTCTTGAGGGCTACATAAAACGATGTAACGGGCCACATTTGGCCCACGGGCCTTATGTTTGACACATGTGTTTTATATAAATTATGCATTTACTGTATGGTTTCTTTCAGTGCTATTTCTGCAGGCTTGTGGCATGGGTTTTCTCAGCAGCGCCCTCTCTGTCTGGGAGGAACCCTGCAGCAAGTCCAACCCTCCTAAAGCTGCTGGTACAAGCAGTTATTGCCCTCTGCTAATGTCACAGCTCCCTTTTAGATGCGACCAATGTAATGAACCCTTAATGTTCGGCCAATGAATGTAGATCACTGTTCACTCCATCCACCCGCTCTACACTGTTCTACCTATCAAGGGGAAATTTAGCACCATCCCTTCTCGGCTATCCTAAATAGCACATAATCTCTGAAATGCTCTTAACCTTTTCATGGCTGCAGGAGCACTGATGAAACAGTCAACCTGCCAACATTATGTTGTGAATCTGTCATTGGTTCTATTATTCTTTCACTCCCACTAAAGTCTTATCCAGCACTGCTGCTTCTCTCCTGTATGCTAGACTGCTTTATAATACAGAAACAATAGAAAGCTTTCCTTTCTGCCCAACAGGCCATTCTGGCTCAAAGAAGGCTTACTTGACTCTTTTCCTATACATTTGAGCTGAGGGGGTGAAGGGGCTGCTAATGCTGAGTATGCAGAAAAACGGCCAATTTCCACCTTATGGAATGAGAACAATTGAAAGTGTTAAGTTTGTTGTTTTTTTGTTTGTTGTTTTCTGATTGGAGCTGCTTCAATTTATTTCCTCTGCACAGAAATATGGTCATTTCTTGGGACTGGGACAAAGAGCTACGCTCCATCACATTGAGAGGAGGCAATTGGGGTAGCTGGTTTGGATGGATCCATGACACTTATCTTGAGAGGTGTTTTGGGCATTTCCAACCAGGCAGAGGGCCCAGAACAGAACCAGGACTTACTGGAGAGATTACATCTCTCAGCTGGCTCGGGGATGCCTCATCATTCACCTGCAAGAGCTAGAGGAGGCGGCTGGGGACAGGAAAATGTAGGCGTCTTTGCAAAGGCAATCCATCCCTTAACTTGGATGGACCGATATGTCTTTGACATGGAACCACTTCATTATTATCTTCCTTTAAAGCAAACTCATCATTGCTGCAGTTTGCCTGTTTTTTTTTTCCATACACTATAAACCTGAGAAAATGACAAGTCTTGATAAAAATATCAATCACACCTCTGTGGTGTCGTGTTTGTCTTCATTAGCAAAATTAAAACACCTCCAAGCAGTTGCTCATTTGTGCAATATTTGAGAACCTAAATTTATCTTGAATTTGAAATGTGTACTGTTTTTTTCAATCAAATCTTACATTATTATCAATCAAATGATATCTATTCAATTAATAAAAATGGACTAAATAAAGCATTCAAAGGTTTTTGAGACTGCGATGTCCAATCCTGGTCTGCTTTCCTGCGCTAGACCAGGGTTCTTCAGGTTCATCCCTCGAGGGCCACTGTCCTCTATGTCTAAAATGTTTTCCTGCTTAAGCAAATCTGAGTCAAATGAATTGCTGCTTAGCAGACTTGAACAGGCCACGATGGCCAGCTGGTGGTGATCCATTTAGTTGAATCGAGTGTGTTGAGACAGAGAAACATCAAAAGCCCCGTTTGTACTCCAATTTCATACGTTCATACATCTCTCCATTCCAAACGTCATTTCCCTTAATACTCTTTGTACCTCTGTGTGTTATTTGTGTTTGTATGGTTGTTTAGCACCACACCAGAAGGCTCTGTCCGTCTCTGTTTCCATTTCAGACGTAGAGCATAAATGGGCCTCAAGACATGCCTGGCAGCGGCCCTCGAGCGCTGAAGTTAAAGGTACCCCCTCAAGACATTTGTTTTCTCCACAACCCATGTAAAAAAGATTATTAAAATTACCACCTGGATACCTGATCCTGTCCTTGGCTCTTCTAGCCCTGAGGAAGATTATATAAAAGTCTGGGAAGGGGAACAAAGTTCTCTCAAACCATTTTACTGTCTGGAAAAAAATAACAGCCATAACTGTCATCTTGGACATGCCAAGAGGTCATAGGAAGTGGAGATTACTCTAACAATCCATGAATTTCATCTTAGGACTTACAGGATGTTCTTGCTATGGCTCATATCCATGAGCATGCATCTGGCATCGGAAAAAGGCTGCGAAACCTAAATCTTAACAAGAGGCGTACAAGATGGAAGCGCTTTGCTGTCGAAAGAGAACGTCAGTATCCGGCTAAAGTATCCGAATTGAACTGTTGAATCTAAAATTGAGGGGAGCATGTTTGGAGAGCAATAAAAACCTCAAACCAGGTGTAAAGCACCACAGTGTAGATGTCATTGTCTAAGACTGCTTTGTTGCAGCAGGGCCTATTTCTATTCACCATCACAGAATGCACTTAACAGTGATTCAAAAGCTTTGAGTAAATCCAGCAACTACAGTAGTGCCTCAAAACAAAGAATTGGAGAGTCTGGGAAAGCCCAGTCAAAAGCTGGATCAGATTTCTATTCAGATTCTGTGGGGTGATTTAAAACAGGCTCTAACAACTGGAAATAAAAAGTAAGCTGAGAAGCTGGAAGACTTCCTGCCAGTCGATGCCGGAGACTGGTACCCAGTCACTGGAAATTCAAGTTATTACCTCCGCCAAGGAGGTAATAATCTGTTAATCTGTCTGTCTGTGTACACAGACAGACAGATGAAAATTTCAGATGAAATTTTCAGGAGTTGTCAGAAATGTGAAAAGGAAGAACGGATTTTCATTTTGGGTGTGATCTGGAAGAAATCCTGGATTCTGGATCATCTCAAATTTTCGATAACTTTGCGGTCAATGGGGCCAAAAATTTTGTTTCTCAATATCTCCGTTAATTATTGCCCAAAGCTTATGAAATTCGACTCAGGGATTGACAATGGGAACCTCTATCAAATTTCAAAGGCTGATCCAGATCTGATCCAGAACGCAGATTTTATCACAATCTGTAAATTGTTATATGGGAGAACTGTTGTGCTTGGCAGAGGTCTGCGTTCTCCGAGTGCTTTTCTAGTTTCGATAGAAATACTGCCTATTAGATGATGATATCCTAGATTTTTTTCAAGCAATAATTGGGATATTTGTGAACTACTGTTGTGACACAAATAAATTTGATGCTGTTTTCAATACCAATGCAACTGCATCACATTTATTGATTTGGTGTGGGATTATTAATGATAAAAATGGGAGTGCATTTACATGACTGGACCCGCATTATTGAAGTGATGAAGGATGACTAAACCAGCGATAGCATTTGAGTGAAGTGAGCACCTACAGTCACAATTTTCTGCTCAATTTAAGATGCTGCTGACGTTCTAGACTAAGAGACCCTCCGGAGTACATATACATTATTCATGCTGCTCACCTCCTTCAAAACAACCGCTTTCTGCATGTTGTTAGGCATGATTCTTTGTCACTTATTTCTCACTTAGTCCACACTTTCAAACTAATGAAAAGTGCTTTTAATTATCTCCTTCCATTGGCCATGGCCAAGAGAGCTCCATCTGGTCTTTGTGCGAGAATTAAACTATGAGGATCCAAAGTTGCATTAGACCCCCTCACTGCGTCTGCCAACAGTCTTCAAGGCCCAACTAATAAAAGGCTGCCTTGCTTGAATTTTGTGTTGACAAATAAGAGATTAGAAATTGAAAAGTTGCAAATACTTCCAATAATGAGAAAAACTCCAAATGTTCTCTATTGAATAATTATGTGAAACAATCAGAAATGCAGTCCAATCAAACCAAACATGAGCAAACTCATCAAACAGCCTTGTTAAATTAAACAAAAGCTACTGATTTGACAATGTCTGTAAATGTAATGTGAGAAACTAAATCTAGAACTGTCATGAAGGAAATATTTTCTCAGTTTAGAGTATATATCAGAGGACTTGCTGTTCTGGCCATTTGGCTCCTGTGATACTAAATCCAATTTTGAGGAAAATATGCAGTGTTTCATTTCCTTTAATAGAAGTGAAATATTGCTCATTTTGGGCCACAATTCCTGGAAATGATGGACTACTTACCTAGAGGAGAGTGTAGGCTGAAAGATATGAGACAGTCTGAGATATTTAAACCCTTTTTTAGAGCGAAGGCTGATAGAGTTCAGAAAAAGAGAAAAGGCCTGAAATGGAAGACATACACAAAGAAGTCTTAGAGCTTGACTAAAGGGCAGGGAAAGATAAGGAATGATATGTACCTTTCAAGGAAATGAAGATTAACCAGCTGAGAGTTTGGAAGAACGGCACCATGGGATAGCTTTCATTAAGGGTCCGGCTCTAAAGTGCTCGTAGCTTTGAAGGCTTTCAGAGCAGGCAAAAAACTGTGTTTGAAAAAGAACCAAAGAGCAGATTTAGACGATTTTATTTCATTTACATCCCCAAACTGAGTCACTGAGGTAATACTAATGTAACCTGTTAAATATGAGACAGCTTAAGCCAACGACCAAGTCTGAAATAGCAGAATGAGTAAATCGTACTATATAAAGGTAGGGTAGGAGATCTTTTTATTTTTTGCAATATTACCTGACTATTTTTTATGAATGATGTTCGATGGATTAAATGATGGGCCAAACCAAAAAAACAAACAAACAAAAAAATATTATTAAACTAAGTGACAAGGCCCTAAAAGCACTGTCCCCACTACGGGTTTCATTCATGAAATCTTAATTGGCGTAAATCTAAAAACTTATTGATTCACAAATGCAGTTTAAAACACATAAGGAGGCCTATAGACTATTCTAACTAAAGTATATTAGGGAAAAGAAGAAGTATTTTGTTTTGCTTTGCCAGTAGGCTGCGGGTGTGATGGGGACCAGCCAGGCACAAGCCCGTAAAGAGGTGACCATGTCTTGTCATCTGTCCAGTGACGTGTTCAACAGGTGAAGCTAAAATGGGCTAAACTCTGCTGCAAACAAGCACATTGCCTCTATATATGGACAGTTTTTTTTATGAGGAATAATACCTAATGGAAACAGATGCCTTGCATGTTCGAGAGCGAACTCCAAACGTAAGCTTTGGGAATCAGGGATCATACCTGATGGAAGCGGTGCCATGCCTCCAGAGTCAACAGCAAACCCTAAAGGAAAGAAAATACCTTCTTTAGTATGTGGTAAATTGCCATGCATTATGGAACACAGGCAATGTTTTGAGAAATGACAGGTTCTATATAGTTTATTGGGAATAAAATATGGGTTTGTGGGAGCTGCAAATCATTGCATTCTGTTTTTATTCATGTTTTACATGGCATCAAAACTTTTTTTTTTTGGAATTGCAGTTGCAAGTGGCAAAGAACTGACTGCAGCGTGAGAGAAATAATTCTGAACATGGCATTTAAATGCTAATATTGTTTACCATTCCAAACACAGTTTCTTCCATTCTTGTGCCATTTCAGCAAGAAAATCATTACAAATCCAAATTTAGCCCTGTGTTTTTTTTTTTCTTTAACTGTGTGACTTCTTATACTCTTAAAGAATAGTGTTTGACCACTACAGACCAAACTCAAGGATTGTCTTTGTTTCTTCCTAAAACCTTCTGCCAGACTCTGTGCTGAAAACCGATGATTTGTGAGCACAGCCAACTGCTTGGACACATGGCTTCGGCTCATCGATACTCCATAGCTCTGTGATGTAATACCTCAGAGTGAGTCACCAAACCTTGGAGACTTGCTGTAAAAGCAAGTGTGCCAGATAAAAAAAAAGAGGGAATTGAAGTTTAACAGCACTGGGAGGTCAGGGGAGGCTTTAGATATGTATTTATTTTGCCAGAACTAAGAGAGGAAGGGCATTTGAGTTTCTCTCCCCTCTTCAGTCGAGATGACTGAATGAAATCTCCCAGCAGCACTTGGAACGAACACAAAGTTTCATTCATGACACAAGTGTATAATAAAGAGAATGTTTTCTATTTATTCATCTATTTCTTTTAAATACATAAAATGCTGATTTCCTGCAATGTGTGTCAACATTTCATTAACAACCGCGCATCAGTGAAAGTCCCGACACAAAAGAAGTGCACTCCGGAGAGTAACTCTCACTTTCTCACTGACTCCGAGGAAAGATTTTCTTATTATTTCCCTCCTGCCTTTGAATCCTTCACCAAGGCCTCAACTGCCAAAGGAACACTTTTAATTCATCAGCGGGGGAAGGGGGAAGGGGGCACTGAAGGCTGTTCTGGATCATTGGACAGACAGCGTCTGAAGCCTGAAAGACGGTCGGGGAGAGTTTGGTGCGAGGGCCGAAAAGAGAGAAGTGACTTGATAATTTTTAAAACGTCGCCCTCATGGAGCGAATGAATGACTTTGCAAACAGTGGAGTAGAAAGACCTCTGCCGTTTTAATTATCAAGTGATTGTTAAGTCCGTAACAACCGGGGACCTGAAAGCGGGAGACAAGGGAAGAGGGATGGCTCCATGAAAATGTAATTAGCTGAATATCATTGGACTTCACTCTCAGTTACTGTAGAATTTAAGGGGATGCAGAAAGAAAAACACAGACGAGCTCCTTTTAAAGATAAAACAAAGTGTAGTGCCACAGTTTAGATCTTCAGTGACTTGGATCGATATGTAATTACACCTGGGAGGAAGACCACCCCTCAAGTCCTTCTAACCCCTCCTTACTTCCATTGTGGAAACAAAAACAGCAGTGATAGAGACTGTCAGTGTGTCCCAACCAGGCAACAGATGTATTTCTGCTTTGTTCAGTTTCAATTAACATTTACACTAAATGATCTGTTTGTTGATAGTTTTTTTTTTTTTTTTTTTTTTTTTTTTTTAACGCAGAATAACTCACATGGATAACAGCATGTCCTGAGGGGCAACCAGTCACGGTGCACTCTACTTACTGGTTTCCTGTCCTTTTTGAAATTAGCCGCCACTCAGACGCTGCTCCACATAACTACGTGTTGAAACCCAGCTAGCAGTTTTGGCCTCCTGGGGCCCTGCTTGGGCCCCCCTGTCAGTGGACGCATGCCTCGGGGGTGTTTGCCCCTTGACTTCTCTGGTTGCACCTGCGGGAAGATTTGAGATGGATTAAGATAAGCTGAGTGGTGATGGTAATGGTGGTGACAGTTTCCTTGGTACCTTGGTAATGTACGTGTGAGTGTATATGGGCACGGACACATTTATACTTTATGGATGGATGGATTTTGATGAAATTTTCAGGAGTTGTCAGAAATGTGAAAAGAAAGAACTGATTTCATTTTAGGCGTGATCTAGAAGAAATCCTGGATTCTGGATCACTTTCAAATTTTCCATAACATTGCGGTCAATGGGGCTGAAAATTTTGTTTCTCAATATCTCCAATAAATATTGCCCAAAACTCATGAAATTTAACTCAGGGATTTACAATGGGAACCTCTATCAAATTTCAAAGGCTGATCCGGATCTGATCCAGAACGCGGATTTTATCGCAATCTGTAAAACACTATATGGGGGAATTGTTGCAAATGGTGGAGGTCTGCGCTCTCCGAGTGCTTTTCTAGTCTTTAAATGTTTCACTGCTGGTGTTTATTAGTCCTCTCTAATGAAATCAGGATTTAAGATGTTAATGTTACTGCCAGAGAGGACAGGTGAAGGACACATTCACTCTTCACATTCCCATAAAAAAAAAAAAATCTAGGTTTAATTTAGAAGAGTAAATTGCATATACAGTCATTGGAAAAAATTATTAGACCACCCATGTTTTCTTCAGTTTCTTGTTCATTTTAATGCCTGGTACAACTAAAGGTACATTTGTTTGGACAAACATAACGATAACCACAAAGATTGCTCATAAGAGTTTTATTTAAGAGCTGATATCTTACCATTTTCCATGGTTTTCTTGATTATAACCTAAATCGCTTAAGTTTTTACATCAATAGCTATGGCGTTGTACTGCCAAAAACACTGCTTTTATGCATTCAGTGTTTTCTTTTCTGTCTGTTTTAGTCACATGATGACGTTTAGTGGTACCAGGTATTAAAATGAACAAGAAAGTGAAGAAAAAATGGTGGTCTAATAATTTTTTCCATGACTGTACATACTAGATGGTTTGCTTAGACGATGGCACTAACCATGAATGTAAATGCAGACAAGGAAAAAAAAAAAAAGGAATCCAGCTAGCGTCAACAGCATTGTTTAAAAGTCCATGCATGATCCAGTTCATTCCAGTTCTGTCCAAAACTCACATTTCATGTGTTGCTAATTCATAAAAAAAAAGATAAGACAAGATGACAGTGGAGAGGAAAAAAAAAACCTGGTTAACAGTGCTTAAAAAAAAAAAAAAATCAGCAGAACCTGATTCAGGAAGGGCTGCCAACGACAGAGAAACTCATAAAGAGTATGGACATGTCATCAATTTATCTATCCCTTAACAATTAGCTTAATCAAATAGAAAAGTTTTAAGCCTAATCTTTAAAGGTAGAGAGGGTGTCTGCTTCACGAACACTTCATGGGTTCCACAAGAGAAAAGCCTGAAAACTGAAGAATCTGCCTCTCATCCTGCTTCTGGAAAGTCCAGGAACCACAAGTAAGTCTGCAGTTTGAGACTGAAATGCTCTATTTTGGATGATGTGGAAATATACGTTGAGATAAGAGCGAGTTGGGCCCTAAAGGGATAATTTAAAATTCAGCCCTTAATTTAACGGGAAGCCAATGAAGGGAAGCTCATCTTCCAGAACAGCATGTTAGATATTTGATCGAAGTCTGAGACGCACTTACGAACCCCCACAAATCACGCACCTGAAGCATTCAGACACAGTGAAAGGTGATTGCCAATCAAAAGTAATTTCCCTCCATTCCGAACCATTTGTCGGGGACCTCCAAAGTTTCTCTGCAACTTTTGAAAATCAGGATTCTAATCTCGTGGTGTGAAGACGGCATTAAGAAAAATAGCCTTGCAGAGGGAGCCTTACGAAATTGTGAAAATGGATGGCACTTTTCTTTCTTGTTGACCACTCAGTCCCAAAGGAAATTCGCCCACCCAGACAGCCCCTCTTTGTCCATCAGTGATGACAGTTCTTCCTTCCTTGAAGTCTGTTCTTTACTTTTTTGTTCGGGGTACAAGGCTTTTTTTTTTATATGCGTTTATTTTCAGACGATCTGACTCTTCATAGAAGTTACCGCTAAGCCTCAAATGACTTTCGACAAGACTTTCTGCGAAGAGGTAAAAAATTCTCTGATACTTTTGGTTGGCAAACCGGCGGCGCAGGGATCATTGTTTTTCTGGGTAAACACATTCTGCATGACTTCAAATCCTCGAACCAGCTGCTGGTCTTGGAACGTCATGAGAGCTTTGTCCTCCTCTTAGCTTTCAGGACGAACAGCTGCTCTGGTCTGATTGTGTCCTGTCAATGGGGACCGACAGCGGCAATACTTCGTCTATAGCGGGTCCAAGACGATGCTCTCCCTGGTGGACGCACTACACTGTGCATTTACTGATTAATTTCATTGTTGTTCTGAGAGAGCGTCGATAAGCGAGGGAACATGAGATAAAGACGGTCAGCCAATTCAGTCTTGTGAGACTGAATTTTGGGGGATCCTAAATTAATCGGGAGAAATGTTTTTCAAATTTTGCCCTGGAGGGTGGATGTTCTTTAAGTTGTGCCATTTTAAGTCCTGTTGTAGAATAAAATGAAAGTTTTGAATGAAAGTTGGATGGGGCTTGTGCATTTCGCAGGAGACTCCGATGCAAATTTGCTGTCTGGGAGTCGGAGCGGTAAACTGTTTCTTAGTCTCGGCGCGTCGCGCAGACACTTGTTTGGGAGTCATCAGTGTCACATTTTAACTCAAAGGGTATGCTTTTATGAGCTTTTTAAAATATGCAGCACAGTCAGACTTCAAAAGAAGTCCCTCATTGTCTGAAATGGATGGCAAGGGACTCACTGTCACAAGACGTGTCGCTATGGTAACGAAATAAAGGAAGAGGTTGTTGCAAACGGGATAAATGTGCCCTGAAATCACTGTTAATAAAGCGTGTATTTTAACCCAAACCAAGTTTGTCTTTTTGTTTTTTTTAATCTGAGAGTGAGAATGGGATGGTGAAGTATGTCTCGCTGAAACAATGGCGGTTAATAAGCTGCTGCCGCAGTCCCACTGCAACTCGCTCTCCACAGAAATATGTGAAATAAGCACAACTACTTTGATGTTTTGCATTGAATTTATGTCCTGGCATCACAGGGAAAGAAATGCAAAATAGAAAGTCGCTTTGCACCTTCAAAAAAGGTTTCAAACTGACTTTCCTTGGGAGTAAAGTTGTGGGGCAGAGTCACATGAACTTCGCCCTATTCAAAAACAATCGGCAACTTTGAAATGCTGACATTTCATCGTTTTCAACGTGCTACTTTGACTCTGTGCTTTCACACTGTGGACAAATGTGAGAATGAGGTTTTGAGGAAGTTCAGTAAAAACATCATTAAAATTGTACTTTTTGCAGAAGATCAATAAGGGATTCTCAAAGGTTTGAAGTTGCCTCGATTCAAACCTTCCAGAGTTACCATGACCTAGAGGACTGAGAGTCTACACCGGCATCAATAGGGAAGGACTCCTAAATGAAAGTTATTCCTTTTTCAAATGATTATGCAGCTTGATGACTGTGGTTGCTGTGGTTTATACAGTGGAGAAAATAAGTATTTGATCCCCCGCTGATTTTGGCAGTTGTCATACTAAGAAAAAAATGAACAGTCTCAGACTTCTATGGCAGCTTTAGTTTAACAGTTATAGAAAGAATATTGAAAAAAAAAATTGAGAAAATTATATGAAATGAAAAATAAAAGTTAATTTGCAAGTCATTGAGGGAAATAAGTATTTGATCCCCTAGCAAAACATGATCTAATACTTGTTGGCAAGCACAGCTGACAGACGTTTCTTGTAGTTTCTTACTAGGTTTGCACACATCAGGAGTAATTTTCGTCCACTCCTCTGCAGATCATCTCCAAATCCTGAAGGTTTTGAGGCTTGCGCTTGGAAACTCTCAGCTTCAGTTCTCTCCATAGATTTTCAATAGGATTAAGGTCAGGAGACTGGCTAGGCCATTCCATGACCTTGATGTGCTTCTTATGGAGCCACTCCTTTGTTTCCTTGGCTGTATGTTTTGGGTCGTTGTCATGCTGGAAGACCCGTCCACGACCCATTTTCAATGTCCTTGTGGAGGCAAGGAGGTTGTCACCCAAGATTTTGCGGTACATGGCCCCGTTCATCTTCCCATCAGTGCGGTGAAGTCGACCTGTCCCCTTAGAAGAGAAACACCCCCAAAGCATGAGGCTTCCACCGCCATGCTTGACAGTAGGGATGGTGTTTTTGGGTTCATATTCAGCATTTCTCTTCTTTCAAACACGTCGAGTTGAGTTGAGGCCAAAGAGCTCAATTTTGGTCTCATCTGACCACAGCACCTTCTCCCAGTCTCTTTCTGAGTCATTAATATGTTTGTTGGCAAACCTGAGTCGGGCCTGGACGTGAGCCTTCTGGAGCAGAGGGACCTTGGACCACTGCAGGATTTTAAACCATTGCGTCTCAGTGTATTACCAATAGTTTTCTTGGTGACTGTGGTCCCAGCTGCCTTGAGATCATTAACCAGCTCCTCTCGTGTAGTTCTCAGCTGATCTCTAACCTTTCTCATGATCATTGAGACCCCACGAGGTGATATCTTCCATGGAGCCCCCAGCCTAGGTCGATTAACAGTCATGTTGTACTTCTTCCACTTCCAAATAATTTCACCATCAGTTGTCACCTTCTCATTCAGCTTCTTACTTATGGTTTTGTAGCCCATTCCAGCCTTGTGGAGTTCAACAACTCTGTCCCTGACATCTTTTGACAGCTCTTTAGTCTTGCCCATGGTGGAGATGGTGGAGTATTACTGAGTCTGTGGGCAGATGGCTTTTTATACAGGTGACTATTTGGAACAGGTGTCTCTCATGCAGGTAATTACTTCAGTGAGATTAAGAGTATACCAGTGGTCTGTGGAAACCAACACTGGTCAAGGTTGGTTGGGGATCAAATACTTATTTCTTCAATGACTTGCAAATAAATTTAAATTTTTTCATTTCATGTAATTTTCTCATTTTTTCAATATTCTTTCTATAACTGTTAAAATAAAGCTGCCATAAAAATCTGAGACTGTTCGTTTATTTCTTATGACAACTGCCAAAATCAGCGGGGGATCAAATACTTATTTCCTCCACTGTACTTGCACAAAAAAAAAAAAAAAGCACCTTCAGCTGGTTACTACTTCTAGGAAAATGCAAAACTCAGTCAAGTCTAGTGAAATTAAATTATTTTGATGGAAGATGATCATCACACAAATTTGCTGCAACTGTTTTTGGCTTTGACTTTGCATGCGTATTTTGCATGCGTATTTGTAAATACATATAGTCAATATACATGTGTTGTGGAAAATGTAACTGTAAGAGAATGAAGAACATATCAGATGTTGAAACTGAGAGTATAAAAGGAGCATTTAAGAGAAGCAGAGGTTCACCAATCTGCAACAAACTGCGTCTAAAAATTGTGGAACAATTTCAGAAAAAATTTTTCCTCAATGCAAAATTGCAAAGACTTTGAAGATCCCACCATCTGCGGTACATAATATCATCAAAAGATTGGGAGAATCAGCAGGGTGTCTGTGAACCTAGGCGAGGCTGAAGGTCAAAGCTGGATGCATGTGATCTTCAGGCCCTCGGGCGGCACTGCATTAAAAACGGGCGCGATTCTCTGCTGGACATCGCTGCATGGGCTCAGAGACACTTCCAGCAATCGCTGTGTGAATATAGTTCGCAGTTTAATCCACAAATGCAAATTAAAGCTGTATCATGCAAAGAAGAAGTCAATGGTCTTCTCTGGACCAAAGCTTATCTGAAATGGTCTGAGATAAAATGGAAAACTGTTCTGTGGTCAGATTAACCAAAATTTGAATTTCTTTTTGGAAACCGTGGACGCCGTGTCCTGTGGACTAAAAAGGAGAGAAACCATCCAGGTGCTTTTGATCATCCAGGTTGTTTCTCAGCAGATGTGTTGCTGCCATTAAAGTCAAAATGAGCTAATATTTCCATGAAATGGTATAAATATATATATATGAATAACCAAAGTCAGGAAAAAAATGATGTAAATTGGTAAAAAACAAATGAACAGCAAGTTGTATATGTTATTAAATATAATGAGGACTCAGATTGTGAGCTCCTCTGAGGGCAGAAGTGTCATAAAAGATATTTTTCTGTCTCAGTCTGCTCCTGGGAATCGTCTGAGTTTCATTGTCATCCACGCAATAAAATCTCCATTACATCAGACTCACTTGATTATAGTTTTTATTGATTGGACTCTGTCCAATATAATCATTAAACACAGTAATTAACAAAGTGTAACACAGAAGCCTTGCTCATCTTGCTTATGGATGGAACTTTTTTCTCCCACATGGATTTTAAAGCCAATCGTTTGAATATGGACATATAGCTTCTTTCTCTCACTCTCTTCTTTCTCATTTGTTAACATTTAACCGCAGTGGAGGCTTGAACAATCTTTATTCTACTTTTTTTATAATATACAGTCTGACTTCATTAGACTCCAACAGTTTCCTGAGCATTTCTCAAAAACTAGTGTGTATGAAATGTCAGATCATTACCCTTTCATTATTAAACTGAAATACTAAAGAAGCACTTTTTAAACTTCTTTTCCTGAAACCAAACCAAGTTTTTGTTTCCAAATCAAATTAATCATTTAGATGCCTAAACCTAACCAAAAGTGAATATTGGAAGTGTGTGGTCTGATGCTGGTAGACACAACACGCTGTTCTGTTTTTGGATTGATCTTAAGTCTTGCACGAACTAATTCTTACCTTAGACATCACCAAAATCTTTTTTTTTTTTTTTAAGTATTTCTATTCAAAATAAACACGGTGTTTCTGAGTCTTACAGACTGAATGTCGTGACTTTTTCTGGTGGTGTTGCTGAGGTCTGGTAGCTAGCTGTGGTGGGCCCCTCCCCCTTTGGGCTCCTCCCCCTGTGGGCCCCTCCCCCTTCCAAAAACACTCTCAGGTGGCAGTAGGTGCAGTCAGAGCAGCGGATGTTCATGTCCACACTGGAAATCATGAACTGGTTCATGCTTGATCTGATAAAAAATCTTCCACAATTGAATATAATAGCTGTAACTGCTCTAATCTGTGAATATAGGAGACAGATGAAAAATGCACAGATAGAGATGATTTAGTCATCAACAAAAATATATTTGAATTGAAAACACAAAGCTATTGTGTCAAATAATGCTTTTTGATAAAAACCGTAATTAATCACGGTTAGTTCCAAAGCCTCTAATTAATTTGATTCATGTATCTGTTTTGTTCTTTCAGCCTGGGAAACCTTTTCATTAAGAAGACACCTTCCCATCAAAAAGATTTATGTGAACATGTGATAAATGTTTGTTTTTTTTTCCTTTTCCTTAGAAAAAGCTGTCTAAACCAAAGGGGTTTCCCCCAGTCCTCCCACTCACAGTTCAAACGCAAACTCCTGCTCTGTTTCCCGTCCGTCTCGTCAAAGACACGCCATTCAGGCGCCTGACATTAACCACAGTCTCCCTTCAGATCCGCTCCTGACTGACAGAAGCTGACGCTGAATTACGAGGCACATTACTCCTTTCCTTGGTGAGATGAGACTGTTTCGGCATGAAAAGGAGGAGAAGAATGATTCTATGCTAATGGGCTCCCTGAAGGGAGGAGGGTTTGATGGCGGCCGCACACCGAACATGAACATAACTCAACGGCGGCTCCATCTTTTAACACATCTTGCCGTCAGTGTTGTGTTTAAGAACACAAGTCTGAATATAACTCTCTGCTTGCCGGTGAGCCGCTGCGATACGTGTATTTTGACACAGTTACTCATGATATTTGTCAAATAATCCGTCACTGCAGAGCAGAGAGTGTTGATATGTAAAGATTACCAGACCTATATTTATATCTTCGACAAATAATCCTATTCAAGCACACAAGGATTTGTGACGGAGCCACGGCTCCAAAACCGAGCCGGCCCCATTACGTCAGATGCTGTTCAGTCATCATCGATTTGTGGATATCAAACAGAATTAATGTGGACATGTAGACTTGATCAAGACAAACCTGATGTCCAGATGTCCAGTCACTTTGGTCATTATTGATCCGAATGATATTTTACCTTTAAAGGGCCTTTTTCCTACCAACGATTTAGCTGAGAGCAAAATAAGATTGAGAATTCCTTCTTGGTGCCATAAACATCCAAAAGAGTGCAGTATGTGCTGGAGCAACTACATCAGCGATTCCATCTGAGGTTACCTGGCAACATCACAGAGATAAGTCCAGGGATGATACTCTATATGCTGTTGTGTAGGAAAAGAAAAAAATAAAACGCAGGCCTTCCTTCAATTCGAAGATCAGGACATCATTAAGACATTAAGACTAATCCAACCTCAGATGAGCTGCAAAACCATTATTGACTTGTTAAAAGCGCAGTGAAAGGCAGAGGCGTCCAAACCCCTACTGGAGGTGTGTTCACATAGCAGGGGGAAGAAATGGAAAGTCAGATTCATGAGGAGCCATGAGGATCGGAGACCTCCGATGCTAGCGGGGCTATTCATACATTCAAAATGAAGCTACTCGGTTCAAATGTTCCGCTGCAGGTAATAGAAGCATGACGAGATCCTGACCTGAACACTGAGGGCCTAATTCATGAAACGTTGTTGGGATTTGGAACTTGTGATAAGCAGGTATCAGGGAGATGGATAAATGGCTGATTTCCGGAAATGTTTGTGACATCAAAATGTTCTAGGACATCTCAACTGAAATGAACCAGATAGGGGTAACATCGTGGCACAAGAAAGTCCAAGACAGAAAGTTCTGGATAGTCAGCCCGATAGGGAGACATGACGCTGGTTATGGGTGTGTTGTATTCTATATAATGGTGTGACTTCAATAAACTGGACTCTTTTTCCTGTTCTCAAAGCCTGTTGAGTTCTTTGAGACACAACGTGAACAGCGTGGACTGAACGGAATAGACAGACATGTGCAAAGTGTGTGGGTGTTTCCGTTTTAATGAATACGTTTGAGGTCCCAAACTCTTCGTTGATAGGAACAAACTCATACCTCCCATACCAATGTGTATTTCAAACATTAGATGTTAGAAATATGACATTTGACTTAAATTATGGAAATTTGAGAAACATAATCTTAATTATGCCAAAGTGTGTGTTGAAAGCAACACATCTCCTGGCTGCACAAATGCATGGTGGTATAAACCCATAATAGAACCTACAGTATACTGTAATATAACCAGCATTTCCTTGCCTTTACACTTTGCTGTGGGCTCCTTTAGAGGCATGCCTCTGTCTCCAACAGGAAGGATTCCTGATGGAAAGGTCTCTGTTTTCAGATGTTCCCCTGTCGGGTTTCAGTAATGTTCTGTTTCTTTGTATCCAACAACAGCCGGTTTCTCTTTACCAGTGCAGTAACCGTATTTCTTTCCAGGCCTGTGCCTTGTTGATTGAAGCCTGCATTGATGGAGTGATATCAAATCTTTCTTTATTTTTTTTTCTTTTTCTTTTTCTCTACTTCAGTTAAAATGACCTCTGTTGCCTCAACTGCAAACCCTCCCCTCTTTCATATTAATGATCACCTCTTTATATAGTGGCGCGGATTTATGCTACATAATGATTGGTGTGCAGCCAATTTGCGATTGGTAGGCATCCATAAACATACACAGATTTCTGTGATCAAATCTGAGTTTTACAAGTAGTTTTTTTGTAAGAAGGTGATTTAAATGCAGATTTACTCTCAGATTTATTCATATTTATGAATGAATGAGGCCCAGTGTGTTTAGATAGCAGACAGTTGGCTTCTCTGAAAAAGCTTTCAGCTTATATCTCTTCAGCCAGTCGATCTGTAAGGTGAACAAGTCAAGATCCTTTGCTGTGTTTAGAACTGTTATCCTTTAATAATCATTTAAAAAGAGAGAGTATTAAAAAAAATAAGCTTGTAGATGGTTCTTTTCTCCAGCGATTAAATACATATTTGTTAAGCTGCTATCTGAGCCAAGAGCCCAAAGCATGATAAATCCACCACTGTGCTTAACAACTGAAGACATGAGCCTTTCATTTGGTTATCTTCATCAGTCGGAGGTGCTTGTGGTTTCTGATTGGCTGACCAGTGTTCAAAGGAGTGTCAATGAAGCTTTGAAGTTGCATCAGCTGTGTTTTCCTTATAATGACCTTTTTATTTTAAAAACGCCAAGTGCAACAATTCCCCCATATAGTGATTTACAGATTGCGATAAAATCCGCCTACTGGATCAGATCCAGATCAGCCTTTGAAATTTGATAGAGGTTCCCATTGTCAATCCCTGAGTCAAATTTCATGAGTTTTGGGCATTAATTAACGGAGATATTGAGAAACAAAATATTTGTCCCCATTGACCGCAATGTTTGAAAATTTGAAAGTGATCCAGAATCCAGGATTTCTTCCGGATCAAACCCAAAATGAAAATCAGTTCTTACGTTTCACATTCCCGACAAATCCTGAAAATTTCTTTAAAAACTATCCATAACATTTTGATTTATCCTTAACACTGACAGCAAAAACATAGCTTCCTTGGCGGAGGTTATAACACCGATCTGCGTTTCAACTCCATTTTCATCAGTATAAAGAATCCGTCTGCTTCGTCTGGATTCAGCTTTGGTTCCTTCCACCAGACAGAATTTGTTCAGTGTGTTCTAGAAAACTGGTCCTACCTTTTTCATGTTTTCAAATTTTGCGAAGAAAATGGGTATGGCATGACTGTGCCATGTTAGAAAAGATGTCCCTGCACATTACAGCACCTCTGATGTGCATCACATGGACATCCATACTTTTACTGAGAATAACCTTTGCTGCAGATACCTCTGATAATGGCTTTCCTCCTGTACGTGGAGGCAGTTTCTGTTATTAAAAAAAAACCTTTGCCCCCATAAAAGCTGATACCAAAGACAGGGGAAGAGTCAGTAGCACTCGATCTTTAGTCTCTTCAACTCCTGTTGCCAATTTGGAATCACCAGTTAGCCTAATTTTCAAAGGTGGGAGGAAACCAGAGGACCTGGAGAAAACCCACACAAGCTCCATTTAGAAAACCCAAGGCCCCAGATAGGGATGGATGGGTGGATTTGCGCAATTGCAACTCAAGAGAAACAAGGGTAACAAGAATGATAGCACTCACATCTCTATGGAAAAAGGAGCAAATAAGAAGAAAAAAAAGAAAGTGATGGTAGGCCACTGCGGTACCGACTGTAAGATTTCTTTTTCTAGGCCATAAGAGTCCTCAGTTCGCTGTGCTCACCATCTAGGCCATCGGGGAGTCCACCACAGGCCAGACAAATCTTTATTCCAAACAGACTGACAGTCGCACACTCTCTCTTTCACACAAACACACAGGCTCGGTTCCAGCGTGGGGCGAGTTGTTCTGTCGGAGCACCTTGGGGGATGGCTTTAGCCACCAGCCACCAGCCCCCAAATCCACTGACTGATCCAGTGCCCGGACTGTCAGCGGCCCTGCCCAGCCGCCGCGCAACCATTCATCCGTCACTAGCTGCTGCGAAGCCTCCAGAACTCCGCGATGCGTCTGTAGGACCAACGCAAGTGATGATGGGAAAAAACGGGGAGGAAGGATAAGTGACGGAGGCAGAATTTGATCAAATATCAAGGCATTTAATTCCCAAGGAACGAGTAAAGTTAATTTGCTTGGATTAAAGGAAAAGAAGAATCTTTTATTAAATTGAATCAAAATCTCGCTAACTGTTGGAGTACATTTCTTTTTCCGGAGACATGTGTGCCACCTCATCCGACTTCTGATTGAAGACTTATATAACAGCTGGATTGATTTGTACGTGCTGATATTCTCATTGGTATGTTTGAAATATACTGTAATTATCTTGACTATTTAAATAGAGGGCATGTAGCTCCTCGAGAGTCTCGCAGATCCATTATTGCCAGTCCTAATTGGCTTGGCACCCCCTCCCCTTCCTCTTTCCTGAGCTTGTATGCTCAAAGATTAAAATCCAACAGTGGTTTTAATTTGAAACTGAAAAAAAAAAAAGAAAGAAGCTCAGTCAACTGAACTCAATGAAAGATTGCGCGACGCAGAGTGTAGATCAACGAACTTTAACTCTGAAGCAGAAGCACGACGGCATATTTAAAAACTTCTTTTTCCTGTCCTTGCTTATGACATATTTATATATTACAGCTTTTAGAGGAAAAACAGACCCAGTATATCTCCACAAAGAGGTCATTTAGTATGATCTGATGCAAACGTTGAGCGTATGGAATAAATATACCCATCCTGTCGACGTTCAGACAAATGGGTCTAAAAATGGTGTTTCCCAGCTTTTGTCTTCACTTCTTCTGCTTATTTTATTACCCAGAGGGCTTCCTGTTAGAGGAGCACCATTTACATGTTGGGAAGCTCTTCAGAATCTGATCAGGAGAATCTCACTGAGTTTATGATATTTTGAGTGTTGCTCTTCTTTCTGATTAAATGAAGCTGTTTTCATTGGTAGGGAACAGACAAACATGTCATGACGCCTCCTTATTTGATTAGCGTAGCTATGTAGTGAGCACATTTCTGGATTTTTCCATCGGCTACAGTGGGCTCAGAGGTTGCTAATACTCATTTCCCCATTTTTTTAATTAATTTTTTTCACAGGGATGAAAGGATGGAGTTCTGTAGCTTCTTCCATTCAGCCAAGATGGAAGTATGAAGTCCTCGTGCTGACAAGTTGAACTTGACCGAGGCACGTCTTAGTTAAACAAATTGCCGACATGTTGTTAAAATGTATAAACGCAACTCCGAAAAAAGTTGGGACTCGAGGGAAATATAAAAGACAGTGCAGTGATTTGAAAATCTCAGTCCCATGATTTATTCACAGCAGAAGCCAGAAAACACGTCAAATATTAAAAGTGAAACATTTTACCATTTCATGAAAAAATATGAACTAATTCCGAAGTCAATGCCTCAGCCTCAGATTAATTGGGTCAAGTGTAAGAAAAGGCAGGAAAAAGTAAATGGTATTAAAAACAACATAATGAAACTAATTAGGTAAATTGGTAGCAGGTCAATGACATGACTGGGTATATATAAAGGTAGGATGCATTCTCTAGTATATTATATTACTGGTATAGATTTTAAAACTAAATATAGAAGCATATAGATATTCAGTATGTTTATTTTTATGTAGGTATTTTTCAAGGGTGTTATTCCATGAGATGACCTGGCATGCGATAACTCACAAAACTATCTCAACACTAGGGCTGTAGCGATACACTAATCTCACGATATGAAATACGATGTTCGGCTCACGATACGATATATATCGATATTCATCTTACAATACATTAATATCATTTTCCGAAAGATTTTAAAGGGACAAAGTGATTTTGGTGACATCTTACGAGTGTTCCAATGACTTTGTTTGAATTTATTGAACTGAAAGCATCAATTACACGTCATATGGCCGACAATGAATAGAAGATTTGTTGAGAAAAATAGTTTCATTTATTTAAACAGTGCAAATTGTTGCTTGCAAGCTTTTAAAGGTGGGACACGGGGGTTTTGAAAGAAGTTTAGAATATCGATACTCGTGGGTGAAAAATCGATACTTGATAAAATATCGATATATATATTGCAGAATCGATAAAATCGCTCAGCTCTACTCAACACACTGGGATTTCTTTGGTCTTGACCCCTTGTTCCTGTCTAGAAAACATAAATGTATTATCCAGTGAAGGAAAAATTGATCTGGAAGGGTTAAACAGGAGAGATGGTATCAGTGAGACTCCAGGAACTGACCTTCCGTCTTCGCTGTGGTTCAGATTTCATGCATATTCTCACCTTATCAGTGGAGGCTACATCCTCTTTTCTCCTTCTGCATTGTTTGCAGTTGGAAAGGTTTACAAATGACCTGGTTGCGAGTGTATTTTTTAACCCTGACAGAGCAACACTGTGCAATCAGTGGTTCGGTGTTTTATGGTGTATTTGCTGGAGTGTAAATCCATGCCCTTATACTGCTTCTTGTATCCACCCTTAGAGAGTGAGGTGAATAATGAGCCAGGCATTAAAACCAGTGACACCGATTCGGGGTGCTAATGACTGATTTCTTGACAGAATGATTAACCGACAGACTAGTTAGTTAAACTCACTCAGACATTGTTTATTGCCAGCGCATCAAACCCTGAAGTGCACCGTAACCTTAAAAGACTTCATGCTTGCTGACTACAGTCAAATGAAGAGACTTGACTTGGTTATGGTTCGCCGCTTTTGTTCCCCTGTGAGGGGAGCTAATAAGTCAATCCGATCCACTCCCAGATACAGGCAGGATGCTCTTATCGCACTGTCAGCAGCCCGTTTCATTATAGCTTCTAGTTAAGTTTGCATGTTACCGATTCAACATTTTTAAATTGCATAAGTCATGCTGGCTCGGGCCAAAGCACGGGGCAGAACAGAGGGAAGGGCTCCCCATGTGCTTCTTTGACCATCAATCACGGCTGTCACGGGCAGCTGTGCTGCTGTTCTTTGGTGGGGAGTCGCAGCAGAGCTCGACATCATCCGGAGCTGTGATGAATGTGCAGGCTCTTGCTCCGGCCGCTTTGATTACAGACTGAGTCACCGGCAGGTAGCGTCGTGACAAACGTGAACGCAACAGATCTCTCCTTGACATGACGAGGCTGACGCAGGCCTACGTACAACCATGTTGTTTTTTTAAATACAAAAAAAAAAAATCAATCTCTGAACAGGAAAAATGATGGAAAAATTTGCATCATAACTTCATTAGTGACGGCAGACCAGTGTTGGGCAAGTTCACTTTCTAGACGAACTAGTTAAGTTCATAGTTCACAGAAATTAAATGAACTAGTTCTTTTCACCATTTCAAAAAATTAACTAAATAGTTCATTTTTAGTTCATTTTTTTAATCTATTTTTTTAATGTTGCTTCAAGCAATTATTTGTCAAAATGATTACCACTGCCCATATACTACCCACCACAAACAGCAATTATTTTATCTATTTTAACTGTCGAAAACTATTGGTCCAATTTGGAATCCTTAACCAACCAGGGTTCATATTAGCATTCAAAGGACAGCCCATGTAAAACTGTAATTTCCGTTTCAGCTTCTCTCTAAAGGAGCCATTCCCAAACTTCAGAATACCAAGGCCCAATTTGAAATGTGAAAAATCTCCGCAGCCCACCGAAACCTTTAATCACAACTGTGATCAACATACAGGACAAGGAACCATGATCTGATATTAATGTAAGGGGTCGACAAATAAGGTGACACTCGTCATATTAAGTTAAGATGACAGTAGAATAACACTTAACTGGTTTGTTTTATTACTTCTTAATGGATTTTTTAATTATGTCATGAATAATTTACAGTAATTAAAAACATATTTAAAAACGATCAGGGATTTAAAACACATTTGTTTAATTTTAATGACCTCTCACGGCCCACCTGCAGTCCCTTGACAGCCCACCGGGGGGCCGCGGCCCACACTTTGAGAATCACTGCTCTACAGTAGGTTAAAAATATGAGGAAAAACTTGCTGCCAAATTGTCTTTATTATAAGACAAAAACAGGTCTTTAAGGTGCAAATGTTTTTTCCCCCATTTCAATATTTCAATCCCCTCCGGGAGTCGGGCCGCTCCTCCACCTCTGGGGGATGTCAGCTTTCATCTTCCTGCTTGTTTTAAATGTTTGATGATGCAAATGTTAGCGTGACATATTGATTGCTTTCTGAAGATACATATTAGACTCGTTTGTGGTGTATTTTAAAAGGGGTTCGCTGGAGACTTTGAAAGAGCGTCGTTCACAACTGCCCAAATGAACCCGTTCACGCCTCACACTCGTGAAGGGGAAAGTGAGCGCGCTCAGTTCACGTTTGCACAAAATATGAACTAGTTGGTGAACTTTTTTTCAATGAATGCGTTCATGTACAACACTGCGGCAGACCAACACAGTAATCAAAACAGTTTTGGATGTGTGCTTGGGTATGATATGGTTGGGTTATTCTTCAGATTCTTCAGCCAGTTCCACCAATCTCCAAAGTTGGTTATCTATTTAAGCCCATTACTCCCATTGATATGGTTCACTGTGACTTGGTTTGGGGTGTCAGCTTGAGTTTAAGTTGTAAAGAGCAAAACAGATAATTTCATTTGATCTTACAGAGTTGTACCTTATTTTCCTCATTCTTTGGCAATTCTAGCCCCTGTTGTCTGATTTTTTTTTTTTTTGTTTGTTTTTTTGTTTTACTCAAAGATTGTGAAATATTGTGTTCTTGGTGTTGTCTTTTTTTGGTTACAATTTCATAATGCTTTATTCAGCGTGATCAAACTGATGCCAAAAGTACATACTTTAGCCAAGAGACCTTTTTTCTTTTTTTTCAATCAATATTTTTTTGGACCCTCTTTAACTTTGACTTCAGTGTTTATTCACTGTGGCATCATTTAAGTGGTTTAACAAGTATGACAACATTTATTTCCATCCAGCGCTGCATTAATTTTTCAACGAGACCTCGTATTGATGGTGAGAGAGATGGACCACCGCGTAAAGTCTTTTCCAGCCCATCCAAGAAATTGTCAATGGGGGCAATCCATTTGTGAAAACGATGTCTAATGATCCCTGAACCGCCCTTTCACAACTCAAGACCCACGAATACTAACACTGTCGTTTTCAAATGTGCCTGTGCCTTTGGAAAAATAACCTGATGGGGTCATTCAGACGGCCCGTCGATCCTTTTTTTTTAAAATAATGTAGCTGAATCTGAACACCTGAGGTTTTTATTGGTGGGACAAATCACTGTACCTGCTGCTCTTCTTATCCTGATGTGTCCATCACTCTGAATCAACGATAAATGTGATGTCATCAGACCACATTATCTTTTTTTTTTTCTTTGCTTCAGAGTCCAATCTGTTATTTCTCCCCCAAATCTCAGGCCATGTTTACACCTGGTATTAACATCTGTCCTGGGTAGTCTGATCATAGATGGACACCCTTGAATGTCCAGTGTCGATTGCACTCAGGACACGTTTGAGATCGGATCCCTTAAACTACATTTAGACGGGGTCTGCACCACGTGTGGCCACATTTACTAGCGTAAACACAATGCATCCTGGACCATGTGATGGACTGCCTTACATAGCTAACATCTCCTGCATGAATGGAAGAATGTACTAATCTGTGCATGAGTAGTGACATACCACAGTGTGAAATGAAATGTGGTAGTCATAACAACCATAGAGCTAGAGCGGACACTAATCTCATTTCTATGGCAAGAGACGGTGGCCATCTTGGTGTGTTATACACTGCTTGGCCAAAAAAAAAGTCACCACCTGGATTTAACTAAGCAAATAGGTACGAGCCTTCTATTGGATAATTACTGCATGGGTGATTATCTTTCAGCTGGCAACAAGTTATTTAACCCCAACTGGTGCAATGAGTTGCTTCTCATTTCCTAAACAACCATGTTAAAAGACACATCCCGTGGTCATGAAAAAGATGTTAGTCTGTTTAAAAAAGGGTCAAATCACTGGCATGCATCAAGCAGCGAAAACATCTATGGAGAATGCAGAAACTACCAAAATTGGGTTAAGAACTGTCCATTAAGAACTGCATTAAAAACTGGAAGGATAGTGGGGACCCATCGTCTTTGAGGAGGAAATGTGAAAAAAATCCTCAATGATCGTGATCAGCGATCACTTTAACGTTTGAGATCAAATCGAAGATGTATATTAGGACATGTCAGACCAGTATAATGTTGATTCGTTCTTCCTTGACTGATCAGCTCTACCCTCTTCAGTTTTAGTCAGTTTGACACATTTTCCAATATTAACTATATTTGGTAGATTATTTTTTTGGAAGGAACACATTTATAAGAAACATGCATTCGTGGGATGAACAGCAGACTCCTGTATGTGGGCTGCACCATGAAAGATTTGCCAAATCTTCTCTGCCAATTTCAAACAGATTTTTTTTTTTTCCTGTCAACCCTCGTTTTGTGTTGTTTTGTGGATTAGCTGATGCAAGTCAGAAGAACCAGCAGTCTAAGTAAGTGTATTGACTGAATAAGCAGCAGCCTCAGTAGCTCGTGGAAGAACCACACACAGCTACAACAACCTGCCATCGCCTCATGATGTTCACAGATTGATTGGTAGATTATTTCTTTGATGAAACAATACTTCAAACACAAATTTCCTGACTTTTTGTGCATAGATTATTTCAAAACTCCATTCCACAATAATCTTGCAGGCAAGTTGATGCCATGCATCCGATCTTCTTGAGTCACATGATTCAGCCCTGGTCAAGGCTATGGATAGGAAACAACTCCGCTCATGGCTTGTGGGTCTCTCCATCACTTATTTTGCTAAAAATAAAGTTTTTTTTTTTTTTAAAGAAAAAGGGGATAAAAATACTACGACAAAAATACGACTGCTATGACCTCCATGAATAAAAATGGAAATCTTCTTTTAGTTCATCTTAGTTCTGTCACTACTCAGACAACGAAAGTGGCAACAAATCCCATTTATTTCGGACGTCATCCCTTTATTGAGTCTAAGTAAAGGAGTTGCGGTCATTGTGCTGTCCGTCTTTATGTTATGCAACTTCCTCATCCATCTCCGTGGTAACAACCAACAACACACGACCACAGTTGGTGATGTTTTAATTTGCCGGCCTTAGTCCTTCTTTAATTTTCAACATATCCCAATACTGTTTCGACCCTCTGAAGCCTTCTTATCTTCTGTATTTGGGATTTTTTCTAACTGGCAATATTATTGCATGTGCATGATCAGCTTGTTAAATTTGAAAAAATAAATTAATTGAGCACAAATAATGTGGAGGAAGATCAGATCAGAAGATGCATGTGGAGATCGATGCGTTGAGAGTTGTACGTTTGTCACTGGATCACTTTTGGATGGATTTTAATCTCAGGTTTAAATACCAGATCTAACCACAATACCAGATCCAACATCCTCCCTGGCATCCGAGATTAGTATTCTCGCTTCAAGTGGATTTCACCACCTGGAATAACTGACAGAAAAACTTCAACATACCATTTTTCTCTGTGGTGCAACTTAAATGAGTCATAGTATACATGCAACTGTATGTCAACAAAATCTGTTTGCGTTTGTAAAAGCTCTTCATTATCCACAGAAAGTAATTTAAGTTTCATTTGCATCATGCTTTTTGATGAAAATGCAGCATTCCATCAAGATGATGAAACCTAATGGATGTGATTTTTTTTATTTTTTTCTTCCAGTCTGAAGAGAATTCTTTAAGATTCACACAGCACCATTCACTTTAAATTGCATATTTGAATAATCATATTTGAGGGAGATTTTTTTATGTGTTGTGTGAATTCTCTCAGGCTTCATTCCCTGCTCACATTCAGCTCGCCCTAAACAGAATCAACTAAATAAATTAGAATTTAGCTTTGTATATTTATTTGCTTATGGGATTGTTGTCTCTTAACTTATTTCTTAACGAGGTAAAATGCACGAGTCACAACATGTAAATAAGAAAATAAAGTTTACGTCCATTTGGATTTACCACCTTCATCAAAACAAAAAAACAAAAAAAAACATGATCATTAAAGCTGATATTTTCTGTTTTGTTAATTTTTTCCCCCCTGCTTTTTCTGCACTGGCTGTGTTTTAAAAAAAGAAAAAAAAAAATCAGGCCCTGCTGCAGCCATATTTGAAGAACTATTTACCAGTCGGTATTGTCACTTTACTGAAAGGTTTTTTTTTTATTATGAGAAACCCAGAGAGTTAATAAGCATCTGTGTGCGTTAAACACAATTGTCAAAATGAGATGGGAGCTAATGCGCCTGTGTTGTGTACTTTATGACAGATGCATTAAATGTGCCACTGCGTGGATTGAATCAATTTAGTGACATGATTGGTGGAGTGACACCGACACGGTGCAACGTAACGCTCTCGCTCTCCCATCCTATCCATCCTTGCTTGTCTCATTAGCCTTTATTCCATTACAGGGCCAAAAACTACATCCAGGGTTGTTTATGTAAAGCAATTTCTACACTGCATCTTGTTATCGGCGGAG
Source organism: Hirundichthys speculiger (assembly GCA_018398805.1). NCBI lineage: Eukaryota > Metazoa > Chordata > Actinopteri > Beloniformes > Exocoetidae > Hirundichthys > Hirundichthys speculiger. The sequence continues at coordinate 440,714 of JAGFBZ010002332.1, forward strand.
GAGATGTGCCAGTTGGATTGTTCTGTCAGACTGAAATTGTTTTTTAATTCCCAATTATCAACATTTTGAATGGATTTTGGCCCCGAAGACCTGTTCAAGACCTGCCGGGTTAGGACGGAAATTGCCAGCAGCACCGATTGGCCTCTGGACAAACAAGCCAGATGAGACCTCATAAGTTAATCATAGCACAATGCTTGTCAGATTCTCTGCTTGCACAAGAATGTGCCTTCTGTTGCAGCGCACAGAGGAAATGCTCTTCGAATAATGAAAATCAGAAATTGGAGTATATTTTTTAATGTAAAAATAAAGCAAAACTTCAACTGATAACGCAACTCTGATATAGATTTGTCGCACAAGTGCAGTATTGATTGTTAAGACTATAACCAACATCCTGTTTTGCTCTGATTAAATTCAGGTCCAGGAGAAAATAAAAAAAATAAAAAAAATGCCCATTGTGTACATTCATCCATTTCTATTTACAGCATGGAACAATGCAGCACCACTAAACCCACTCATTCATCAAGAAGAACTGTGAAATTAAATGTAATTTCTGGAAGACGTGTTCTAAATATACCATTGTCAATTATAAAAGCAGCCAATGGTGCAGTGTTGGATTGAATATCCCCAACGGGATGTTTTTCTTTCAGCCATATTTCATTATTTCCCCCCTCTGCCCACTTGTTTTGGCTCACAGCCTGTCTAGCAGAAGGCTCCTGCTTTCATATCACAGACAACTGAGCCCAGAAATCCCAACTTGCATGGTGGAAGAATACACAACTGATTTTACATCGGCGTTGGAGGACTGCAACGTATGCGGTGCAGGCACGAAATATACGCAAAATATGATCCAGGATCACAAGGTTGGACTTTATGTTGGATGCTCTATCTCCAATTTTCTTGTTGTTGTTTTTCATATTTTGTTTTTTTTTCCTGTGGAAAAAAATTGTGTGGCAATTATTGCGCAGTTCCCTAAGTGACCACTAGGTGCTGGGCCCCAAAGCGAGTAGCTCTCCATTGACCCCCATGTTAAAATGTCCAACTTTACAGCAGAAATAAACACATTTGAAGTCTGGTTTTGAATTTTTATGTTAATAACTTTTCAAAATGTCTCCCCCAACCAATTTACCTTTGACGCTGATTACAGCAACTAACAGCTGAATGATTAATGTGTGTGTTTTACTTAGATACACAAGATAAATGGTTAATAACAAATGAAGTCACCAACTTTGATTTCTCAACCATGCGTAAAGAAACCTTAAAATACATAACTGAAGATCAGTTTTTATGTTTACTTGACTTACTTGAGATCTGCAACTAGCTTCATTCCTGTCATCTCTTTTAGCTCTCGGTGCCAAGTGAAAGTCTGCAGAGATTTACTCCCATTCAGTCTCTTGCTTAATCTCATATTTTATCTTTCCCGTGTCCACTGTCATTTCTTTCTTTGGTTTCTTAGTCACCTCTGTGATCATATTATCTGTGCAGAACATTCTGTGAGTTAGCCTAATTGTATCGTGGATATGCGACACAGTGGCGTAGGGACGCAAACCTGTTGCGCCAACGTGTCTTACCGCTATTCAGAAATTATTTTGTCAGTTTTTGTGGACAGCAGGCCCCGACCGGTCTGAGAGGTCAATAATAGTTAATAAAAATAATCAAAAATTTTGTCATAATACAACTGGAACTGATATTTTATGACGACAGTTTATTTGTTCTGCTTTAAATATGGTAAAACTCCTACACTTTGCATTTTCATTGAATTTGACATCTGAGTTGCATATTAAAGGTGGGGTAGGTGTTCTTTTTTTGCAGCACTTTTTACAATATTGCCTGAAAACCTTTTCACATTCCCATTGTACTCACTGAAATAAAATGTTTGCAAAAAAAATGAAACATTTTGGTCCAGTCTAGAGGGTATAATCAGAGAAAAACTCTGACCAATCAAAATAGTAATCATCATTACTTTCATTGGCTGCCTAATACGTCCATCAAATATCAATGCACTCCCACCCACCCCTCCCTCCCTCCCTGTGGTTCATGTAGTCGTGAATCGTGTGAAGGCGTGGTTTCGAGGGGTGAGCTGAAGAGGAGGAGGCGGAGCCTTTGGGAGGAGGGAGGGAGTGTATATTTTCAAAATCTCACTTGAGTTGGATTGCTGGAACCGTTTTTTCAAAGAACACCTACACCACCTTTAAAGCAGCACAAAGGACTTTTTTCCACATGAAAATATCAATTTCAACACAATATTTGCCTGCTTTTAGGAAGCATCATCCGGCTCCTGAGTTCTTCTTATCAGCAAAAACCTGCCAATCAAACTCTGGACTCCCTTCCCAGTTTTCTGTTGCAGCAGCTGTGTATCGCTTTATATGACTGCCACACATCAGCGATGGTGATACGAGCTCACAGAGATACAACGAACATCAAGGCGGGTACCACAAAGAGACTCCAGCTCAAACTAAACTAAACAAGAGTAAATCATGGACAGTGCTGTCGAAGTGACAACCTCCACACCTGTCGAGGGACCTGCCAAAAAGAAATGAGCATCAAAGAGGTAACAGATTAATGATGGGCAGGGCAGTTCTTTTCAGTGTACCACATGACGTAGATCATTAAAAAGATTTGTCCAAAAGATTTATTCAACAAATCCCTTCAGTTCTTGATCTGAGCTCTGTTCAGTTGGTTCGCCTGAAGGGACGACTCGTTCTATAGCTGACCTTTGTGGAACGACGGCTTTCTTATCACCGGCCAAAACACGGTTAAATGCAAATTAATGATGAATGAGTTGAGAACGAGTTCTTGCGGTGGTTGAAGCCAGTTGTCGGACATGTCCAGGAGGTAAACTGCGTCGTATGTGATATTTTAGAAATTAAAGAAGAAAAAAGGCAATAAAATGATGAGGCTCAGGGATCCAGAGGCCCAGAGGCCGCTAGCCTGCGCTACGCCGGCGCAACCAGCAGCCCGGCGCCAAAGCGGCCCTCAGCCGAGTGCGACAGCCGCCAACCGGCAAACTGATTTTTGACCAGGGGCTGAGCTGGCAGCCGAAGCCGACAGAGTCAGCTCCTGCCAATCAGGCGTCCCCAACCGGTCAGAAAAATGGGCCTCAAAACCACTCTTCAGACACCTATAGGTGACATCATCCAGTCTAGACATCACATGAAGGTCGTCATGAAGCCTTCGTTCTGATATATTCTGCTCATCTGGTCCTTTTAAACCAGCAGTTGCCATGCCTACAGTACGGGGGGGGGGGGGGGGGGGGACGCCAATATGGTAGCAAACATCTGCCAAACTGTTTGACCGTCAAGGTACAAAAGCTATTAGTAAAATATACTTTGCATAACTTAATAGCCCCTCTGCTAATCCTGATGATCTTATCAGAAAAAAAACAGTCTTTTCTATCATGTTTAAAATTCATTGAGCTCACGCTAAAGATCCATGTTAAGCTCACCACAGCGTGAACTTTCATTTGCATTTAATACCTTAGTTATTTGTCCCAGACCTGATTAGAATATTATGTGCAGCTGATCTATGGTAATAGCTTTCATGATTGTATGAGCCCATTAGCCTTTGTGGAGGAGAAATTACAAATGCACACACTCCAGTGTATTATTGTGTGTACATGTGCAAATGCAGGAAAGTGTGGGGAAAAAAACTTTGACACAGCCGAGTTAAACCTATAAAACTCGCGCAAACTTTCGCCGCCATCACAGTCCAGTCGCAGCCTTATCGGGATTATCTACCTCCGCCATCAGCACAGTCATCCCAGGCTAAAGTATGATTCAAGGCAGCTACACCGCTCGCTTTGATGCCACAGCGCCTCTCAAGGGAGTCCATGCTACGGATTCACCCATCCCCACAGGACAGGCCCGTCTTAATACGATTACAGAGCCAGAAACTTTAAGATAATTCACTGCATCTCCACGGCTAATTTTCGAAAAAAGAGCCACGCATGCCACATCCGGTTATTGTCACTGCCGGCGCGCTAAAGACAGCATAAGAGTTGACTTATTACCACACAATACGGACTAAGTGGGAAATCTCTTTGGACATGGCGGCCCACCATATGCTAGATTTAATTTGATTTTCTCTCCAGGCTCCAGTAAAGTGCTTCTAAAGTTACTTGTCTCACAGCGAGAGTCAGAGGGCAGCCGTGGCTTTCACTTGATTTGCTCTTTCAACGAGGGCCGATTTGGCCACCATTTTGGGGAGAAAGCAGAGCTCTCGCAGCATTACAGTATTTGGTGCAAAACTGGATTAAGCTTAATCCAGCAGTGATTTAATTTCTCTGAATGCAGATCTCTGACACAAATGCTGCGGACTAGAGGTTTAATTCACATTATGATGGTAGAATATATATATATATATTGTGTTACACCATGACGACCCACTGAATGTTTGAATGACCCCTTTATGAAAATAAACAAACTTCTTTTTTTAACCCCCATCATAATACTCATAACCAAAAACATATGATTTATATGGTGCCAAAAGACAAAAAAAGACAACTCCCTGTTAAGATAAATTAAGCTATTTCACTGCTGTGTTCATTTGTAACAAGAAAAAATGAATGTATTTCAGTGCTTCTCAAGTATTTTCTGCTGCGCCCCCCCCACCCTCCACCCTGACTATAAATAGTATAATTTGTCTATAAAATTGTTATAAGTACACCTCTGCATAACACTGCACCCTTATAACATTAAGAGAAACAAAAAAGATAGAAATATATAACATAAATATATATAACAGATAACAAACAATAACTTTATTAAAAGAGTTTTTTAGTCTGTAAAGATTTAAAGTGCATCAATCCCACCGTAGTAACAGTGAAGCTAAGCGCTACATCAGCATCGTCATATTTCCTCGTCTTAACTATCTGGAGACTTTTGTTTGTCTCATTATCTCCGTCTCTCTCCGCCTTTCTCTTCATCCCTGTTAAATATTTTCCCGTGGTGTCTCTTGAGGGTTTGTTCATGTCTTATCTGTGCTGTGTGTGCGCATTTCCGTGCAAAAAAACCGGACACAACACTGCTAATACTCCCTGCACACACTGTGATAATGAGAGCGCCTCTGTCCCCTACTGGAGTAGATGTGCAATTACACTTCATTCCAGTAGCCGGCAAAAAAAAAGGCTTATTCCCTGGTCACATACGCCCCCCTGGCATCGCACCATGCCTGCCTAAGGGGTCGCGCCCCACTATTTGAGAAGGACTTATGTATTTGTATATGCGTGTGTGGGCAGAGCAGTTTTTATCCCTTTGATAATGTCAATAATGTAGCTTTTGTATCTTAATACTTACAGAAATCCTTTGACGATAGCTTGTAGTTACGCTGACATGTCTTTTGAAGGGATCTGAGCCCATTCTTCCAGGGTGTGCCATACAAACTGTGTGGTTTCAGACCTTCACCGACTGATTCTCAATTTTTCTGAGATCTGGGCTCTGAGATGGCCACTATAGGACCTCGACAGTGGCGTCTTTCAAAGGCAAGGCAAGTTTATTTGTTATGACACATCCAGTCTCTAATTTGATCAATGCATCTGCTCAGTATTTGGACTGGACTGTAGTCTCCTGGTGAGATGGTTATGTAGATTTGTGTGTCATCAGCATAGTTGTGGTAACATATTTTGTTGTTTTTCATAATTTGAGCAAGTGGGAGCATGTAGATGTTGAACAGCAGTGGCCCCAAGATGGAGCCTTGGGGAACTCCACAAGTTTTTTTAGTTAGCTCAGATTTATAGTTACCTATAGACACAAAGTAGTCCCTGTCTTTTAGATAGGACATAAACCAATTCAATGCAGTGCCAGAAAGCCCTACCCAGTTTTTCAGCCGGTCTAGTAAGATGTTATGGTCAACCGTGTCAAATGCAGCCACTGAGATCCAGTAGTACCAGGACTGAAATGTTTCCACTATCTATGTTCAAGTGGATGTCATTAAGGACCTTAACTAGAGCAGTCTCAGTGCTGTGATGTTAGAAAGATATTAGAAGAACTTTAAATGTGCGTTTTGTGAGTCGATGTCCCAGAGATAGCCTGGCAGAAGATTTAATCACATTATTTCTCAGAATATAAAAATAATCCTCTTTCTTCGGGATCCCGTACACCTGAAAAAAGTATTCTTGTGCCTAAAACAGCACAGCAGCATTATACTTCCGCTACCATGTTGCACTGTGGGAAGACCACAAAAACCTATATGTCTGCACAGCTGAAATCTGGTTTCATCGGACCAAAAGAAAGACTCCCAACAGCAACCGCAACATTTCAGATGTTCAAACTTCGTTCTGGGTTTGATGTACTACTTTGTGAGTAAGGAATTGTTCTTGGCTACTCCGATAAGGAACCCAGAGGAAGCCATTGCAACAACAATAATCTTTGAAGACATCTGGGTATTCTTCCTATTGTTTCCCTGTCTAAGGTTTTGTGAAGTCTTGCAGTTTTGACCACGTCCAGGTTCGCTGTGTTTAATATACAGCTGTTCCAGACACAGTGAGTCACTTGAAGAACTGAAGTACAAGTTCTATCCTGAGTTTATTACTGTTTGACATTCTGATATCACCTCTTTCTTTCAATCAACTGAAGTGGCAGAAACTCTCCTCAAAGAGGCCTTTTAAATAAGATCCTGATGCTGATTTATTGCTGGAGAGGTTTGAATGCAAAAATCACTTGGTAGGCTAATTTTTGACCATAGTGCGAATTACGGGGGGTTTGGGGGGGTTTGACCCCCCCAATTTAAGCTTTGACCCCCCCCTAAAGAAGGGACAAATTGTAATTTTTGTCATCTCTAGAAAATGTTGACCCCCCCCAATTGTCATTGTATAATTCACACTCTGGTTTTGACCACCTTAATTTTCACTACATTTGAAGGAAACGTGTTTATTTAACACTGAAATGCATTTTTGGCACAAGTAATCAAGTTAAATGTCCCAGCCTGCTGAAAAAGAACTGAAAACATTGCGGTGTGTGTTAATAATGAATGAAAACTTTGATGTGTCCGGCTGTGACTCACAGAAAACATCCTAACAAGAGCTCGGCGGAAAACAGCGAGAGCTCTGAGTGACAAAATTACATTCTTGTTGCTGTAGAATCAAGACTTTTTTTTTTTTTTTTCCAAAGTGGGGAAAATGCAAGCTGCCTTTTTTCATCATGGTGCTGCCCTCTGCGGGTCTTCTTCCAGCCTCCCGTCTTTTTCTGTCTCCCCCCCCAACCCCTCCCTACCCTACCTTCCTCCCTTTCCCACCCAGCCTCCTCCAGTTTGCCGTCCCCCCCTCCTTTAAGAGTATTGCACGCATTGACTCGCTTTTCATTTCCATGCCGTGACAGTCCAGGGATTGGGGGATTTATGTATTTTCACGAGTGATTTTTTTTTTTTTTTTTTTTTTTGGGACTGTCTGGTAATTGTTTCATAATGCGTCCATCGCTGCGGGCTCTGCGCTGCTTTGCACCAACCGAGATCAAGTTCCACTAGTTGAAACGACGGTGGGGGAAGATCAAGCTCGCATCTTTGGGATCGGATTCTCGCATTCAAGGGGAGGGAAAAAACCGCTGGAACATATTCACTGATTTTTTCTGGACGCCTTGAAATAAAGACACCTTTGGACAGTTGCGTGCATGAACTGGCACGAGCCGCAACCACTGGCACGAGACGAGGGGATCCTGTTCCGTCAGTGGATGAAAGTCACAGTTAAAATGCATGCGGGAAATCTTGCGTGATGTGGGAATACCGCGTTTTTATTCACCCCCTCGCTCTCGGCCATGCCTGAACTTTGGGTTTTGGCTCTTTTTTCCGAGATGACACTGCTAATTTCAGTCGCCGCTGGGAAAGCACGGGAGCCCGTTTTGCCGCGCCGCCTGTCACGTTATTGGCGTGAATGAGACTGTACACGCGCTCTTCCGAGCCTGTTTTATGGAGCTAAACGCAGAGGAGACTTGATTTTTTGAGGGCGGGTGAAATAACAGGAAAGAAAAAAAAATCAATGGTTTAACTGAGGTTGGAGGAGGGAAAAAGTCGGGGAATTTTTCCGGGATGATTTGGCGTTTACCGGGATCAGCACGGTAAGAAGACAATGCTTCTCTCTCTTCTTATTTTAACCTATCTGTTGTGAGCGCTGGGGATCTGTCCGTGGTGCTGAAACCTTCTGTTTTCTGCCGGGAGATCTGTCCGCGGTGCTGAAATGTTCTTCCCCGAGCCGCATTCGCGAAGTTGATCTGATTTTAAGGTGCAGTTTCAGAAAGGTATCTGTCTGTGGCAATAACAAGACACACCATCACAGTTTTTATTGGCTCCAAATAATCACCTCCCGACAGAGATCCTCAGCAGAGACAGATGCGCTGCCTTCCAAGTTATCGTTATTATTTCAAGAGCTATTTTTTTTTTTTTTTTTAGATAACGTTAACAAACTTCTTTGTAAACGACATTTATTTTTTTTCTGTTTAGGTTTATATTATTTGTTGGAGAGACGTCCAAGAATATCACAAGGAGACTATTCGGGGAGATGTTCTGGGTTGATGTGTGGGCTGTTGTGTTCACACAGACCCAAACGTGTGTATGTGCGTCCCCGTGCGTGCACGAGCGCTTCGGTGGCAGAGGGAGAGAAGGATGGAGAGAGAGAGGGGGAGAAGAAGATGATATGTAACCTTCTATATACCAGATGCCGTACATAGCTAATATTTGATAGTTAGTTATTTAGAATGCGACCAGAGATCCGCTCATTCGCCTTTGATCAACTCCTCGCCTTTCTTTTTTTCCGCCCGTGGGCAGAAGGAGGACTGTGTGGCTTCACATTCTCTATCATAGGCCGGATTTTTTTTCTCTTTTTAGGTGAACATCGATTGGTTTTGTCATTTTATTTGCTTATTTGAGCTAGCGTTTGTTTGGATTTTTTTTTTTTCACCAAGAATCGTTCCGATCGTTAGAAAATTTTCCCCCCGTCCTCTCCTCATGTTATTTGGACGGAGGTGGAGAGGAAAGGGACCCGACAGTTTCAACACAGTTTCGGGGTGAGTGAGAAACCGTTATGATAAAGATAGTTTTTATGTTTGTGTTATTTCCGATTTCAAGATGGAAACTCTCCTTTTTTTTAAAATGGAAATTCTGCATGGATTGATTTTAATCAATGATGTGGTAGATGATTTTTTTTTCTCCCCCTTGCGATGGAAATTGCGCAGTGGTCGTCCTCCACGGATAGTTTTGCAAACAACTCTAACATCTATGTTTCATATTTGCTGTTATTAGTCATTCCAAAGCAAAAAAATAACACATGCATACATAACACATCTGTATGCAGAACAAACATCAACAGGCCTACTGAGTCAGTTATGTATTTACTGTTTTTTGTTTGTGCTGTATAAAACAGAAGCCGTCCTTTTCTTCTCCCCCTCAGATGACACCTCAAACTGGCACCACACTCGAGTGAGCTGGGGCACCCTCTCCCAGGAAAAATGTATATCTGGATCCTAAAAATAATCCTTCTGATTGCATCATCTCCGAGGCTGGTTGAGATGTATGACGGTTATGGGGAGATCTGCCGGAACCTCTGCACCTGCGAGGAGAAGGAAGGGGTCCTGACGGTGAGCTGCGAGAACCGGGGGATCATCAGGCTTGCGGAGATCAGCCCGGTCCGTTTCCCCGCCTACCACCTCCTGCTCACCGGGAACCTCCTGAAGAAGCTGTCCGTCAATGACTTCATCAACTACACCGGGGTGACCATCCTCCATTTGGGGAACAATGACATCTCTGAGATCGAGTCGGGTGCCTTCAACGGACTCCAGGGATTAAAACGGTTGCACCTGAACAATAATAAGATTGATATTTTGAGGGATGACACCTTCGCCGGGCTGGAGAGTTTGGAATACCTACAGATTGACTACAACTACATCAGTATGATCGAGCCCAATGCCTTGAGCAAACTCCATCATCTAACAGTGATGATTTTGAATGACAACTTGCTCTCCGCCCTCCCCCCAAACATCTTCCGGAATGTTCCTCTCACGCATCTGGACCTGAGGGGGAACCGTTTAAAGATGTTCCCCTACATCAGCCTCCTGGAGCACATGGACAAGGTGGTGGAGTTACAGCTGGAGGAGAACCCGTGGAACTGCTCCTGCGAGCTCATCCCTCTCAAGTCGTGGCTGGAGAGCATCGCCTACACAGCCCTGGTGGGGGAGGTGGTGTGCGAGACGCCATTCAGGCTCCACGGCAGGGACCTGGACGAGGTGTCCAAGCTGGAGCTTTGCCCCCGAAGACCCACGGAAGACACGGTGAGGCCCGTGCCGCCCAGCAGCACCAATGGATACTATCAGACCACGCCAGCCGCCGTCACCACCTCCGCCACGTCGTCGGCTGTTTTCAGGTCTTCTTCCAGGCCCACCAAGGGCACGAGGCAGTTCAACAGAACGAGGTTAAAGCCCACCTCTCGACTGCCTGGCGGTAACCCATACAACTATGGCCCCATCATTGCTTTTCAGACCAAATCTCCTGTGCCTTTGGACTGCCCCACTGCCTGCACGTGCAATCTGCAGATTTCTGAAATTGGGTTAAATGTAAACTGCCAAGAGAGAAAGATTGAGAAGCATATCTGACCTGAAACCGAAGCCATACAACCCTAAAAAGATGTATCTGACTGGAAATTACATCCCCGTGGTGCGGAGATCAGATTTCGTGGATGCCACTGGATTGGATTTGCTTCACCTGGGAAACAACAGGATAACTCTGATCCATGACCGAGCTTTTGGGGATTTAAACAACCTGCGTAGGCTGTATTTAAATGGTAATCTCATGGACAGGCTTACAGGGGAGATGTTTTTTGGCTTGCAGAATCTTGCAGTATCTTTATTTAGAGTACAACAAAATCAAGGAGGTGGACGCCGGCACTTTCCGCTACCTTCCTAATCTTCAGTTGCTTTTCCTCAACAACAACCTCCTTAAAACTCTACCGACGGGCATCTTTTCCAGCCTCTCTCTTTCCAGGCTTAATCTGCGCAACAACAACTTCCAGAATCTCCCCGTGAGCGGCGTTTTGGACCAGCTGAAGCTGCTGGTGCAGATAGACCTGTTCGAAAACCCCTGGGACTGCTCCTGCGACATCGTGGGGATGAAGATATGGATGGAGCAGCTCAGCGCGGGCACCGTGGTCAACGAGGTCATCTGCGAGACGCCTAAACGCCACACGGGGATGGACCTGCGTTCGATCCAGTCGGAGCAGCTTTGCCCGGACTACTCCGACGCCTACGTCCTGCCGACTCTCCCGACAAAGGAACCCATGGACGACCACGCCGTCACCACGAACGCCCCCCAAAAGGTCAACCCCCTCAGCAGCACGGTCCCCCTTTCCGTCCTCATCCTCAGCCTTCTCCTTGTGTTCATCATGTCCGTCTTCGTGGCCGCGGGGCTCTTCGTCGTGGTCATGAAAAGGCGCAAAAGGTCGCAGAGCGACCGCACGAGCACCAACAATTCCGACGTCAGCTCTTTCAACTTGCAGTACAGCCTCTACAGCAACCGTTCGGGCCCGAAAGGTCAAAGCCCCCGCCGGTCACGTCTACGAGTACATCCCCCATCCCATGGGCCACATGTGCAAAAACCCCATTTACAGATCACGGGAAGGGAACACGGTGGAGGATTACCGCGACCTGCACGAGCTGAAGGTCACGTATAGGAGTACCCCGGACGAGGAGAGGGACCGGAGCCCCACGTACAGCGTTAGCACTATCGAGCCCCGCGAAAACCCCTCCCCCGTCCAGGATGCCGATCATTTCTTCAGAGGCATCCTCGAACCCGATAAGCAGTCCCCTCACCAGCCCATCCCCTCCATCCCGGCGGGCGCCAACTTAGAGTACAAGTACACTGGGCCCGTTTCGTACACGTACAACCCAAATTTTGATGTCAGACGTCAGTTTTTGCACCCGGAGAGGATAAGAGAAACGGTGCTGTACAGCACAGCCCCCAGTACTGTTTACGTGGAGCCCAACAGGAATGAGTACTTGGAGCTAAAAGCTAAACTGCAGTCTGAGCCCGATTACCTCGAAGTTCTCGAGAAACAGACCACCTTTAGCCAGTTTTGAGCAACAGAGTCACTAATGTAAAGAAGCATTTTTCTCTCTTAATCCTCCCTGAAACAGCGGGCTCAGTTTCTAGGGTGCCTTGGCACAAAAAATACAAACAAGCAGAAGCGGAGGAGTCGAGACGGGGTGTGCCGAACATTCTTATTCTTAATTCTGAAACATGACATTGCAGGAATGGATACAGCTTTCTGAATCATGGATGAACAAAATGGCTAACTGATGATGCAAATTTTATTTTTCTATGGTGAAGATCGAATAAACACACAAAAATGTAAGTGTACAGGTAAATCCTTCTCAACTTCATTTTCAGGAATATAACCATACATGAAAAAGGTATATTGTGAATCAGAAAAAAAAAAAAAAAAAAAGAAAAAGAAATGTTGGACAAAAACCCACTGTACAGCAGATCATCAAAACTGTGTAGGACTATTTTCTGCTGTAGTCTGTAAGTAAATATTTATTGCTATAATCTGCCATGTCTTTTCAAAAAACGTTTGATTCTACATCGATATTCCGTGTGTCATCATAATCCATGATCCTCCGGATGGGCTTACGTTTGTAGTTTCATTTCCTGTAGCTCTGCATTGTAAAAGTGGCTTTTTTTGAAAAGTGGCACCCCCCCCCATCCCCCACCCCACCCCCGCCACCCCCCCCCAACAATGTTCAAAACAGACTGCGTCATTTGAAGAAGATGAGGAAAAAAACAAACAAACAAACAAACAAAAAAAAGTCTTTGTATGCTTTCTGCACTTTTTGGAAATGGAAGGCCACTTCGCCTTCAGTGAGCTCTCATAAAGAAGATTATTATATTAAAAATGAATATGGGTATTCATTCTTAATATGTAGAACTGATATGTTATGAACAACGAAATTCAACAAAAGGATATTTGGAGTATTCATCATGTTGTGTAATACTGCTATTTTAATCAATGTACCACCTATTTTTATACAAGCGTTGGCAGATTCTCTATCCCTTATTAGTTTTTTTGTTCTGATTGCTTTGCACTTATTGCACTATATTGACCAAACTATGTTATTGTCATCAAAATAAACATGATGTCAGGTTCACGTAAGTTTCTCATGAGGAAGCCTGATGCTGCTGGTGGTCATATGAAGGATTTGGGTTTTTTTTTTTACACTAGAAACAAGAACTGGCTATGCATCGGACTCAATCAAATCTGCTAAAAGATACAGTGGCAGCTGGTGTCTCGGAGAGGATTGGAATCAATGGGATCCAATCAATGAGCATTATCCCTTTGCAGTTATGCCATGACAACTGCATCCACATTACCGCCTGACAAACTACAAGGAGGTCGTTTATATAAACATCATCGGAGCTAACTCCAACAAAGGCGATGGAGTATAAACTTTGACGGTGATTAAGATGCACAGCTAGATTAAGGGTTTCTAATCCAGCTTTAATTGGTTTGATGTGCAAACACAGTCCAGATATGTTCCTTTATGGAAATTAAATTAAGACAATATGTTCAAAGGCTTCATTTTATGATTGTTTTTTTTTTTCTTTTGGTAACTTGACCCACTTAAATGCTAAGCAGGTCGATAAAAATGCAAGGGGTGCACTGTGCCTCCATTTTCAGTGTGCAGTGAGCATCACCATTTAGGAATTCAATGTCCCCTAGCAGAGACAGACGGCATCTTTCTGCAGTGGAAAATCTGCTGCTTAAAGCTTGACTCACAGGGAATTATTTGGATTATCTTGAATTTATAATTGCTACTGCTCTGTCTGCAAAGATCATATATATATATATTTATATATATATATACAGTCATGGAAAAAATTATTAGACCACCCTTGTTTTCTTCAGTTTCTTGTTCATTTTAATGCCTGGTACAACTAAAGGTACATTTGTTTGGACAAACATAACGATAACCACAAAGATTGCTCATAGGAGTTTTATTTAAGAGCTGATATCTTACCATTCTCCATTGTTTTCTTGATTATAACCTAAATCACTTAAGTTTTTACATCAATAGCTATGGCGTTGTACTGCCAAAAACACTGCTTTTATGCATTCAGTGTTTTCTTTTCTGTCTGTTTTAGTCACATGATGACATTTAGTGGTACCAGGTATTAAAACGAACAAGAAACTGAAGAAAAAATGGTGGTCTAATAATTTTTTCCATGACTGTATATATAATTTTTGCTCGGTGTTTAGGGGGTTGCCAGCTGCTCTCCTCAAAAACTGAAACGCTCTGGGATCCTCGGCCTTTTCCCAGATCTTTTCATAGAAGCTGGGATCGAGAGCAGAAGGCACCATTTGGGAGATGAAGAGTACTGGAACCGAGTGTAACTGTGGATGTGTCATACGTGTAGCTGGGGACGTGAATCATAGCCAAGAAGTGTGTGCAGTGGCCTGTGGGGTGGCAGGGTTCTGACATTTTTTGAACATTCTTGGTTTTTCTGTTTCCTGTGTTTTCTTTTTGAGGGGGGAAAGAGAGAAAGCTTTCTGAGTAGCACCTGAGCAGTGCAAATGTTTAAAATGTAGCGCAGATGGCAATGTGGTGTTTGTTATTACTGTTTAATTTTCTAGTTTGCCATATTTTTAGGATGATTCAACTACGAACACACGGGACAAAATGCTTGAGCACAATTGCGTAATCAATTACTGAATCATGTGTTCCAAATGGGCTTGTTGTAGCTGTACTTGTGTGTATGAAGATGTCTCCCAGACGCACTGTTGGGAGGTTTATCTCAGTGCACTCTGTCCCAGCGGCATGGCTGCAGGAGGTTATGGTTTGAGGTCTGTGCAGCTCGGAAGACCACTGCCTGTTAAAATAATGCCTTTAATCAGCCAATGGGCTCTTAAGGTCTTAAAACAAATGGAAGGTACAAGCAGTTTACTCTTATGGATTATTCCATTTACTTCCTTTTACATGTTCACTCCATCAGCTACATTAAGTTTTCAGGAAACAAAGGTTGCGTGTGCAATTTTCAATCAGAAAACCTCCACAAAAAAACCTACATTTTGCCAATCAATAGTCATTTTGAAGTTTTATTCTGGTTTGAGCTTGAAAGCAAGAGTGAGCATGGGGCCCTTCCGGCCCAAAAACACCTAGAAAATTATTCAATCCAAAAATCTTTTATTTTGGATAACAGAAGTGCACAATAATACAAAATAACATAACAAACACAACTGAAATGTGCAAAGTCTCAATATTAAGATCTGTTTGGAATAATTAATGAACAGCCAACTTCACTTTACCTGATAATATTTTTGATTAATGTGACATTTCAGAAAATTTAAGGAGACTTATGAAATCACCCTCTTCCAAATACAAATCAGTTACTGATTAGCTTACTGTTAATTACTGTTTAAATAAGCTAAGCTAAGGTGCAGTAAACATGTCATGTGCAGTTGTGCTTCCTGAGACTACAGACTGGGACAAAGTGGCATCACAACTTTTTTTTAAATAATGTCAGCTTATACACCTTTGAACTTACCACTTTCCCATCTTCTTTTTTCTTCATCTTTTTTTTTTTTTGCGTGTCCTGATAGATACACTCACTTCATTTTTCTTGTATCAAGTTTGAAGGACTGCAGAAAGCCGGCCACGGGCAGTCGGGGCCTCATTAGGGGGGTTCCAAACGTGTCGCTGCAGTGTCTATGGAGGTTTCAGGTTGTGTCATTGATATGGATCGATATTGGTCGCGTCTCGGGGGGTCCCTTAACACACGAGGCAGTGACAGGGGCCCTATGCGAAATGCGAGGGGGGTTTCAACATATCGTCGTTGCAGTGTTTGAAACAGTTCAGTCATTTTGTCATTGACAAAAGGACCAATGTCACCGCTGTCCTGGGGCCCCTTCCAGCTCGGAGCCCTAGGCAATTGCCTAGTATCTGGCATCTCTGGTGACAACCAACTCAAAACTTTCGAGTACCTTGTCACTTTTTTTGTTCGGGGCCTCCTCAGCCTGAAAGAACTTAGGTTGTGACATCACAGACCAAGATTAGAGTAAAATTGCATCTTTTCCACCTTTAACCCCTTCCTGACCTCAACTTATTTTTGAGATTCCTGCATGAAAATGTTGTGCATAATTTAAAATGATCATAACTCAGCTACAACAAAGATGTATTCTCTTCTATCTCTAGAAGTGCTTGACTCCATGCCCCCCAAAACTAGCTGCTAATAACAGAGTTGAAAATAGATATGGCTAAAAAGGGAGCTTTTGTATGCATTTATTCAGTGTTTTGGCACGAAACCTAACAGATATTTCATTTATTCCTCAGGAAAAAGGGTATAATATGTCTCCTTTAAAACAACGGGGGAAAGTTGAAATGTTGCAGACGGTGTTGCCTCATGCTGCGCTACAATACCCATCATTTTTGGCTAAATCCACCGTCCAGAATCTGATGCAACAGAGGGCATCGTGCAGGTGCAGGCGGACAACACACAGCTCGCTCTGCATGCAGCTCAGACGGGAGCGGCGCCGCTCGCTCTCAGCTCCGAGCTCCTCGTGGACAAAGAGACAGTGATGGGCAACCCGCATTACGGGGTCCTCTAACGCTTTCTGCTTTCATGCCACTTGAGAGTTAATCGATGTGCAAGCAGAGTGGGACAGCGCATGAAACTCTTCCAAGCTGTATGAAGTGTTGGCTCGTCGCTCTGCTATTTTCAGTGCATGGGGGTTCAAAACTTGCCAGGCAATTATTGTAGCAGTGTTCTTAAAATACCGGGCTAATTAAAAACTTTTTTTTCCTGGATTTGATTTGCCAGAATTTGCCAAGAATCACATTTCATGGCTTTTGAGATGCTGTTGGCAGATATTTGTGTTTATGGTAAATAAAAGCAGCTTGAGGCCACACATGACAGGGCCGTATGAATCACATCAAGGGCCTGGGGGCAAATGTAAGCTTAGGGTCCCCCCTTTTTTTTTTTTTTTTTTTTGCTGTGGATTTATCATGCCTTTTTTTTAATATCTATCAGATGCAACTGAAACATTAACAGCCCTGATTGTTTGTGATGATTTCATCAAAAGGAGTGTTGGTATTTCATTAGATTTGGGTTTTGCCACTCCTGTTGTATTTAGGGCTTTAGCATAAGGAAAACATCTTGATGTTCTTACGCCTTCCAAAAGAAAATCACAAAAGAACTTTTGATATTTTTAGCTCACAGGTCCTCCTGTAGACATGGAGGTTATGTTGCTTTTACACCACCATTTATTTTGCTGCTAAAAAATATTGCTTTCTTGTGCACATTATTGAGCAGATTTAATTAAAGATTTCAGTTAATCAGACATTGAGTTTTGGGGCTTCGGGGGGCCTCTAATCGGTAGGAAACGTGGTTCAAGCCTTGCTCGTTCATCATGACAGTATTTCGAGAAAAAGTTTCAGTAAATGAAAAAAAAAGGGCCCATAATGCATTTAACAGATGTTTTGGTTTAAAAGGACAACATTCCTTCATTTATTTGTTGTTTGTATCTTAAAGAGACGAGAAAATGAATATGGATATCACACTGTTCCTTGTAAAGTTAGAATAATTTTGTTTTCAGAGAAGCTGTCTGTCAAAAAGGAAATCATATTGTCACAATCATTTCATGAGAATCGGCAAGAAAATGTTTTTACCCAACTTAATGGACAATAGTGTATTAAAACCTTGATAAAACAACAATGAGAGCAGGACTTACATCTTGCATGATATAGATGTTTTTTTTGTTTTTTTTTTAACATTGCAGAATAGTTCCTCAGTCTAAAGAGCTAAAACAACTGCCATTACCTATTTAGTTGAAGGCAATTTTCAAAAACGTATTTTTGATGCAAACATTTGCTCCTTCTGTGTCGTATTTTAAGATTGTTTTTAAGATTTGTATTAGAGTTTAAATGAATAACTTATAATGATGAAAACATTAGCTTTTTTTTTTGGAGCCCTAAACCATCCTGTAAAGCGTAATTCATCTGACAATTGAGGTGAAGAGTTAGTTGGACACTTGGAATATCCCATCAGGCACCACAACCCCATGGATAAACGATAATGAGGCTAATATGCGTCCAACTGCTGTATGCAACGGCACACTGAGTGGGTGGACATTTTCCATGTGTTCAGGTGATGCCTCACATACCCCTTCCCCCCCCGTTCCCACCAAAGTTGCCCGGTCCTCAGAGCCGCCTCACTTCCCTCCTGCCACCCGGTCTCCATGATGATGTGAGCAATTGAGTTCAAGGAGATCTGGGTAATTGAGAGGGCAGGGATGGCATCTGACAGGCACCGATGGCTCCAATGATTACTTTAATCAGAGTGGTTAATGGAATTCCTTCAGGCATGTAGAAATGCTCAAATGTTCATCAGCACTCAACCGATTTTTACCCCTCCCCCCCCTTCCAACACTGACATCTCTTCTTCTGGCTCACGTTGCTGTAATTACTGATCAGTTTTCTTCACTCCTCGCGCCTTCACTTTCTGTGTGGCCCTCGGCATCCGCACCGTTTGGTCCTGAATCCAGAAGGGGGAATTACTTTTGTGTGAGGCCACTGGGATGTTTTATGGTCAAGATGCATTATGGATGAAGGGTTTTAACATGAAATGTCATGGCAAATCTCTTAACATCCAAAGGGACAGTCAAGGACTCAAACACAGTAAAATCTGTACAAAGGAAAGCTTGCGCTCAAATAAATGGAGCACTTTATGTTTGAGTGTAATGGAGGTATTTTCTGCTAATAGCAGAAAAAAGAAACATGTTCTTTTTTTAATCCAGAAAGTGCCTTGTATTTCCTGCAGATGTCATTCTATCGTTTTCACTGGTGCTTCCTCAACTTTCTCCCCTAATCAGCTTTCTCATACTCCCACTGGCTCTGAGGAAACACGTTCTTGTCTGGATCCACGCAGTGATCCCATCTGTCATATTTGCTGCTTTAAATGCAATATATTTAGCTTCTAATAGACTATTTACCCCCTTTGGAAAGATGTGACTGCGAGCTCAGCTAACACGTGGAGATGACACGAGGTTCTCTTGCCACTGATGGAAACTAGTGCATTTCCTGACGCACTGAACTCCAGTCTAATTTTGAGTTATGCTTGTTTGACATCTTTACCCACTTTATAGTTTAAAAAAAACAACGAAATCTGGACTCCTTAAGTAAAATTTGATCAAGATTAGCATAAAATGAGTGCACAAATGTGCTGCTGTTGGAGGTTAAAATTGCCCAACTACCGAACAGTTGCATGAAATGCTTCACTAACCACAACCCATCCAGACAACATGCCCATGTGGGGCCCCCACTAGGATTAAAAGTAAGCTTTTTTGGGATGGAGTAGGCTTGGGCTTGAAACGGGTAAATGGCACGGGTCCCATATGATTTCAGTTTAGTTGACCCCAAATGGAAGCCTATGTGGGCCAAATATCTTGGGGCCAATAAGGGATAAAGATGGGCTAAATTAGGATTTGAGTGGGTGTAATCTTAAGATTTTTGGTAGATCTTACTTACAAGTAATATACATATATATGGTGTTCTAGTGAGACAATCAATCGGCAGTTAAACGATACATTGACTACGACAGAGTTGCTAAGGGGATTCATTCTCCAAGTTGTATACAAGTTTAGAGGTCATTCACTCACATAACAGAATTGCAAGGTGCTCGGTAATGTCAATTTGTCAGTAAGAGACAGCCATCTTTAAACCATCACATGTGCACAGGAGGACCTTGAGATAATTCTACAGACGCCTACATGTCAAAACTTAGTGACTTGATGGAGCCTAAATGATAATCAGAAGCAATGGCCCTCAACAGGTCCGAATCTAGTAGAAAAGTCACGTACTTATGAATCAGCATTATATAATAAGGCCCCAAAATGCAGTTTTCATACAACTGTGGGTCTTATATTCATTTGGTTAGTCAATTAATCACTTAGGCTCCACCTAAAGACTGACAAATCCCATCTAGAGTCCATATGGGCGAACAAAACCAAAAAACAGCTGGACCCATGTATTATCATTCTACTTTCATTTTTTAGTACATTTTTTCTACACGTACTTTTGGTCTTTATTTGATAAGCCTATTTCTACTCCGTGGTGTTCCTGACCACAAAAACATTTTAATTTAATTATATTTTTCATAACACTCATTTTCTTCATTGAAAGCAAAACGTGAAAATTGCTCGAACGACAGTAAAAGGCTTTTAGTCGTGCTTAAAAAAAAATTGACACCCTATAGATCAAAAGCTTTTAAAGCAAAAATGTTCCGCAAGCGATTCAATGATATTAAATATAACCCTGCATGCTTTATGTGACACAAAACAGCGCTACCTCCCGCGTTGCTGATTTCCTCTTTGATATACTGCCATAGATAAAAATAATGAAATCCTTTTTTATCCTGCTGTTAGTATTAGCTGGATGTTTTTTTTCCACCTCTCCATCTAATATGAATTGGGGATAGTGAAGTTGATATAAAAATGGAAGTCCTAACTGAAAAAAATGGATAGCAATTATGCTGGGAGCGATCATTTTTGGTCCACAGCGTTCTATTTTCAGCTAAACTGGGAAAAATTATGGTATAAGCTGACATGCGTATGTTATTTATGTATTTATTTTTTTATGTGTGATCAAAAGGTTTTAAATAGCATCCATCAGTGACTCTGTAGATCTGAAAAAAGGTTTAATATGATATCAAATGTTTTTATTTGATCTTTTTTAGATATATTTTCTCATTTACCTTGCTCTCCGTTTGGGCTCCCTCCTGGTAGCCTGGTTGTATTCATCAGGCCTCCCGTTTTCTTTGTTTGTTTACGGCGGCTGCACCCGCTGATCCGGAGCCGCAGTAACCCTGTCGTTTGATAAATGGCAACCATAGCATTACTGACTCCCCAGCCGAGCCCCGTGACGCCCGGCCAAAAAAACAACAGGTTGATGTATGGCTTCCTTCAGAGTGTCAAGCCGTTTCACTTGAGCCCGTCCAGCCACGGCGCTTCCACTCGTGTCTGCGTGGACTTGGAATCGTGGCCCTTCTCGCCCGCTTCATCATAGATGCAAGGCATCGATGAGGCATGACGTATTTGAGACATTATTGTTTGGAAATTTTCTTGTGCAAATCAAAAGCTGAGTGCACTGCAGTCAGATCAAGGGAATGTTTTTTGTTCTTTAATTCAGCTCAGGTTGAGAAGTCTGTTTAAATTGAGGCCAAGATATATATTTTTTTTTTAGGTAGACAAAATTTATCATGTCTGTGACATGATTAGCTCAAAATGCCAGATAGAGACTAGAAAATCTCCCTTTCCTATCACGCCTTCACATCTCTGTTTACAGCAGCCAGTGTTAGAGAGTTGAATCCGCTATTTAACTCAAATCAGATCCTTCTCAGAACCAAACTCAACCCTTCTCTGTAGGGTGGGTATCCATTCAGATCAGTCTTACAACAGTATTACAACAGTTAGAACAGCTAATAGAGCCTTGTGTAAAATTTTATAGGAATCATGTGGGGAAAGTTGAATATTTCTACTCCAATCTGGGTCTGTGATGTCACAGTACCATTCCATTTACATGGGATGTTTTATTCCTCTTTAATTCAGAATTAAGGTTAAATCCGATTTAAAATGATTAAAAATTACCATGTAAATATCTAATTCTGAATGAATATGTCCATTCGGAATTAAACTTAATTCCGAAGTAAGTGGCTGGTTTATTCTGATTTTAATTCAGAATAGAATAATTCTGAGGTCATGTATACACTCATACACTTTAAATTAATTCCGGTCTTTCTGCGCATGCTCGTTCTGATGACGCTTATATTATGCGCTGGGCTTTTTTCAAAACAAAGTTTCAAGATGGCAGCACGCAGTAAACGGTGGTCAAGAGCAGAGACGATTTATTTAATAAATAACTTGGAGGAACTGGAAATAATTAAAAGAACAGATGGCAGGAAACATAAAAATTGTCAGCTTTTCAAAGTTGTAGCGGCCAGGTTAAATGAAGGAGGTTTCGCAGATAGAGACGCCACACAGGTCAAAAATAAGTGGAATGTTGTTGCTAATCGAGTTGTTGCTAAGTTTGTATTCTTCCGGTAGACGTAAAGACGTCCGCCCCCCCTATCCAATCAGAACCCTTCCCAACCCCCAGACCTTAAGCGGAATTGGATAAAGCCGAACAAACGTGTTTTTCATGTAAACCTCAATTCGGAATTAATATTTCCATGTAAACTCGAGGGAAAATAGTTTAATTCTGAATTATTTAATTCGGAATAATTAATTCTGAATTAAAAAACATCATGTAACCATGGCCATTGCAAATCTGAATGGCTCCCCAGTCGAGGAACGTTCAGGCCTCGGCCACCACCAGGAAAAGTGACAGGATTGTTTTATGTTGGAGTTTTTGAGTCCATTGAAACATTGAACAAATAATCTCAAGCTCAAAAAAAAAGGTGACCCTTTAAGATAAAAATAAAATACTCTGCATTTCCCAGGGCGTTTCTAATCAGGCTTTGCTTGGTAAACAGTCCTTGTGGGATTTCTTTGTAGTCCAAGTGCGCTAATCTTCATGTATAAAAGTCACTGTGGGGCCTCTTTAAGTCAGCTGTATATCAAGTTGTGGCGAAATGTCACTTCTGATAGAAACTGCATAATTCCCACCTTGTAATTACCTTCTTTCAAGCTCACAAGAGGGCTGCACATCTCCTCCACCAGTGATTGCTTTTCTTTGAAAGTCTTCATGCTATGTAGAACATATTATTCGCCCCTCAGGTTCACTCAGCTATCTTCAAAGAGAAAAATGTGTTTACTTCGTCTGAGTTTGGGTTACAATTATACTGTATTGTCATTGTAAAATTCGGTTCTTCCGAGGTGTATGTATGTTTCCAAGGGTGATAGCTTGAACGGGTGAGATAAGGCCCGTGTGTGGGCAGCCTACGTCTTTGTGCGTTTGCAGTGCATCCAAATGCGTTCGGCTTTATTGTAAAATTCCACTTCCTGGCTCTCCTTTCCTCCGCTCCATCTACATCCTCTGTTCCCTCTCCATCCTGTCCCCATTTTGTTTCCGTCTCCGTGGCTTTGAATGTGCGAAGAGGAGGCTGCAGAAACGGGGGCCTCGCTAAAGGAATTAGACTGTGCGCTGGGAGATCACTCAGATAATGAAATGGTGGGAGGTAGAAAAACTAATTTTCTCACTTGTGAGGGAGAGAGACATACTAATGTGGCCATTGAAAGCAGCGCTGAATAGCAGTGACAAGAAAGAAAGAGACAATTGCAGAATCTAACGGTGTTATTTGATTTCGGCTCGTGACAGGTGGACGTGCTAAAAAGATGAGGTTCGGCGGCAGCTTTAACTGTCCACAATGGACTTGTCACGCTGGAAAAAAAAAAATGTTTCGAAACTGTGTCGTTCTTGCAGTGCGCGGGTGACATGCGGTGCGCTCGTGTTTGGACAATGGCGAGGCTGAACTTGGCAGTGTGGGTGTGCTTGTTGAAAAATGGCTCCCGTGGAGGGGCTCTCACAGCTCCTGCAGCATCACTGACGTCAGCCACTCGTGATGTTCTCCGTGTACCTGCGAATGTGAGCGCGCGTGTGGTGTGTAGGCATAAAAAGGAAGAGACAAGTGTATGAAGAGGTGAACAGTGAGCATAAAAACAAACAGAAGTGATGCAACGTGGAGCCCTTATTCAATCATGAGACATCCACTTTTAGCAGTGCAATCTGACTTGCATTTTTCAGGGAATATTTAAAATGATGGGAGCAGAGGTGGCAATTTAGTGTTTCTGCTGTAATATATTTGAAAAATCTGTTTTTTTTGCAGGTTATGACAGTGGGATATCTGCAGATGTAATTTTACAGTATCTATCAGCATTTTATGCGTGCATGTGATTAAGCTCCGTAACCTCCTCTGCAGCCTTACATGCACCTCCCAAACCGCAACCAGCAAATGTATTTGCTCTGCTTGATTGCATTCTATTTCTATTTATACATTTACTGCTGCTTCTTTTTTTTCCTTTTTTGTTCACATTGAAAATATAGATTGCTTCAGCGTCAATAAAAGTTAGCCTGGCCATCAATCCTAATATTTTTCCTCTTCGACCGCCTGTTGGTTCGGGTCCAACAGTACCGCAGAACAAACAGTTTCTCTGATTGGTTGTCTGTTTACTGAGGGGCGACCTGAGACAAAGTGTGTGACGTCGTCCGGAGCGACAGCCAGACAGTTATCAATAAAGACACCCAGAATAGCATGCAGTGTTATCGGCTGATCAAAAGTGTTATTAGCAATTCTGCAGCCATCTCAGCTGTTTAAAATAGTCCACCCCCGCCCCATTGCAAATAGCTTATGTTTTATTTTTTATTTTGTAGACCCACTGAGACTCTCAGATCTAAGATAAAATAGAATAGAATAAATAACATAAAATGTGATGTTGTGTACTGATGAAAATGGTTGTAAATGGGAGGGGCACCAGATGCATTTCAAGCACAGCACTGCAGGCTACAGCGCTGCAGATGACAACAACAACAGATAACACAAAACAAAGAGAAAAAGATAAAAACCTGTGCTGCCATCTGCTATTTAGTGGTGTAATTAAAGAGTGACACAACAAGAATGACTAAGAATAAACACTAACTCGAACAAAAATCCTATATGCAGGCATTGCGCATTGCTGCTATGTAAAAGCATAAATCACTTTTTGCTACGTATCTAAAAAGAATTACAAAGTTATAAAGAGTTATGAAGGGAAGAGATGGCAAGACAATAAGAGAGATAAATTATAGAATAAAGAATTTAAGGAACACTGAATTCCATTGCCAAGGAACAAATACACAAATAAATAAATAAAAACAAAGAAACAGATGCCGGACTGGATATACTGACCCGGATGAACTGCGCTTGATGCTGCTATGTTTTTGGCAGATCGGAAGCATTTTAGGTGGGTGGAAGAGGACATCTTAAAAAGCTTGAAAGGAAGGCAAATTGGCCTCTTTCCTTGCTTTTTGAAAAAATGTTCCTTCTTTTTTAATATATAGCAAAGCTATAAAGAATTTAATATAAAAGAAGGAAAATGTATTACCCTCTGTGAATATAAACAGAAGCGTGTTGACAGAGACTATAAAATTACACAAAAACTACAGTTATCCCTCTGCCATAACCTGTAATAAACATCTGCTCTGTGCTTGAGAGCATATATTTTCTTTTCTTTTTGTTTTTCATGTATTCCAGCTCTTATAAGGCAACCTTGTTACTTTCACCGGGGCCTTCTGTGTCTGAAAATATGTTACTCAGTGAGCCGTTCAGATTTGCAGGACACTGTTACATCACAGTGTGACCTCATAGTAGAATTATCCAACCTATCCGTTTTTATCTCCACCCACATCTTCAAATCATGTTGCACTGGCTGTACCTCAGAAGTGGGGAATGAATTACTCATGCTTACGTGAATGCTTTGTTATTAACAGCAAGTTCTCATCAGGATTTATACATTATTGTTCGTAAGGAAAAAAAGAACCAATAAAGCTCTGCCATTCCTTTGTCAAATGTTTTATATCGTGACTATGGATGCCAGTTCCTTCTTGTGGGTTTCTTTAATGTATTTTAAATATTCATCTTTAATACAATTTTAATTGCGTCTCAAAAGAGGGGAGAAAAGCCATTCATTTCCTTGTTTCTTGCCGTTGAGAGGCAACAGGCCCGACAGGATCGTTCAACTTCAGTAAAATCTATCTACATTACAGTTTCACGTCGTGCCTGTCTGGGTTTGACGCCTTGATTGGCTCAGTTCTGAACTGCGGCATGAAGCACTTTAGTGCAGATGAAGGATTATCAGATGATGGTCATTCCGTTTTCCAATATACAGTTATCTTTTTCTGATCTTTTTTGTGCTGCAGCTTCAAGAAGTGGTTTGGTTGAACTGGTTGTAAGTCAGATGTTTGATTTTTTTTTTCTTTATTTTTTTGTGTGTATGTGCATGTGTGTGTTAGCCTTCCAGTGCTGTGCTACAGATGAATTCACAATATAAAACTTTTTGACTGATTAAGTGTTGCACTTATATGCGGCAGCTCTTTATGCTAGCCTCTAAAAATGCTAATATAACACAGAGTGAACCACCAGTGAAGCTTGAAGGCTATCAAGCTAGCACTGCTTCCTACTGTGGTCTTTTACTGCAAGAGATTATACCTAAAATGAATAATAATAATAATATCAACTGTCTGTAGAAGAGAGAAATTGAAAAATAAATAGCTGGGTTTGTTGTCTGCTAGCATGAATCATCATGCTAGCTGTTGTGTGCTCTCTCATATAATCTTTTCAGTTGGTTATTTAAGTTTTCATGATAGCACAAAGCTGTATGGTTTTCAAAGGGATACACTCATGGGAAAAGACAGGTAGACTGGAGTTGCTCACATCATCCCTGTACAGAAGATAAAAGACATGTTTGAATAGAGAGATGCTATGCTATATCTCTGGTCTATGACCAAATAATGTCAGACATTGACTTGTCGACTGAGTGTAAGATCTGCTAATTAACAAACGGGTGTCTTGCCAAAATCTGATTAATTGCAAAAATGATTTTTTTTTGGCCCACTTTAATAAAGTCAACCAACAGGACTTTGAAGGTAATTCAGCTGTGTGATCATATTCTGGAATGGCAGTCGGTGGGTTTTGTCAATCACTTTTATTAAATATTTGATACAATCTTGGAACTTGCAGTGGACATATATCGTTATTTTTCTTTCCAAAGCTGAGTGGAAACTACTGACTGGGCTGAGATAGGATTTTAAAGGCTGGTTTTCAAGGATGTAAATGTAAAACAGGATTCTCGTTATTAGTTTAGCATCTTTGCATTCAAATGAAAGGAAACGAGAAAAACACATAATCTCAATTAGCCCAAAATTAAACTTGGGGTTGACATTAGGTTCCCATTTTCTAGTTTGAATCTCAGCAGGTTTTTTTTTTTTTCCCTTTAAATCAACATTAAGGTTAACCCACTAATTAATATCACTTTATAGTAGTTTAATCCTGACTCCACATCCTAAAACCGTTTGCTCTGAACAGACAGTCGTGGTTGAAAAAGTGAGCTTTTGTATCATTTTCTCTGTGGTTCTTGAACCACATGTGGTACAGACGCTTTCATAAAAACCTCTGGGGATAAAAAAAAAAGGTCACATGTCTTATTTTATGTGGTTGCAGCAACAATGGGTCTTCTTTATATTTGATTCAAGTTCACCTTTTTAATATCTTGTTATTATGTCCTTTTCCTCTTCTACTTTCAAGCATTACTTGGAGAAAAAAAAAGGGAAGATAAAAGGATTTCTGCATCTTGTCCTTGACAGTTCAATTTTTTGTGCTTAATGAATAGTTATTTTCCTGGTTCCTTTCCACACTCTTAAAAACCCTGGGCACAACCTGCTATAAACCATTCTTCACAGGGTACCGCAAATAATTAACCTCCAGATTCAGACAACAAATCCAGAGATTAAAAACCAGTCATTTTCTGAGAACAACCTTGCATTTCCACCCGGCAGCCCCGGGGTGGCTTTCCACACCTGATCCGGAGCCAGAAATGATGCAAACTGTAGAAACAAGACGGTGCTGCGTATTAGATCTCATTTGCCATGTTAAAGTGTGTTAACAGGAGGAATTACAACCAAATTAAACCACCAGAGATTCCCGACTCATCTAACCATCAAGACGTTATTATAGACTCCACGTAAATGTGTAAGGTATCATGGGAGGATGTGCTTATTGAATTATGCCAAAATTAACCCATTAGCAGGGAGGAATCAATCAGACTGGAGAGAGAGTCGCGGCTCCGCTCTGCGAGGCGTTTCATTCTGTCACAGACATTTTGAGGGACGCCATAAAGTCATTTTTTCTTACACCGTTACATGAAAAATGACTGTAAAAGCGACATAAATGTGTTTTATATGGTGACCTGTGGTAAAAACGCATTCCTCGGGTGCAAACAATTTCATCTTGTGGAGATATAGCCTTAACATGTGGGCCTCTGCCACATAAAAAAAACTCCTGTCCCTCTCTGTAAGAAATAAAGGAGGATTTAATTGGTCCGCTGTAAAAGGTCTGTCCATTTTTGCACTTGAGGTTGACATTCTCATTTTATACTTCCTTTGCTGCTAGCAATGTGAAATCCGGGGAATCCGGCTCTGTCAGCACTAACGACAGATAAGGACCACCATATGGGTCTTTGCAGAGGAAGATAGTATCTTTAGGTTTCCATGCTCAAAACTGGATTTTGTAGTATAAATTAGCAGTAAGCAAAACTATTGAAATAACTTCAACTCACCGACCAAAAATGGAGTGCATAACTAAACCCAAATGGCTCCCCTCCTTTCTGCTGACAGAATGTTAACTGCTAATGGCTCCACAATTGGGCAGTTTACAGCTGGCCAGTTTCTAATGTGATGCTAACAGTGGATGACCTCTGTGCTCTGTGAAGGATCCAATTTGCAAATGGAGCATGAGCAATATTTCAGTCAAAGTGGGCTCAAGTAAAAACCACGGAAAAAAAAAAAACAAAAAAACAGCAAAACAACTGTCACAAGCTCATTACCACATTGGGAAAAGAGTATCATGCAGTCAGTGGATTTTCCCCAGGTTAATATTTAAAAGGGTGCAAATATTCTAACAGCAAAAATAAATGTCATGAATAATGTATCGACTGACACAACCCACATCCCACAATAACAAAATGTAATGTTCCACTGTCGACGTGCTTAACCGGAGCCATTGCATTTATTCAGTCGCAGCGTAATGAAATTAATAATTCATATCAGGATAATTCCATACGACTGCTCCTCAGCCATTTGTGTGTTTCAGAAACCTGTTAATAGCTTTTAAATAGAAGTTGATTTCAAAAGAGGATAATGCTCGAATGATGTGGAAACTGAGGTCCCTGTAGGCTCCAACTTAATGTGAAAATTCAAATAATCAATTTGTGCCTCTGAGATTACTTATGTGCTAATAATTAAAGCCGAAAAAAGGCTGTTATAAACACAAGGCCCACCAAAGCTGCGGCGGTATCTCGGAGACCTAGTTTTTGATTACAGGTCTCACTTTTTCCACCTCCTGAAAGTATTCATTTTACATCTCCGGGAGACATTTTTAATGAGGAGAAGGAAAACAAAGGGGACGCTCGACGTCTGTACCGCTGGCTGGGGAAATTCATCAGGAGCTGGAGTTAAGTAAAGGAGGAAAATGGCTAAAGAAGGTGCCTGTTTTTGGTATTTTAAGAATCTATCTCCTGATTTTCTTCATGATACGACCACGTCTGTAGGGCTGCTTCTCCTCATAACTAAAACTATGTGCTGCTACTTCATCACAAAAATCCCCGGTGCAGCATACCAAAAAGGAACACATTTCAAACCCTGAGCAATTATATGGAGATGAAAGAAAAACACAAAAGCAGCTCAAGTCTTCTGCTAATTTCACCACTTCAAGAAAACCACATGCTCTTTTTAAAGTCTGTTGTCTGGTCTCATTTGAATGGTAACATAGAGGTCTGAGCTGATTTTCAAAATGTGTCTAAAAACAGTTGTATTCGGGTGGAATTAGTAAGCATCGTGATAGATCAATGAAATATAATTAGTTTTCCAGTCTGGTACCTGAGAAATGTGACAAAATGGCACATTTGTTTTTCTCCGCCTGACACACCTACGTTATAAGATCTTTAAAACTGCCCAGGTTCACTTTTAGCATCTTTACTCATCAGATGTTACTTTACTAGATAAACTGAGCTACTATCCTGCAATTCAAATCCATTTTTGACTCTAAGTAATGTGTTTTTTTTTAGGTGGAGAGAGAGAAATCGAAAATTTTCTTTTGTGTTCCAGGTCAGTTTACTCTGACACAATAACACATATCTTCATTATAACAACTCTTATATGTCTGAGACCAAGATTATTCGTTGTCAAGGTATAATTGTAATGATAGATGTGCCTAAAAAAAAAAGAAATTCCTATTAAAATAAAATTTCTTACTGTATGCATACAACACACATAAGTATATTGTATATATATATATATATATATATATATATATATATATATATATATATATGTGGAAAGCATGTCTGTAAAATTGTTGTTCTGCCCCCGTAATGAATGCGCCAAAGCAACTAAAATTGCGTTAAAAACTGTCCAACATGCATTTTTAAAACCTGGAATGATAGTAGTGAATCATCCCTCTCAAGGAAAATATGAGGATGGGAAGAATAAAAAAAAAAAAAACCTTGAATGATTATGATCAGGCTCAGTGTTATGGGACTAAACAGCTGTTTAAGTGAGTCAGTTGGAAAAAAGAAGATTTAGTTTGCGAGGGAGCATAAAGATCAGTCTATGGAGGAATGGAAAAGAGGTCATGTGATCTGATAAGTCCAGATTTACTCTATTCCAGAGGAAGAAGAGCAGAGCATGAAGTCATTCCTGGTGCCTACCATACAAGCCTGTGGTGGTAGTATTATGATCTGGGTCGGGTCAGCTGGTAGGTTGAACTAACAAATTCTGTGCCCAGAAAATAAGGCCGGCTGACTTCCTGAATATACTGAAAGAGCAGTTTTTTTTGTTCTTCCATCAGTAGATTTCCTTTTCTTCCCTTTATGTATACTGAGATGACAGCGCCAGGATTCATCAAGGCTCAAAATGTGACAGGGTGGATCAGGGAGCATGAGAAATCAGAGAGCAGTCTGATTCTCCCATATTCGGTACAAGACCTTGGTTAATAGTTAATAACTCTGGATAGAAGGAGATGGTATGAAAATGCAAAGGCTTATAGGAAGAACGCCACAGGCAGATACGAGCTGTATTTGAAGGTAAGATGCTCCAACACAATATTACGGTGCAAGACTTGTATATCATTTTGTGCTATTTGACAGTAATCTATAATACTATACGAATCAGCTTACTCAATTATGAGTTTTTTGGATTTGTGACTTATGGAAATGTATATTGATATCTCAAATTTCTAACCAGGAACTGTGATGGTTGGCACTATTGTCGCACTCTGGGAATCTTTCCATTTAGGGTCCTTGTGGGCGCCAAGGTACCAAGACTGGCGTCTCAAAATGAGTTTTAGGTTGTCTTAGGTTGGCCCTGTGACGGACTGGAAACAGCTGGGAGAGGCTTCGGCCGTGGACAAGATGAGGCAAGTATAGAAGAGAAGAGCTGTCCTTGTCACAGATACGTGGGGAGATAAAAGTGATGCTAATAGCTGATGTATGATCATCATTGCTAACAGTGTGTGCTGATGCGTCAAATGGTGAGGACCTCATTGACATTGTTTTTTGAAAAAAAAAGAAAAGGTATGGCACCTATAACTTCAAAATTTCCACATCATTTCAGATCTTTACCTATCAAAAAAAAATTGAAACTGCCTGCAGAAAAACTGACAACAAGAACAAAAGGATCTCCATGAAGTATTGTGGGACTCATTTATAGTAAAGAACAGAGCATGTCGCTGATCAATACTGAATTCTTGCTAAAACATTAACATCTGTCAGATGGAAGAGAGCATCTTTTTTTTCTTTTGAGCCTGTCCTTTACTACAGGGATACCAGAACCCTTTCACTCAGATGATCTGATGCAAAAGAAGCCTCATTTGATTATAACATCATTACTCATCCCAACGCTGTTGTGAGCACTTATAAATTGTAGACCTTCATGCGCCCTGAGCAGACAGATGCTTTTCTTTCTAGATGGTTAAATGTTATCATGCATTGTCTTTCAACAGTTTCTACACAGGGAAAATCATGGGTTTCTGAAGCAACTAAATGGAGCTGAATACACAAAGTACAAGAGACAAAACCCCTGAAATCAATTGTACTGTGTTGAAAACAATTCCCGCAACGAGTTAATCAGTTTTTATTTGTGCGACGTTCAGCCCTCCCACTCGAACAACAGAGGCTCCGCTGCAGCCGAGACAGACTTTATATGCAAGAAGTTGCCTTTTTCTGCCACAAAAGATGATGAAGGCATCCTTTTTATCCCTTTGTTTTGACACAGATATTCAAATAATTAATTGGAAAATTAGTTTTCCAAATGTCCTTTATTGTTTATTAGCCTTTCAGAACTCTATTTTTGAAAGGCTAATAAACATAAATGCCAATGAAGATTTGATTAGGCACGGGAAAATAAAGTTGACACTGAGCAAGTGAGTCTGTGTCACCTACTTAAACAGGTAGAACAGACTGTTGGGCCTTTTATTTAGCTATTCAGTGAAAAGATTAGTCACAATTTGTCTAATATGAGAATTACTCATACAGTCATGGAAAAAATTATTAGATCCACCCTTGTTTTCTTCAGTTTCTTGTTCATTTTAATGCCTGGTACAACTAAAGATACATTTGTTTGGACAAACATAACGATAACCACAAAGATTGCTCGTAAGAGTTTTGTTTAAGAGCTGATATCTTACCATTTTCCATGGTTTTCTTGATTATGACCTAAATCACTTAAGTTTTTACATCAGTAGCTATGGCGTTGTACTGCCAACAACACTGCTTTTATGCATTCAGTGTTTTCTTTTCTGTCTGTTTTAGTCACATGATGACGTTTAGTGGTACCAGGTATTAAAATGAACAAGAAAGTGAAGAAAAAATGGTGGTCTAATAATTTTTTCCATGACTGTATATATGAAAAATAAATTCCTCTGACTTAAAGGTAGAGTAAGGGATTTCTAAATGATGATGTTCATGTGATGATATGAATGAATGAATGAATGAATGCTTTATTTCAGTTTAAAAACAAAAATTAAATCATGTTTTTACAAAAGAATTCATCAAATAGCAACAGAAAAAGGAGTAGGCTGAAGCCCCAAGGCTTATTTTTGCCTATCCTATACCATCAAAGGATTAACTGAATAATTCACAATAAAACATCAGTACTAGTACATCATTACAAAACACACAAGTTAAACTGAAAAAATGAATTTGAATCATTAAAATGAACTCAAATCATTAAATTTCATTATAACTTTTGATAGGACTAGATTTTAAAGTCTTCTTGAAGACTAACATAGAATTATACATTTTTATTTAATCGTTCAATCCATTCCATAATTTAACACCCAAAACTGACAAACATCTGTACTTTAGATTAGTTCTGACTTTGTGAGTTTCAAACATTAACAACCCCTTTAAATTATAAACCACCTGCTTTAGCTTAAACATTTTTTGAATACAAACGGGAATTGTCTTAATTACCACTCGAAACATAATTTCTAATGTTTTTGAATATACAATGTCCAAAAATTTTTATGTGTGTGATCTTATAAAAAGCTGATTTGTAGAATCACAGTATTTAGCTCCATTTATTATCCTATTAGCCCTTTTCTGCAATTTAATTATTGGATCTAGGTTTGTTTTGTATGCATTTCCCCAAATTTCATCACAGTATGTCATATAAAGCATCACAAGTGAAAAGTACAGCAAATGAAGGCAGCTCTTATTCAGTAAATCTCTTGTTTTGTAAAGAAAAGAAATAGACTTGGATAATTTCTGTTTTACATGTTTTATGTGAGGCTTCCAACAAACTTTATCATCTATTATTACTCCCAAAAACTTAGTTTCATATACTCTTTCAATTTCAACATTGTTTATATTCAGTTTTACCTCAATTTTAGTCCGTTTACCACCAGACAACATACATTTAGTTTTACTTTCATTTAGCGATAGCTTTTCTTAAAGCAAACCATTTGGTTATTTTCATCAACTTATTTCTACAGTTTTTAACAACTCCTTTATGTTCCCTCCAGAACAAAATAAATATTATTTTAATAATAAAAATAAAAATAATATTTTAATGTATCACTTACTGTACAAATATTTATATAAAGTATAAATAACTTTGGTCCCAACACTGAGCCTTGTGGAACTCCACACGTTACATGCTTAAGATGAGATTTAATATCATCAATGCTCACATATTGAAACCTATTATTTAAGTAACTTCATAACCAAAGTTGTGCTATACCTCTTATGCCATACCGCTCACATTTCTGTAGAAATGTGAGATATTTAAACAGACTAAAAGTCTAAAAACAGTCCTCCTAGAGAAAACACGTCGTCTCATGAACACTCCCAGGCCTCCTCCCTCCTCTCCCCTACTAGTTTGGTTACAAAATAAGTTACTTTTGCAAAGTTGTCTTGAATTAATTTATACTGACCTATGATGCCAGTTTATGATGCTTTGATCAAATCTGTCCAAGTCCTTCCAGAGCTGAAAAGCAATCTGGATGTACCCCACCCCCAGCTTTTGGATGGTCAGGATCATTCAATTAATGTACCATGAAGTTGTCTTTGTTAGTAATCCTGAATCACTTACCCTACCTTTAATTATCCCATAAAATTGAGCAAGTGTGGCCACGTCTTTACCAGATAACAGACAAGCAAAATAGATGAATACAAGGGCGTAACCATGGTATAGACATTGGGGGGGTCCAAATGAGAGCCCTCCCCCAGAATTTTTTTTAAAGGTGCATTTCCCACATTTCTGTGATTTTTATTTATTGACCATCTAAAATCACATTTAAAAGAATAGTCTGCAATTTCTCTGAGATAGTAGCGAATAGGATAGCTTCCAGCTGGGAAAAATTACATGCCTAAAGCATGTTGATGTAAATATTGTGATTGGAACAACAAAAAGTCCATAGCACACGATGGATTCCAAAGTTTATTTGTATTTTGTTGATTTGTCTCAAAATGAATGTCTGCACATTTACACTGAAACGTTTAATGTGAATGAAATCATAGATTTGTACAAATAATTAAATGTAAAATATAGATTTCAATTGAATATATATACAGATTTATTCATTTGACATTAAAAAAAATAGTGTGGCCTGTCCTTACACAATCCCTCTCCCTGTCTCTCTGTGCTGCCTGCATTATGAGCAGATATTATTATTGTACCAGAAGAATAACTGACTCTGAGGAAAATTTTATCTAGAATATTCTGCTTTTCTTACTAGTTTATTTACTGCTGACACGTAGGCTTAGGTTAAAACAAATGTCATCAAGCTGTTGAGTCTTGTATTCCAGTGTCTCACCTGATCATCCATGTCTTCAGAGACTGTCCCTGTCTGGCCTGTCCTTACAGCATCCCTCTCCCTGTCTCTCTGTGCTACCTGCATTATGACCAGATATTATTATTGTACCAGAAGAATAACTGACTCTGAGGAAAACTTTATTTAGAATATTCTGTTTTTCTTACTAGTTTTATTTACTGCTGACACGTAGGCTTAGGTTAAAACAAATGTCATCAAGCTGTTGAGTCTTGTATTCCAGTGTCTCACCTGATCATCTATGTCTTCAGAGACTGTCCCTGTCTGGCCTGTCCTTACAGCATCCCTCTCGCTGTCTCTCTGTGCTGCCTGCATTATGACCAGATATTATTATTGGACCAGAAGAACAATAACTGACCCTGAGGATCTTTTTAATTTGATACATTAAATATTTTGCTTGTATTTCTAGCGTTACACACACACACACATACACACGACACACGGAGAGAGAAAACAGCAGCACACACGGAAGACACATCATATCATATGATACAGTCTCTTCACTTCAAGCTAGCTAGCTCAACTAACAAACTGAGCCCTTTTTAACGAGCTAAATATTTCAAATTAATTAAAAATTAACACACTCAGTATGACAACATCACTCCTCTTTAGCTATCTAGTTGCTTACTGTCTGAAAAAACTTTGTATGTCCTGTTTTTTCTGCTTTTTGGGTTTTGCTTTTCTTTCACATTCAAGCTCTCTATTGTTTCCTCTGTCGGAGCCGGTGCTTCAAACCGAGAGCCGTTAAATGGGCGCAACCAAGTGTACAACTGGGAGGGGGAGGTCACACACTTTAGTTTTCCTTATAAACGGTAATAAATTGATCGGTAAATATTTGGAAATAACAAGAGACGGACTGTTGAGCCAGGTTTCATAAAAGGAGGAAATATTTAACATATTTACACATAATATTGGGGGGGGACAGATTGGTATTTTCCCAGTATTGGGGGGGACACGACCCCCCCCCCCCAAAGAATGCGTGGTTACGCCCATGGATGAATAGCAGTGTAGTAATTATTTAAAATACCAAACATTAATTAACAAATCTTTATATTCAGCTTGTGAAATGCTGGTTTGATAAAATACCATTTACATTTTTTTAAAACCATGAATAAACTTTTTTTAGAAGTATTTTTTTTTCCATCTTCTACATGGTGGGATTTACGGTGCTATCCGGAGAGCTTTATCCACAGCTATCCTTCATTTGCGCTGGATGACTCCCACACTAGCTTTACTTTGCAATCGAGCGATGCCACATCAGTGGAACGATGCCACATCAGTGGAACAGCCCAAAGTGAAAGAAAGAAGAAGAAGAAAACAAATCTGAACGACTTTTACAGTAAATCTATTGCATCTGTCTGAGTCCTCACTGATAAATGAGTCTCCCTGGTGTCCTTGTGTCACTCCGTCATAGCTGATGGTGCTATGAAGCTGTTTTCCCCATGAACAAACTCTTTGTTAAGAAAGGATGGGAGGGGGGTTATTGATCATTTGTTCCTTTTTAAGTCTAATTATCCACTCCACCGCCAGTTGCTGTTATTGATATCCTGCTCTTCATCTCTACTCTTCACAAACCAAAAAAAAAAAAATCTTAATGGTCAACTGTTCAAAGGACAAAAGGAAGCACTTGGCCGCTTGTGCATTTCCTCCATTTGCAGCAAAAGTCAAAATATTTAATACAAACTAATCTGCTGAGTAATGAGCAGCCAGTTTGCAGTTATCAAGTGTGTCTTAAATTAGAGGTTTCTGCAATTAATGAAAAGCGAGCCCGAGGCTGTCACATCCATCATGATTGGCGCCCTCTGCTAATTCTTTAATATATAGATTTCATGCTCATGCTAGAAATAGACCAAAAAAAAAAAAAAAAGACTGAATGTGATGCATAATGAGAGGAAAAACAGTGATTCAGAATGTCAAATATCCTCACAGCTCTGAAAGCATGCGCGGTCAAAATGCCCTTGACACAACCTTTTTAGCTACGAATTGGCCAAGGCTCTCATCACAAACAGCTGCATTATTCACAGAAAAGAAAAAAAAAAGGTGCGCTGCAAATTCCAATGAACCCTGGCACGAGAAAGACCCCGTTTATTGAAACGGTCCAGCCGTGATAATGAAGGAGCATTCATCTATTCCAATGGTTTGATAAAGCATCGGCGGAGCTCGCCAGCCGCACTAATGGATTAGAATTTAATACGGGGCCAGTTTTTATTAAAACAAGTGTCCCTCAGGAAAATCCTTGGCAGAGGGGTTGTTGTGGTAAACAACACCCAAGGACTGACGAACTTTCTCTTATGTCACATCTCTTTCTGCCTCCCGCTCCTCACCCCCCCCCCCCCCCCCCCCCCACCCACCATCACCATGCTAGGTAGTGATTGATTCGCTTTCTCTTGTGAGCGATGATAAGCTGCAAACTCATTAAGACGGCCGCCGCCACATCCTGTTGCACAAGATCCAAATCATACATCCTCCATCCTCTTCATGTGGAACTTCCTGAATTATTGAGGCAGTTTATTTAAGTGAACTGCCGGCCTAACAAAGGACAGACACCTTCAAAGTGGTGGATTAGAGCTCTCATTCAAGGAGGATTTGGACTCTTGTGTTACTTTTTTTTGTACTCTGAAAACCCATATAACATAAATTTGATCTTCAGGTGACAAAATGATGAACACCCCCTTTTGAGACTGATCCAGGAGGGATGCAGACACGGCCATGGCCACAATTACTTGTCTCATTTTGACAGCTGATAGAAGCAATTGTTACATTTGTGGAGTTTTGCCAGTGGCAGATTGTGAACTTTCAATGTGAAATGAGGGGTTATCAATTTATTGGGAGCAGGAATTCCTGTCGTTACAATGTGGGACATGGTTTTCTTGAATTTTATTTAACCAACAATTGAAGAATTTGAATAATTATGTTGCAAATTATCAGTTAACTACTTTCTACACATCAGTCATGAACAAAACCCAGAGATTATCCGGAGTGGGTGATCCACCCTTTTCTGACCGAGAC
Source organism: Hirundichthys speculiger (assembly GCA_018398805.1). NCBI lineage: Eukaryota > Metazoa > Chordata > Actinopteri > Beloniformes > Exocoetidae > Hirundichthys > Hirundichthys speculiger. The sequence continues at coordinate 478,757 of JAGFBZ010002332.1, forward strand.
TCACAGGAGATGCTTCTCACCCCAACTGCTTCACGCTTGATTGCAGGTCTCCAGTCAAAAAAAAAAAGCCAACTGGACCTCGTGATCTGCAACCAGGAAAGACACAAATATGAGTCAACTGAAACCACAATCCTCAGAAATTATGAATAGGTTTGATTTGTCTGTCAGCAAAAGACAGCCCAAAGTGTGAGACGCCTCCACCATCAAAGCGTTGCTGTGCTAGTGCTAGTCTGCCCAGCTGGAACCTATGGATAAACGCCCTGCCTGTGGACACACGTTGGCCCCTCCCCCAGGCATGCTGTCAGGTGGTGACATCAAGCTCTTGTTTTGTACAATGTCTAGGGCAGGGCAATGATAAAATTTTTAATCGCGATTAATCGCATGATTTTCCTGATTAATCACGATTAATCGCATTGTATACGCAAAATCAAATAATGAATTCAAAAGTAGTGTAAAGTGCACTTTTATTTAAATGGTCTGCTGCCATATGAACTAAAGTGTCATAACATTTGTGTCATGGTCTGGGTCGGCCATGGCAGCCCTGTGTGTGTCTGTGTCTGTCAAGTTGGTGTCTCTCCCTGTCTTTAGTGTTTCCTGTTTTACTTTAAAGGTCTGTCATGTCTCTATAGTTTTCTGCTTTGCTTCCTTCCCCTCATTACCACTGATTCCCTGCACCTGCTTCTCGTTTATTCCTCTGTGTATTTAAGTCCTGTCATTTTCCCCTGTTCTCTGTGGGTCCATTGTCGTGAGTATATGTTTGTGGTCCTGCATGTTTTCCTCTCGTTGTCTTGTTGGAATATAAGTTAAGTTATGTTTTTGTATTTTTGTATTTTGGACTTTTTGCAGTTTGAACGTTGTGTTTTTGGATTCTGGACTTTTGTGTTTTGTTATTAAACCTTTTTGCTTTTTGAGATCTCCTGCTCTCTGGTCCTCCTTCATACTCTGCAAACCATGATAATTTGTTGGTCAAACACTTAACATCAGCACTTGTCAGTAACACATATTTAGTGTAAATCTCATCTTAAAAAATGTAAAATAAAATAAAGCTTATTGCCACTGCCAGGGCATTAATGTCTTCCTGTTTTTATAAAAAAAATAAATAAATAAAAAAAACTTTACATACAAAATCCAACAAAATGATTGTGACTCAGCACAATCAGAACATTAAAACAGGCAATTTCTGAGGTAACAGCAGAAACTTTTAACGGGGAGTTCAACTTGTCAGTTGTTACAAATAACCTTGTTTCTGTCGAATCCTCCGATCGGGCAAACTTTAAAATGAAAATGTCCATGTGAGAGTTCAGTAACTTTATCAAGCGAAGTATCATTCATTTTTTTCCATTTTCAATTGTCAATCAAATTAAAACAAATTAAAAAGTGACATTTTATCAAGTTTTTTTGTTTTTTAATCTAACAAAAAAAAATGAAAATAATGCCTTTTTTTATATTTCAATTTTAGACTTGGATCAAAAACACAAAATTAAAAAATGGGCCACAGAACTGAATTTGTTTTATAATTGAGGACTGGACTTTTTGTTGTCATTACACATCTTTGCCACTAGATGGAGCTGCACTAAAGTTACCAGCTAGAGAACAGCAGGACAGTGAACACATGGAGCAGATCTGATGTAACATGGAGGAATGATGCGAAAGTTTTGTTGCAGTCCAGAATTTTTTTTTTCAGACAGAATTGTTAATATTGCTGCCCGAGTTGCTACCCGAAGTGTAAAGTACACAAATTTTTACTGTTCTCCATTTCTGTTTTAGCTTTTGCGCATGTTTTACATGCTTTACCTGCCAATTGTCTTTTGACTTTTCAAAATAAAAGCATGTGAGCAACATGCGTTAACGCGCGATAAAATAAATGTCTGTGTTATTAAACTGATGCGTTAAACGTGATAACGCGTGTTAACTTGCCCAGCCCTAACAATGTCCCATATAAATCTATCAATCCGGACCAGGTCACACTGGGAACCCCTACCAGGGACTATTGTCCTGGACACCATAGCTTCACACAAACCCCTCCACCACAATAAGGTTGCAGTTCTGGAGCTGAGCTGAAGTGGTTCGGAAACCTGGTTAGGATACCTCCCAGTAACCTCCCTGGGGAGGCATTTCAGGGATGTCCAACCCAGATAAGTGGAAGTTGATGACATTTGTAAATAGTAACCATTAGAGAGTATATCTTATATATAATTCTGCTTGTATGCCTCTGTGTGGCCATGCAATAGACTCGCAAACTGGCCCTGATGTACCTCGCCTCTAATCCAATCACAGCTGGGATAGGCTCCTGAATAAACCCTGAATAGGATAAAGGGTGTATGGAAAATGAATGAATAAATGAATTCTAACCAAAGTGGGATGTAATTCCCTCAAAAGGTCCAAACACAGGCGAGCTTTTTTTTTTCACTTAAAGAATGTGATTATGCACTCAGATGTCTTCCTTGCAGCACAGAAAGATATTAATTTTCATGCCCATAACCTCAATAGACTGGTTTTGTACACGGATAATGAATTGAGACGGGGTATGGAAAGGAAGAATTCAGATCTTCAGTGAGTGGAAAACTCTACTTTATGAAGCACGGATATCCACAGAGGAAGTCAAGAAGAAACAAAATAAAAGATTCAATTTAATTCAATTCAATAGCAGTTTGTTAATGTTGTTGTTGTGTGATATGCTGAAAGCCTGAGCAAGAAAGTGTCAGCCGATCATGATGAGTTTCACTGGATCGGACAAAGCCAAGAAAACCTTCTGATTTCACAGCAGTGGATTTGTTTGGACCATATGAAGCGATGGATGAAGTCAGACAGATAGTACATCCAAAAGAATGTGGATTATCTTCTTCTGCATGACATCGCTGTACATCTTTTCTGTTTGTGTTTAAGGTTATTCACCTAAACTTTTCTTCTGCCATGTGGATTACCATTACTGCAAACAAGAATGTTCAATGATGCAAGTCAAGAGAGAGAAAAAATGAAAACACTGGAAAAAACAAGACTGAGACATATAATGCATTTTTTAAAAAGGAAAAGGGGCTATTTTTGAGTTTGGACAGGAGCTGATCAAACTTTTATATTACTTCACAGTGCTGAATCATTGATCCATTCAGTTGCTGATGACAGACACTTTAAGAGAGTATGGTTTGTCTGGCTGGTTAGCCCACCAGGGGGCAGTGATGAGTCAACAAACATAGCAAAGGTTGAGCAGTTTGTCATGTTTGCGCTACTTCGGCATTAAAGAAAGAGAAAACAGCTTTGCAAATGGTGGTGGAGTGTGAGACCACTCAATAAAAGTTGGTATACTAACAGGGGTTGCTTTTTTCTAATTTTACACACGAGTGAAATAGACGAGGAACGTCATTTTCAGTATTTTCGGATGTGACAGTCTCCTTCATGTCAGGGTTCCTTAGACTTGTGAGGTCGCATAAATGTATATAATTTCAAACAAGATCACACTCGCTCCTCAATCTTTTCACCATTTTTTGATCAAAATTTCTTCTTTTTCATTGTCTTCTATTTGATTAACAATTGACTCGCTAAGCTCACAACTGCCCCCATGACTTTCAGTTGTATTGCTCTCTTTCGATTGTTCTTAGCATTGAGACTACGTACCAAAACACGGACAAAATCAACACAGGAGACAGACAGAAGGCTCTATCTGTTGTCATTTCAAATGTAGGCCCTAAAATGGCTATCAACACAGGCGATATAAGTCAGAAAATGCCAGCCAGAGCACCTGAGCCCAGCAAAAAGATCAACGGAGAGAAGCCTTATGGCTGTAAGTGTGTGCAAGTTTGTGTAGTGGGGGTTACCCTAAACCTAAACCTAACCCTAGACCTGGATTTAACTGGAAAAAGACAGGAAAAAGGGACCTCTTAGCCAGAATGCATGTAGTAAAAAATAAATAAATAAATAAAAACAAACCTTGCAATCTCAGTTAAGGTAACTCTGTCGTACACAAGCATCTTGCATGTAGTCGTTCCAGGAATCAATCAAGACAGTTACTGTCTTCAGGAAGAGCGGCATTGTCCCTGCTTTGGACAAACAGATGGCTTCACTGCCAGCAATTCCTCTCTTTCTATCTCCATTTCCAAGACTGATAAGTAGATGTGACTTCGGTGCGGCGGCTGGGCTGTCCATCTTCCCTGGGTCTGTCTGAAGGAGTTGTTGGGATGCACAGGAACCTCCATCATCAGAACATCAAGGAGTCCCTCCACGTCTGAACAAACCCGTGTCCGGCTGCAACGCTGCAATGGTGTTGGAGAACGAAGACCCTTCATTGGCAGCTAGTTGCTCTCCAGTAGGAGCAGGAAGAGCGATGACCTCCAGCAAAAATGTAAAAGAGTGAGATTAAGGGTAGAATTTCTTCTCTGGCCTGAGTTGCTCCGTTCGGGGTTGAAAGCAAATGAAGGCGTGCTTGCATCACCTTGCACCTACCTGTCAAGTGTAAAGCCCGCTGGGGTTATGAGTCATTTCTTTGTCTGGAAACCAAACAGGCTATGACTAAGCACATGGTGTCTTTTTATTAACTAATCAGAACATCACCAACTGTGTCTCTTATAAACAGGAACAAAGTTTTAAGGAATTTCTAATCCAGTGTAAAAGAATACATCAACAAATGAAGAGACACGATATAACAATGTGTCAAGTTTTACAGCTAAATTAGACAAAAAGTTCTGTGTGATGGACAAGAATAACTGTTACATATTTTGAGATTTTGAAACCGATTGTGTATCTTGGAACCTACATTTTCAGGAGTCAAAAAGAATAATAAATGTACCCTCACCTTCATGTTGGAGAGCCTTAAAAGGCATGAAACAGAAACAGTTTTCCAATCCACTGAATCCCATACACCAGTGTTCTTTGTTAAGCCCCAACAACTTCATATTTTGTGGGACTTTTTTTGGGATCCAGTTGGTGGCTGATGTAGCCTCAAGCCACCAGTTTGAGCCCTATGAGGAAGGGGTTAAATGGTTTTGGTTTACTAAGTTTATTAAGTTTTGGCTCCACACCGACAGCATTTTCATTGCAGTTTTAATTCACTGGTCTTCAAATTACATCCTTCTGGAGCCAAAAAGGCTTTGAACAGTTTTTATTTTTGGTAATACATATACAAAAACTTCAAAACCCACTTCAATGCGTAAAATCAGATCGACCAGGTTCCCACTTAATTCCATTACCTGATGTGAATCTGGCAAAAGTAACATTTTATTATCATGCAACTGTGTTTAAATAAATTATAGAGTCAAAAAACAAAAATGTGTTGGATTGGCTTTCAAAAATAAACATTTAATTAAAATCCCAGATGAAAACTAAGGGTGCATGATACTTGATATTTGCCGATATCTGATTTTTTTAAACAAATTTGTGCCTATTGATGATACAATCCACCTCTGCTTCTGATGCAGTACCTGATAATGACAACATTAAATTAACATTAAATTATGACGCTCTTCTCATAATAAAAAAAAGAAAACTACTGCAGCTTACTGCAATTTACACATAAATTCCGGTGGAGTTTCTTTCTTCAAAAATGTCTCGTACTGTCTGGGATGACAGCTCTTAAGATGAGTTATTAAATCAGCGGTGCTAAAGGAGTGGGTTTTGACTCGTCCTTGCCTGGCCGACGTTGAGCACTCATCGTGAACAGCAACTTTATCACTTTCTGACACTTTGAAAAATCTCCACACAGCAGACATCTTTGCTTTGTCCCTCTAGTATGCATAACAACGTCATGACACCTCTCTCCTTACTTAACCTTGCTGCGCTGGTGTCCCATGGTCGGCTTTGTGGGGAAAAAAAAAGTGCAGTGGTCCCCAACCTTTTTTGCACCACGAACCGGTTTAATGTCAGGCACTACATTCACAGACCGGTCTGTAAAAGGTGTAGCAGATAAATACAATGAAATAAAATGATGGGACCAGCATAAAAACTATGGTGTTTTTCTATATATTACAATAAACGTAAATTCACTGTATATTCAAGTGCAACTTTATTAAAAGCGTCCTCGTAACAACAGGACTTCGGTAACATCCTCTTCACACAAAGATACTTTCCGAAGACGTTTGTTCTTTACAAATTTTTCCAGCTTGTCAGTTTAAATGTATCACATGACCAGAGACGCGGGTCTTGAAGACTTGTCATTGGTCAAGAGTAACACACAGAATGATGTAATAGAGAAAATCTGGTAATTTTTCAAAATAAAACATCATGTAGACCCGGATAATACATCAAACTGTAATAATGGAAGTTACTTATTTTTTCTCTGCGACCCGGTACCAAATGATCCACAGACCAGTACTGGGTGGGGGACCGGGGGTTGGGGACCCCTACCCTACTGAGAACGTTGCAATTTCTTTTGTCAGAAAAGGACATGACAGAACATTTCATCACATGTATAATGCAAAATATATCCAAGTCACATTTATTCACAGCGGACCATCCCTCGGTGCTTATTGCTTTTACCACCTGAATGACATCAAACTACACTGGTGGATTCCCAGAATTCATTTAAACAATCCTCATTCTATATGACAGCAATGTCAAAGGACTTCCCTTTCCCCAGGCAAAGTTGCCTCTGAGGGCACATATGGGCATGGCATGTCACCTCTTTTAATGCAATGCACCATTACTCCCTAAAAGTCTGTTGAAGGAAGTGGCCACAGGCAAGATACATAGAGACAATTTAAACATCCTTTCCCCATTTAAGCTAAGTCAAGCATGATCATCAAAATGGCGTGGCAGCTCACCAGAAAAATCTCAGATGCAGAGACAGAGATACCAGGAATGGGCAATGGGATGATGGAACCAGAACTATAAAGTGCGCCTGAGAAGTACATGCCATTCTCTATTTGTTGGGAATGAATCAAAAGAAAAATAAATCCCTGTGACATGTCTCAAGCTTCTGTGTCGAGGCCACAGATGCTCTTAGCAAGCTTTTAGAGTTGTATTGGAGTCATAAGGGTTTGTACATTTTATCTTCCAAATGTATCTTCTCCATTTGCAGCACATTATCCCCAAATATTGCCTCCCATTAAAGCCTTGGCCCAAACTCACTGGAGACAATGGACACGTTCACTCATTCTCACTCACTTTTATATTTCTGCGGCGGTAATGTGTCCAGCATAGATAACCATTGCCAGCTTATCACATATCTTCTTAGAAGCATTGATTTTAATGGACTCCATTGTCAGAGGCAATCCTGTAACAGGCTGGCTGATTAATTTCATGCAAATCCTTCAGGAGTTCAAGACATCTGAATAAATGGCACCGATGTACTTTACTGGGCAGCGCTCAACAATGGCTACATACTCAGATGTACTTACCAGCAAGCTGAACGGTGGTCGAAACAAGTGGTAAGGACCGGGGTCAAACAAGTGGTAAATGCCCTGCAATGAAGTATTCTGCAAGAAAGAAAGAAACCAGTTTAAGATGGACAATGATGTATCAAGAAGTAAACACTAATTTGTTGATACTAGCCTGGTTGTTGCTGTCCCTACATCACATGCTATGAATCTCTGGTTGGTTGCATGCCGATCCAGTGGCGTCCAGAGGCAGCTTCTTCTGCATTTGTTGGTACTGCAATACAGAAATCAAAGTCAAATCCAGAAGAACCAGGCAAGTTCTTTGCATCAAAGGGGAAAGTAATTATAAGGTCTAAATGCCAGACTAGCATGCTTAGGTTAAAAAGAGTTAATGTTCACCCTGGCCAGATATGCTGTCTGGGTAAAAAAAAAAAGAAAAGAAAAGAAAAGAAAAGAGACCATCTGGATTTAATGAAGCAAATAAATAAGAGCTTCCCTTTGGAAAAGTGCTGCAGTCTTGATGTTATTTAACCTTAACAGGATGCAGTTAGTGTCTTTATTCCTTAAAAAAAGATCCTGTGGCCATTGAGAAAATGTCAGTCTTGTTTCAGATGGGTCAAATTATCAGTCGTCATCAAGCAAACAAAACAACTAAAACAGTTGCTGAAACTACTGGGTTGGGTTAAGGACGGTCCAACGGGTTATTTAAACCTGCAACGATAGTGGTAATCCATCACCTTTAAGGAAGAAATGCAGACATAGAAACTATTGATTGTTCATGACCAGAGATCTCGTTAGTGTTTTATAAAATGTAGGGCTGGGCAATGATTAAATGTTTTAATCGCAATTATTGCATGATTTTCCTGATTAATCACGCTTAATCGCACTGTATACGCAATTTTTTTTTTAGCAAAATTTGTTAATATTGCTACCTGAGTTGCTACCCGAACTGTAAAGCTAACAGATTTTTACAGTTCTCCATGTCTGTTTTATCTTTTCCTGTTCACCTGCTAATTGTCTTCCGGTTCCGCAGCAGTCAGTAACAAATTTTTCAAAACAAAAGCATGTGAGCAACGTGCATTAAGGCGCAATAAAATAAATGTCGGCATTAATAAATTAATGACTTAACACGATAATAGCGCGTTAACTTGCCCAGCCCTAGAAATTATATAACTCACATATAATTTTTTTTTTTTTTTGGGGGGGGGGCTTAAGATTGCAAGTGAGTATACAGATTGGATTTTGGAGTAATAGGAGAGAGTTCATGTGGTTTGATTTGTCCATACTCACCCTCTGTTAGAGGAATGAGAACACTGGGCTAATAAAAGTAGCAGATAAGATGATCCCTTCAATATGTGGAGGCAGTATTATGATCTGGGGTTGACTTCACTTCTCACACCAAGGTTCAACAATGTTGCGTATGAAAATAAATTAGGTCAGCTGACTTGACGTTTGCCATCGTGCACGAAGCCCAACAAAATTTAATCACTGTTTAAAGCAGGACCATTAAACACAACACTAAAAAGGGACTGAATGGCCAAATATAAGCTGATGGGCTATTAGTCATATCACACATTGTATAAGAAAGTGACGCTACATTTAACAGGCCAGAGACATTTGAGAGGTAAAGGAAGTTTAAGTCAAGAATGAAATGACAAGCTCTTCATCTCTGTTTCTAACAAAGACAAAGAAGATACAGTTCCCATCTTGGTTGAGCTGGATTTTTTTGACCACTCCTCAGTATTACTCCTCTGATCCCAAACATCCATGTCCCGGTAAGTTGCAGAGAGTGAACCACTATCTGCTGTGAATCTCACAGGATTCTAGCGGCTGCATCACATCCAGAGCTCCATTACATCCCTCGGTACATTATCCCCCCATTTGAAATGGATGCCACACACATTTGTCAATACAGATATGCCATCGCTTCAGCTGTACAAAATGTACCCTGGCAGGGATGGTCGCTTGTTTGGGCAGAAACCTGTTGCTCTGTGTCCTAAAAGCCCGGGGTTTGTGCAGCCTGCAAAAACATGGTATTTACAGTGATGGAAAAACCACAAAATATGACACTTAATTCATCCAGAAGTTAAAAAAAAAAAAAAACTCTGGCACTTATACTGTACAGAGTGCTCAGGGAGAGGCACTTTTCCTCCGTTATGTAACATGATGTGTTGGGGAAAAAAATGCTTTAAAAAGTTTTAATGAAGGCATTTCAAAGTGGCAAACTTAAATTTAGAGATCTTTATAAAGAACAGATCTAACTCAAAAGATAAAGCTTTTTCTTTGAAAAAATTTAAAAACTACAAACAATGACACCGTTCTTTTCCTTTTTTTTTATCATCAATGATCTGAAAGTTAATTAGGACAAACAATAACCCTCTTTTGCTGCTGCACTTAAACCGTGACTTTACTCTGGCTCCTTTATTTCCCTGCAGAGTCGTGACTCATTTGAGAGCAGCGTTATATGGGCGTCGAGCCATATGCACACCTATGACCGTATTAACCTAGGTGAATGTTCGCTAGCCACCAGAGTGAGATTATAGCACCCAGCCCTTTCACTTTTACAGCTCAGCACTTATGAGATGATCTGGAACTGCAAACCCATGTACGCACTGATCCGCAGACAATAAGGGGAGGGACGGAGGAGGTAGATGTAAAAGGGTAAAGGTCACTCGTTCATCAATTTGTTATCCTGTAAGTAATGGCACTGGAGCGTGCTCGTGCACATGCTGTAGCGGTAGGGGTTCCTCTTCTGTTTACCTGCCCTTCGTCTTATCTTTCGACAGCCGGACACGAAACCTACGTGGAGCATGGATGGGCATGAGCTTTGAGGGACTTTAAAATCAGCCAAATGATGCTGTAACAGAAAGGTGTGGGCGGTTGTCGACTGCACAACTTTTTTTTCACTTTTATAGTGAATATGAATACTTTCTTTTATTTGTGTGTGTAAAGAATCCAGGATAGAGAAATCCGTGGACTGAATAGTGTATGTAAAAGATCAGAGAAATAAAGTCTGGGATGCAGAGCACAAGTTATAAAGACCTGGTGCACAGTACATGAGACAAGTAAAAGATGTAGATAGAAGACGAATCTGCTCGAAGTCTATGACACTTTCCTTCAACCATATACAGGCAGTTATGATTGTTTTATAACTTAAAGTGAACCTGTCTGCAGCTGCGACCGTGTGATTCTGTAATCTGTCAACATTTATTAAGATAGAGGAAAAGACATGACGAAGGGTCCCCCACTGGAGCAGGTGTTAAAATCAACAGGAATAAAAACTGTTTAGCAGTCACAGTTGATATCTGAAGATCTGAAGATGACTCAGCAAGAAGAGAGCACAAGGCTATGAGGAAACCGTTACAAACAAATCCACATCTGAAACATCTTCCAACAAAACCTGCGAATCAAATGATACCTAGAGAATGGATATGGTCTAAAGTGGCTTTTTATTATGTGGAACGTTATTTAACGGATTTGGATATCGTAATAACAGCAGTTTTGATGAGAATAAATCTACTCTGATTAAAGATCTAGACGTAGAAAAAAAAAACTGTGGCTAATCCAAATTGGCACTTTGAACATCTTTCATATATAGTCAAAGTTTAGGAGCTTTTGAGTGAACAATAGGTGTGCAATGTTTATAAAAAAATGGAAAGGGAAAAACAAAATGACTAATTTTCCAAAAATTTAGGTGAAAATAATGACTTACCAAGGAAGACAGACGGTCCGATAGAATTACATCAATCAATCCCGCCTGCACACTCTGAGGATGTTGAGGAAGATGAGTTATTTGACTATATGCTGATATTACTCTGACATGTCTGATCCTGTCTCAAAGTCTGAAAAGAAACACTTGGTGGTTGCATAGAGACTGATCTTTCCTGAGCCGTCTGGACAGGTGAAGGATATTAAATACTGGACGGAAGAATGTCAGCTCAGGCGGCTGGATGATTGTCATGAAGTGATGAAGTGAAGTGAATAAAACTCATTCATTCATTCATTCATTCAAGTATTCATACACTATACTGCCAAAAGTATTTGCTCATCCATCCATATTATCGGAACCAGGTGTTCCAGTCATTTCCATAGCCACAGGTGTATAAAATTAAGCACCTAGACATGCAGACTGTTTCTACAAACATTAGTGAAAGAATGGGTCGCTCTCAAAAAGCTTAGTGAATTCCACCTGTGCAACAAATCTAGTCGTGAAATTTCCTCACTCCTAAATATTCCAGTCAACTGTCAGCTGTATTATAAGGAAATGGAAGTGTTTGGGAACGACAGCAACTCAGCCACGAAGTGGTAGGACACGTTAACTGATGGAGCGGGGGCAGCGGATACTGTAGCGTATGGTGCAAAGAGGTCACCAACTTTCTGCAGAGTCAATCACTACAGACCTCCAAACTTCATATGGCCTTCAGATTAGCTCAACAACAGTGCAGAGAGCTTCATGAATGGGTTTCCATGGTGGAGCAGCTGCATCCAAGCCATACATTACCAAGAGTAATGCAAAGCATCAGATGCAGTGGTGTAAGGAACAGCAATAGTGGACTCTAGAGCAGTGGAGGAACGTTTTCTGGAGTGATGAATCACGCTTCTCCATCTGGCAATCTGATGGAAGAGTCTGGGTTTGGTGGTTTCCAGGAGAACGGTACTTGTCTGACTGCATTGATCCAAGTGTAAAGTTTGGTGGAGGGGGGGTTATGGTGTGGGGTTGTTTTTCAGGAGCTGGGCTTGGCCCCTTAGTTCCAGTGAAAGGAACTCTGAATGCTTCAGCAGACCAAGACATTTTGGACAATTCCATGCTTCCAACTTTGTGGGACCAGTTTGGAGCTGGTCCCTTCCTCTTCCAACATGACTGTGCACCAGAGCACAAAGCAAGGTCCATAAAGACATGGATGGAAGAGTCTGGTGTGGATGAACTTGACTGGCCTGCACAGAGTCCTGACCTCAACCTGACAGAAGACCTTTGGGATGAATTAGAGCAGAGACTGAGAGCCAGACCTTCTGGTCCAACATCAGTGTTTGACCTCACTAATGTTCTTCTGGAAGAATGGTCAAAAATCCCCCATAAACGCACTCCTAAACCTTGTGGACAACCTTCCTAGAAGAGTTGAAGGTGTTCTAACTGCAAAGGGTGGACCCACATTTTATTGATTGAGATGTCACTAAAACTCATATGTTAGTCAAGGCAGGTGAGCAAATACTTTTGGCGATGTAGTGTATGTATCAAAGAACGTAACAGTAGTGATGGAGATCAGATTGTGGCTGAACAGATGCAATAATTAGAGAATGTCTTGTCTATGAATTTCAGAGGATCATGTGCACTGAAACATGGACAGGCAGCAGAAGTGACTCAGGTTGGTGTGTTGGGAGTAGTTGTCCTGGAGTGTTTTGATCAGGTGCAGCAGAGATGTCTGAAGGATAACAATTTCAAGATTGTTTTGATTTTTATGTGATTCAGAAAAAATGTTCAAGGCATTCTCCAATATTTTCATGTCAGAAGTGCAACAAATGTTTAAGAAAAAAAGGTCAAACCTTTTCTATTCCTCCATGACTACTTTTACCCAGAACTGTAATAAAGCTCTGAAAGGACATCCTTCATTCTTATTCATAATCTATCAAGCTTTGACCTCCACATAAATAGAAGAATGTGACTAACAAGAGCTAACCACCAACCAATACAGAAGAAGACTCCATTATAGAGGCACAACCAATCAGACAAACGAAGCACATAACACAGACATAGCAACAACTTAAGACATACAGAAAGAGATGTTTGCTTCTTCTATTACTCTGGTAACAGCCACTGCTAAAATGATGAGCAGTGGAGCAGGAACACTGGCGACTTGGACAAGTGGTTCTTCGACGCTCCTGTATGAATCATCGCAAAAAGGCCACCTCTGCAGCTGAAGTATACTGGACGTTCCTGTCATTTTGAAAAGCAGAAGATATCTGGACAGCTACATGAGTGGCAATCCTGTCTACAAAGCCAGAGAAGGGTGCGGATGCTAGCACCTTACGTGAGATGTTCCACAGTACTCGAGTACTCATAAATCTATCGTATTTTCATGTTAAAAATCAAACAGATTAATGCAACACCAATGATCATCTCACAAGGTTTGAGCTCCCATCTGACTTTTATTAAATAGGGATCCACCAAACAGATTCTTTTCAAGGGGCCTCAAAGATCCAGCAGCAGCCCTGCACGTCGACAAACACGCATAATTCAAATGAAAGGTGATGAGAAACAATGGAGTGGTCCATTATCGTTACTGTGGACTCAATAGCAACTGTAAAACCGCATTCATTGGGTGACTTGCACGTTCATTATAAAATAGCTCCTAACATCTACGTTCCCTTTCTTAGCTGCCATCTCCATGGACAAAGACGCAACACAGTTCACCTCGGTACAAGGCATATTTAATTGAAATACTTTAGGGCTAATTAAAAGCAGGGCCAGCCAATTAGCAGGAAAAGACAAAGCCAATCACATTAGAGGGAACTGCTACCGGGACTTCAGTAGAACAAAAAATAAATAAAAAAATACACATTATATCTGAAAGAGCATCTTAATTATACGTTTCTTTTTTTTGTTTTTCTGACCTACATTATCTGTGTGGATAATTCAGCAGTTGCTGGATGTTGGTAGCGAGATGTCCCTAGAGTGGCTACTCAGTTCTATTCCCCTTGTGATACCAGACCCATTTTACGAGAGGGAATGTTTGTGAAGTGAACGGGTACGGCTGCCCAGGCTAGCTGCTAATTGGAGTACATTTCCATTTGGTATTAAACCTGCATCCTCACAAAGATTACGACATATTTTCATTGATGCTCCTGAGGTGGTTTGGTGTTTTGGGTCTTTCAGCATCACACACATTCACTCTGGTGACCCAACCAGGGTTGATCAGAGCCTGACTCGTGTACCAGCATCACTGAGCCTCAGCCATGTGAAGCCCTTTCTGCTGCCTCCATGGTGGACTTGATGGCTTTCATCTCAGCAGCGCTAGTGATCCCAAGCAGTGCGTAGACCCTGCATGGAGACCAGCCAGCAAAGCCTCTACATCCCACTTCAATGCTCTCCCGGCGCGTTTTCCAGCATGCCTTCCTGCGCTGCTCCACCACCTCCTGGTACTTGTCCCACTTCCACCCATTCGCCTCTTTAATGTGGTCCTCCCATGGAACTTCGTGCTCCATCAGGAGCACCTGCTTTGACTGATGTCAGCACCATGCCTGGTCTCAAGAAAGTAATTTCAAATGCGGTCTGGGAACTTGCGTTGCCTCCCCAGATAACTTGAAGCTCCCAGTCTGACACCAAGGTTCAAAACATACTGTCGCTTTTTCGTGCCTAGTGGGGGTGAGTGACAATTCTCTTAGTTGTGTTTTGTTCAATTTCAGATGCAATCTGTTTGTTCCTGATACATTTAACATGACGTTTTTTAAATAACAGGATGTGACAGAAATACAGCATTCAATACCTTTTAGTGACCTGAATACACTGTTTTCAATGTGTTTGATGCCTCATGTCACCAGTGATGTTAAAATCGATGAAACGTGATGGAGTTGTGAATGACAGTTGACATGTTAGCAGATGTGGTTCTCAGACTTTGACAGAAGAGGTGTAAAAAAAAAAAAAAAAAAGGATTATTTTCACAACGTGCACACACACACACATTCGCTCTCAGTGCCAACTCACTTCTTCACTCGTACCTGCTGTGTTGTGTCTTCGCACAGTAATCATGAGTGACAAGTTTCAACAGGGCAGGAAAGGCACAAGCCAGAGTTGAAAATATTGATTTGGCAAATTTAGAGCGAAATCTATTTTGGTTTGCTTTGATCAGATCAGGGACACATGGTGATGACTGTCTCTCAAGGGAAAACAGGATCAATTCTCTGGGGAGCTTCACTATAAAGTTGACAGGATGTGTTTGTGTGTGTGTGAAAGCGTATGTTTTGTTATCTGTGTGTTTGACATAGTACCAATGTTCAATCTCAGCAGGATGCCAAAAGCATACATTTAAGCAGCTTTAAAAGCAGAAGACTGACAGGAAAATAAAGGGATTGGTACAAACAAGTGATGCTCCAAATACACTGCCTGGCCAAAAAAAATGTCGGCACCTGGATTTAACTAAGCTAATAGGAACGAGGCTCCTATTGGATAATTACTGCAAGGGCGATTATCTTTCAGCTGGCAACAACTTATTTAACCCCAACTGATGCAATGAGTTGCTTCTCATTTCCTAAACAACCATGTAGGAAGACACATCCTGTGGTCGAGGAAAATATGTTAGTCTGTTTGAGAAGGGTCAAATTATTGGCATCCATTAAGCAGAGAAAACATCTAAGGTGATTGCAGAAACTACCAAAATTGGGTTAAGAACTGTCCAACACATTATTAAAAACTGGAAGGATAGTGGGGACCCATCGTCTTTGAGGAGGAAATGTGGCCAGAAAAAAATCCTCAGTGATCGTGATCGTCGATCACCTAAACGTTTAGTGAGATTAAATCGAAGAAAAATAACAGTAGAATTTATGTTGAAAGTGAAAGTAAGAGCATTTCCACACACACAATGCGAAGGGAACTCAAGGGATTGGGACTGAACAGCTGTGTAGCCTTAAGAAAACCACTAATCAGTGAGGCTAACTGGAAAAAAAGGCTTCAATTTTCTAGGGAGCATAAAGATTGTACTCTGGAGCAATGGAAGAAGGTCATGTGGTCTGATGAGTCCAGATTGACCCTGTTCCAGAGTGATAGACGCATCAGGATAAGAAGAGAGGCAGATGAAGTGATGCTCCCATCATGCCTAGTACCTACTGTAGCAGCCTGTGGGGGCAGTGTTATAATCTGGAGTTGCTGCAGTTGGTCAGGTCCAGGTTTAGCAACAGTATGAGGTCAGCTGACTACCTGAATATACTGAACGACCAGGTTTTTCCATCAATGGATTTTTTTCTTCCCTGCACCACGGGCATATTCCAAGATGATAATGCCAGGATTCATCTGGCTCAGATTGTGAAAGACTGGTTCAGGGAGCATGAGACATAATTTTCACACATGGATTGACCACCAGAATCCAGACCTGAACCCTATTGAGAATCTTTGGGATGTGCTGGAGAAGGCTTTGTGTAGCGGTCAGACTCTACCATCATCAATGCAAGATCTTGGAGAAAAATTAATGGACACTGGATGGAAATAAATCTTGTGACATTGAAGAAGGTTATAGAAACAATGACACAGCAAATGTGTGCCGTAATCAAAGCTAAAGGTGGTCCAACAAAATATTAGTGTATGACCTTTTGTTTGGTGGTGACTTTTCTTTTGGCCAGGCAGTGTACATACAGTAATACTGTGACGATCAAACCCAGCTTCATTTTGCTCATTTTCTAATGGATTGTCAA
This sequence comes from Hirundichthys speculiger, assembly GCA_018398805.1. Lineage (NCBI taxonomy): Eukaryota > Metazoa > Chordata > Actinopteri > Beloniformes > Exocoetidae > Hirundichthys > Hirundichthys speculiger. Next base: position 495,460 of record JAGFBZ010002332.1, read on the forward strand.
CAAACCTCCCCAGGAAATATTACTGCAAAACAGCATCTCCAAGAGTTTGTTTTACTTTTAATGATGCCCATATTGGAAATCTTGTTGGGAGTTTACTCCTACTGTCTCCTCATGTCTCTGCCCTGCACTATTCCCTTGCATCAGTCAGCCAGTGATGGATGGCTTAATTAAGGTGAAAGACAATGAGTGAGTGCTTTTCATTGTACTTGGTCTCAGTGGTTTGTGACAAAAAAAAATGGATTGCTCTTTTGGAACCAGTCTCCTTGGGGAAATGTCACATACAGTATATCATTTAAACACATCTATCTGGTCCAAGTGAAATAATTTACACATGTGTACATTTGGATATGTCATTGGGAAGTGTCACTAAAAATAGCACATCAAGCCCGCTTGGTTATATTGTTTGCTCACACACACACACACAAAGTTGCATTAATGAAATGCCATCTTTGCTTAAAAGGACGAGGTATTTGTTTTTGTCCTGTCACATCATTGGCAAACAGCTTGGGCAAACACACACATGCCATCGTCAGTGTCTAGCAAAATATATAATCAACACAGGGCTAAGCACATATTATGCCCAAACATGTGTGGCATGAAGTACATCCTCCATAGCTTCCTCATCCACAAGCACGACTTTGTACCCGCAAGTTACACCAGACAAGACAAAGAATCCCTCTTCAGAAGGATCAATCTGAAATTCAACATAACAAATTGCTACTTCACATTTCTGCTGATACCAATGTAAATGACATGTTCAATACAATATGCTCCCTAATAAATCAAACCTAAGACAGAGATTTTAAAAAGTTGTCTACAAAGATTAAAAGATGCTTAAATTCTGATGTTAAGTAATGCATTTCATCTTTGACACAAGAAAGAAAGAAAGAAGGAAAGACAGAAAGATTGCATGACTTCCACATCTAATATAGTTATGGATAGATTAACATTATGGATAGATTTCGATTAGCAGGAGTTTGGTGTAAAATCCACTAGGCTGGATTTGTAAAAAGACCAACCTCATCCTTTTGTCTCCATTTAACGGACCTGATAGAATCCACTGACTTGGCAAACTGACATGCAATATGACCAAGTGGCGACATCATTTCCTTCCTACAGCCTAACCACCATGGTCTTTTGACACTGTTTGTTGTCATGAATTTTGCCAGTCAGCATTTAGCACCATCTTTACTTCTGAGCAATGGAGCAAATGGAGCATAGTTATTCACATTTTAATGATAAAATGTTTTGTTGTACTGTTAATTCCACTAAAAAGGACTGATGCAACTGCAAGGCCGAGCAATGGTGTGTCCTTGCACAGCCCTGCTTGCTCTTGTTTAGGCTCAGCACTTGTTTCAGATGTTTTGGTGGCAATGTTTGAAATAAGGATGTTCGGACAGATTTCATCAGAATAAATGCACAGTAATATTAATTAGCATCGTAGGTGAGCATACATATAAGAAGAGCCAGACAAGTTAAAATGGCTAACTGTGATTAAAACACGTTGAATGTGTTCCAAATGGCTTCCAGGCTTGTTCGTTCCGCACATTTGCAACATTGTGCCAAGCAGTACAAGGAGAAAGAGGGTTAAAATAACTCTTCTAAAAGCCTATGGGTGACCTCACAAGGGGGTTTGTCTAGTTCTTCTTATCCAAGTAGCACTAACTCAACACCACTCCCACCCAGTTCAGCATTTATGCCTTGCTTAAGTACCGAACTCATGTGGGAAAGGGATTATATGGTTCTGGTGATCACAAGGTCTTATATAGAAAAAGGTGGATAACAGTAATTAACATTACACCATGCCAAGATTTAAAGAAAATAAGTCTAAATACAAAATCAGAAAAATATATATATTTATATATATCTATCCATACCGACTTTATTTCTACAGAAATTTCGGTGGTATTGCTAATCAAAAGTACTTGATTATTAAATCTTCTACGCGTGATTTTCTCTACAAAAGAAAGTTTTAGCAGGTCTGGATCATTCAGTGGTTTGTTAGCACATTGCTAAGAAAGAAAAAATGTTAAACTGATCTTTGAAAAGCAATCGGAGATGATGACTAGGCCACAATCATTCAGACTCCATCATCGTACAGTGAGAAACATTATTCATAAGTGGATCTCATTTAAGGCAATTCCCAACGCTGCCAGGGACTGGACATCACAGCAAGTTCATCCCAAGGTCAGAGAGCTACGTTTCAGACTCTACAGGCCTCTGCAAGTTAAAAGTTAAGTTACTGACAGTTTTTCTTTAAGGGTTGGCACAGTATATCATACATTTCCATTGTATCTTATGCATTTCCCTCCGTCATGCCAAGCTCTTTGGAAAAAAATATCCGCTTTCCACATTCAGAAATCTCCTCTTTGATCTTCCTCACTTTTGCTGCTCAGTAGCTTCACTTCCAGCATTCTTCTACTGATGTATTCCCAATCCCTCCTTTCTATATCCAAACCATCTAAATCTAATCTTTGTCTCAAAGTGTTCAATCCAGGTTATTCCTCTGATGTGCTCATTATTAATCACACCCTATCTCTGTCACTCTTATGAAAACCTGAATATCATTAAATGCGCCTCTTACAGATATTCTTCCTGTCTATTGGTCAGTACTGCTGTCTGATAGTCATAAACCACAAACAGTACCCAAATGGTGCATTTACAACAGTCGTACAAGTGTGTGCATTTTCAGTTATAAAGGAAGATGGCAGTCTGTCTTCAGCGTCAGGTTTTGGTTGCACAGATGACCCAAATGCAGGCGTCCACAAGTCCTTTCTTAAACACAAATCACTGCTTGAGCAGGGAATCCAGAAGACACACACCAGAACTAAAACGAGCAAACAAGTTACCAAAGAAAAAGGGGCAACGAGAGACAGCAAGAGGCGACGCGTGGTAACGAGAGGTGACGAGGTACAAGAAGAGGAACCAGATGGACCAGTTAGGAACAAGAGAAAAGACTTAACTAAACCAACGAGGAGCAGGTGCAAACAATCATGGAGATGAACCACAGAGGAAGTAAAAGCGAGAGAGAAAGTAAAGCCAACAGGAAAGGACAGAGACACAAGAAAACAGGACAGAACCCCTAAAATACAAAAAACAAATCCAATCATTCAGTACAATTAGCAGAACAGTTTGAACTCTCATAAAAGACAGGACCAAGGAAAGCTGGGTTTGTTTCATCTGGAATTCACAGTAGATGAAACATCAAATCTTAGTGGTATTGTGGCGGTACTTGAATGTGGCCAAAGATGTTCAGCTTCTTGCTTCTTTTTTGTCTCAAAGCAGATATTGCTGTTAGAGATGCGCGGATGAACCGCGCACCCGCGGGCGGAGCAGATAATCCGCATATCGGGCGGATGACTCGTCAAAAAAATAATACTTTAATTAAATTCGGGCGGGTTGCGGTTAAAGTACTCAAATAATAATAATAAGAAAAAATATTTTACATATTATTAAAAAGGATGGCGGGTCGGTTCGGTTTTGAAAATTGGTGAAAAAACGTTCCTGCAAATGGATAGCGGGCGGATAGAGATTTTAAGAAGCGGTTGCGGGTTAAAATATACGTCATCCGCGCATCTCTATTTGCTGTATTAAAAATCAATAAAATCTAGCCACGGTCAAGTCTTTATTCTAAGTCATTATTCTTAGTCTTATTTAAATATAATAGTCACCAGGTGGTTAAAAATAAATACGGAGGTATATATTATTTTTCCCACTTTATATCTGTATCTGTGGATAGATAGATGTATTCTGATTTTAATGAACATTACAGATTTAATCATAATATAAGTAGATTATAACTGGAATGTATTCAGCTTGAATGCATCATCCCTGGAGATGACTCTTTTTTACTCTTAAATCACATTTTAGATTCCTTAAATTTGCAGGTATAAACTTTAATCACATAACACCTTCTTCTGTATAGTCTGGTATTTTTCTGCTATTGTGCAGGGTAGCATGAACATTTTTGATGTTTTGATGGTGTGTACTGCCCTTGAGAAGGAACAGAAAGGAGTGATTCATTCTTATCATTTTCCAACCTTGAGTGGAATTGTGCTTAACCAAGCAGATATAAACATATATAATTTGTTTTTTTTTGTTGTTGTCCAAATTCATGTATTCAAGAAGAACTGTGATTAAAGTCTGACAGAATTAAATCATTGTGGTTCACGGATAAGATTTGTTTCAATAAAATGCGAAAGCTCTTTCTACTAATCCAGCCTGTCCCTGCTTTTGAACAGTTTTCTTTATTTTTTGTTTGTTTTGTTTTCTTATTTTTCTGCAAGCAAACCAAGAAATGCTGCTAACATCTCTGAAAAGTTTATCCGAGGCAAAGGTCCGAGAAACACACACTTTGATAAAGTACCACTGCGACTGAAGCTGCATACTGCAGCCGTTGGAGGATATTGTTATTTACAGCCGTGGCCTCTGTGTGTGTGTGTGTGTGTGGGGTGGGGGGGGGGGGGGGGGGGGTGGTGCTACGGGGGGGAGGCAGCGCCTCGCATGGGAGCTGCCCGGCACAGACACAGCCTTGAGCTGCTGGACAGTGCACAGCTCCAGAGGAGAGCAAGTGGTGCTTCAATGCCTTGTTTAAGGGCACTACCATGCTAATTAACTGGCAGGGGAGGGTAGCGACTTCGCCTCTGCTCCAGCTACTTGCTGCCCTACATACTTTGTCTTGGCTCTGCGTCTTGTGCCTCTTTATTGTATCTTCTACTCCATCACCGATAACTACTATACTTCCCTTCTTTTTGCCTCAGATCCTCCCCCCCCCTTTTTTTTCTCCCTCTGTGCTTCTTTTCTTCCTCTCCTTCTGTATCCTTTAAATAATTCCCTCTGTTTTGAGTCACATTTCTGCATTTTTTTTCCTAATTTACCCCCCCCCCCCCCCCCCCCCATCTGAAGGCACTGGCCTAACAGCTCCAGTTCCTGACAGGGCTCGTTTTGTGCCAGTTCTGCATCTCCCCCCTTTGTTTTCTGCCTTCCCTCTCTCGCCATGAGATCCTGGTGCTCTTTCTTTTTTTTTTTTTTCTCCAGGATTGCGTCCCGCCCACGTTCGATCAGCAGCAAATACTCACGTGCGTGAGTACGTATCTGGCCACTTCTATTCACCTCCGTCCAAGTCTCTGGCTCATCGCACCCAACACCCACCGCCACATCATTAATAAATAATCACCTCAATACTGAGTAAACAGTGTAACTGTTACTCATCAGCGTCGCTGCCAGTCTTTACTCACTTCTTCATTTTTGTTTCTCTTGCGCAGCACTAAATAGTTTATATCTCTGTGTTTGTGCATGAATGGGTGTGCAGTTGTGTGTGTATGATGTGTGCATGTATGTATTTTCATGATGTATGTACACTAGAGGTCTTCGGAACAACCCGACAACCCAAGGTTCTGACCCGACCCGAATCGGGTCTTGGGTCCATTCAAAAGACACAACTCCAGGTTCGGGTTGGAATCGGTACAGTTAGTCTCAGGTGCAGTCGGTGCTCTCTTATAGGCTGGGTCCACGTTTTACTTGAGAGAGGTAAAGATATTGGCGGTGGCAGCCAATGTCAGGACTCAGGGTAGTTAAATGATTATTCATAACGTGGCGTATTTGTCATGAAACAATCGTGTTGCCGTAGCGTGTTATTAGCGGTTTGCCCGGCAGCTGTAAAACACAACGGATCGCCAACATGACAACGTTGGATGAGAGAACATGACCGGTGTAGGCTATTAGCGTTAGCAGTTGCTACCAATAGCATCTGTATCCACAAAAAAAATAACGACGTGGATTTATTGTTGTTTACATCACGTAGCCTATGTAGCAACTGAACCAGGTAGAAGAAAACTTTAGGTAAGAAAATCAAGTTTTATTCAACGCTAGACAATTTTTAACATGAGCAACTATGGGCTGTATTGTCTCGGTTCTATTCAGGTAACTCGGTTCGGTTCGTGGTCGGAAACTAAAGACTTGGGTCGGGTCGGTTCCAGGACCAAATATTGCAGGTCCATTCGGGTTCAGACTCCCAAACTTATGATAATAGCTCTGATCGGGTCGGTTTCGGATCGAATTGTCACGGGTCCATTCGTGTTTGGGTCCATGAAAGTGGACCCGTGAAGACCTCTAATGCACACATCCACATGGGCTTGTATATGACATGCACAGGCGTATGCATTTGTACATTTATGAACATTTATCCATCAACCCCCCGATTTAGACACACACTTCCACACACACACTAATGGCATATCCATCCATCTGACCATCCATTATCTATGCCTGTTTAATCCTCTGTAGGGTCACGGGACTAATGGCATAACTAAGTATAAATCCTCTCCTTTTCTGCTCTTCAGTTTTCTCTACTGTCTACATGATTCGTCGGTTATACATCTCTTCCTCTTACTTTTGCATCTCTGCCTTTTCATTCTCACGCGGTCCACCACACTTTCGTCGACATCCACCAGAACACGCCAGCGCTGCGGGAGTCAACATACGGCACGCACAGCTCCATCACCGTCACGTCTCTTCATCCGTCCTGTCCTCTCACGTTTCACCGTCGGTGATTTTAGTCCTTTCTGACAGAATCAGGGTTTCTGGTGTTAATAAAATATGGTAGTTTAGACTGTCAGAGAGGGGCACTTTGACTCGCAGGCACGCAAGAAAACTAACATCTGCTGCAAGATCCAATACATATATATGACTTGAAAAGGCTTTGGCTAATTATGGGAGTAACTTTTAACATATATGTGGACAGAAATTAAAGAAAAGAAAAAAAAAACACGCCACTCAGACCTGTTTCATATCCAGTTTCAATGCAAATGAAGGCAGACGTCCGATAAAAGCCTCCACACCATCACAAACAACAGATTTGGCGTGTGGAGTATGTGACGACCATGAATGTGAACTGTTACAAAAGAATGAATGACCCCCCCATCCACAAACATTTCATGCACATCTCTTTTTCTGTGTTTGTGGAGCTGCTAGGAGACACAAAGCCACCCATCTGTGATGAATTTCTTCTCATGTCCCCCAGTCAAATCTTTATTCTATTCAGTGTCACACATGGCAAAAATAATAGCATTTCTGAGTCTTCAGAAGTGTTTCTCAGAAGGTGGAGAAATCTGCTTGCCCCTCCCTCACGTGCGTTATCGTGCTAACCTTTAGGCTGTGATTAGATTGCAGCTTAAATCTGCCTTTCAGGCACATTTGATCCGAATTCAGTCTTCCTGACTGTTGACATTATATTTTGCAGGTGATCAGATATCACTTGTGTGTCCTTGGCGATGTCCCCTCATCCACGTGGTTGCTATGGTAGCCCACGAGCGTAGAACTGAGCTAAACAAACCAAAATGGAGAAATGTGAACTGGATTTGCTCTTGTCACAAGTGGTTTCGTGGATCCGAGGTGCACCAGAAATAGAGGGGGGGCTGCTGTGAATGGTGACTGGCACCACCATTCTTTTCTATGTATTAACTCCCAAGAATTAGTTGATTAAAAAGATGTGGTCCAAAGATTTCTGTTGAGTTCTCTGGAGCTCTCACTGAATCAAGGGATCCCTCAAGTAAAACATGACTGAACGGTTCTTGGTTCGGCTCGTGACAAACACACAAGTCCTCTTTTAACTCTTCACACTTTCTTGATTAATGTCAGAGTTTAACGCTGGTGTTTAAATGGTCGACAGTTCGGTGCTGCTCTCGGACTTGTTGAAACTCATTCTGGCAGTTTAAGCCGTTGACGATCACTCAGGATTCACATTCAAGCTGTAGTAGTACTTTAACTGCAGGTTAGTAGTATATTCATGAAATCTTTACAAATCTGTGAGTCCATTTCCACGTAAATCACCTTCTAAGCAGACACCTACTCTAGATTCATGAGAGAAGAACATCTATGTGTCCACGAATGTCAGTCGAGCTCCAACTGTTCATTATTTAGCATAAATACCCACCCAGGAACCACCATATGAGGGGGGTGTGAAGGTGCATCTTCAACCTCCATGTCTACCTGAAGACATGGAATATGTTAAAAACACAGATGAGGTTATCAGAAGTTTTAACTGAAGTGCAAATAAAAAAGATATTTAATCTTTCTGAACGGCCAAGCAGAGGCCTGGAAAGACGTGTCTAATGCAGTTAATGTTCAGCGTTTTGATCAATGAAGCATTCAAGAGGTGAAGCAAAATATAAAGATGGATAGAGGAAAAAAAAAGAACAATTCTGCATCAACAAACATTACTGCAACTGGAGGAGGGTATCCTCGGGTAAACTCTGCTGTAGACGAGTGCATCCTGTCTTTAATTAGACCTCTTTATCTGGACCTGATACCTGATGGAGACGGCCTCCAGACGGACTCCTGAGGTAACCTTATGTCCACTATATTGTTATATAATGGATGTGTTAAACCACTTTGTATTGTTGCAGTGAGTATTTAAAAACTTTAAACACACATTTCAAGAAATTTCATATATTTTCACTCTTGATCCCTTTGAAAATGTCACTGGAGTAAAAACAGTTATTAGTTGGCTGTAGATCTCATTCCTACTCATTGTTTCTTGAAATGTGGAGGGGCTATGTTTTATTTATTTTTTAGTTTTGTGTGTTTTCAGAGGCCTTTTGAATGAAATCAGAGTTAAGAATACTAAATTCCTACTTGACGTGGCTATGTCAAGCCCGGTATAACCAATCTTGCTACATATGCATTCACGACCTTCTAAAGCAGACTGTGAGGTCTATCAGGTTTACTGATTCAGAAATGAAGAGAATGTGTCTTATTTATCTCATAAAGTAAGCCACCACTTACGATGGAAACGAATGAGGTCAAACACCGACTGCATTTAAAGGAAGAAGAAAAGGACATTTTGCTAAAACTTCAAATAATAAACTTCAAATAGTGTGATTGGTTGACAGTAGTGGACAGACTCAATGTGAAGGTGAATAGTCTATGCAGTCTATGATAATAATCTAATGTATAGTATATATATACTTAAAGAGACCATTTACAAAATAAGTTCTTACTGTGGTTTATATTAGAGGTGGGCAGAGCGATCTAAATATCGATAATATTGATACCAACCCTGGTATTGATATCGAACGATACTCATGTAAAAAGATCGATACTCAAGCTTTTTTTCTTTTCTTTTTTTCTTCTTTCCAATAGAAAGTATCAAGGTAGATAAGAGTGGTCATCTTTATCATCAACTCATATTAATTTTCAAAGTATATGTTACTTAAGTAATATGTTACTGGTGCCGAGTCAAAAAAATATAATTAAGACCTTGAAATAACCCAGTACATGTTCTGCATCCCATAGAAAGGTCTTATCTAAGATAAAATAACATTAGATAATCCTTTATTTATCCCATGACAGAGACATTTATAGAATAAAGCAATGGAAAAGTGGACACAGTGCAAAAAAAATTACACAAATATTAAAAGACATAATATAAAAGGACTAGAAAAAACATGAACAGAAATTCAACTCCAAGGAATATTTTTACACAAAAATTTTGAAGACATAAAGTTTGTTGAAATTCTATCCTAGGTTTTAACAAAATAATCCAAAGACAAAAGTCACAAAATGATAAATCAAGCTTAATATGAAAAAGTATTGGTATCAGTATCGGTATCGCCGATGCTGGCCCAGTATTTACTTGGTATCGGGTCGATACCAAAATCTCCAGCAACGCTCAGCTCTAGTTTATATCTGTCAAACTAATGTTGGGTAGATTTTAAATTTACGAGGTACGACGTTTGTATGACTGCATCGATATTCATATTTATGCTCCTTGAAAGATTTTTTCCTTAACAAGAAACAAAATGTTTTTCAAAGTACAGCCGAGCCCGTTATGTTCAACTTACCTGACTGAAATATGTTTTTATATTCCATCTTCAACTGCTTTAACGGTGGGATTTTTATGAAACATCTATATGACTCATTCACTCATTCTGCAATTTCTCCCTCATCTTCTACGTCATCTACATTTCTGCAGAAAGCCGCATGATTGCAATAAAAGCTCTGATTAAGTGAAGAAGTAGGGGCGTCAGGAACAGATGTTCAGAGTTCCATCGATGATTATCTTTGTGTCGTCAACATACTCCGAGTTGAAACCGAAAACTCGGCTTCTGTTCTCAGGGTCTGTTGACTCTGAGTTAGTTTTCAACTCAGAGTTTGTTGAACCTTTTCTGAAGCAGCTCCCAGGTGCAGTAGCTGTGAAACTACCCCTGAAGACTAAAACAAACAACCCAAATCATAGCATAATTTTCAGCTGAATCTGTAATATGTTCAACCAGCATTCAGCAGCCTGACATTTTAAATATTCCACACCATGTAACTGGGATAACATCCATGCAACGAGAGCTCTGTGCTCTTCCATTTGTCTTTTCCACGACGCCCTCAGGCTGCCCTCCTCTCCTCACCCACATCTCCAGCATACACCCTCGCCTCACTGCTGTGTGACATCGGCGCAGCTATGGGCAGTTAACGTTTGACCAGGGGAGTCCTGCAGCTTCGCCATGCTCCGGTCCACTTTTCTCTCCTGCAGGGGCTTCACAGCATCAGGAAATCAAGCTCTTGGACTGTCTGGCTGGGATACGTGGGCACGCTTGATTTACTTATCTTCCTGCACGTTGTCAAGCAGGAGAGAGCATATGTCACTCTCAGACAGTGTTGGGCAAGTTCACTTTCTACATCAACTAGTTCAGTTCATAGTTCACAGAAATTAAAACGAACTAGTTCAGTTCACCATTTCAAAAAATGAAATAAATAGTTAATTTTTAGTTCTTTTTTCTTATTCTTTTTTAATGTTGCTGCAAGCAATTATTTTTCAAAATGATTGCCACTGTCCATATACTACACCACTACAAACAGCAATTATTTTAACCATTTAATCCGTCTAAAACTATGTGTCCAATTTGGAATCCTTAACCAACCAGGGTTCACATTTGCATTTAAGGGACAGGCCATGCTTCTCTCTACAGTATATTAAAAATATAAGGAAAAACTTGCTGCCAAATGGTCTTTATTATTAGACAAAAACAGGTACTTAAGGTGCAAATGTTTTTTTTTCCCATCCATTCATTAACTTCCGCTTGGTCCGGAGTCGGGTCGCGGGGGCAGCTGCTGTATCCGCGATCTCATTCTTTCGGTCACTACCCACAGTTCATGACCATAGGTGAGGGTTGGAACAAAGATCGACCGCTAAACAGAGAGCCTTGCCTTTTGGTTCAGCTCTCTCTTCACCACAACGGACCGGTATAGAGTCGGCACCACAGCAGAGGCTGTACCAATTCTTCTGTCGATCTCCCGTTTTGTCAACCGAGGGTCGGCATGCCAAGGCCCACGCTTTCGGCTGCCGCCCATAACACACTGCACCCAACTCCTATGGCCCTTCCTGCGGATGGTGGGCCCACGGGGAAGCGAACCCATGTACCCTGGCCAGGCCCCTGGGTGAAGGCCCAGCCACCAGGTGCTCCCAAACGAGCCCCTACCCCAGGCCTGGCTCCAGGGTGGGGCCCCGGTAACCCTAACCCGGGCTAGGGACATCGAGCTCCTGGTTTTACTTTTTCCATAAGAGTCGTCTGATTGGCTTGGTCTGGCCTGTCCCAGCTCCTCCGGCTCTGCCCGCTGCATCTTTCATCTTCCTTCATGCTTGTTTTAAACATTTGATGGCGCAATTGTTAGCGTGACAGAAGCGACAGCCCGTGTTGCCATGTCTGATTGCTTTCCGCAGATACATATCAGGCTCGTTTATGGTGTATCTTTAATGGGGTTCGCTGGAAACCTGGCACGGTTTTGACCATTCACACCCCACGCTTGTGAAGGAGAAAGTGAATGTGCTCAGTTCACATTCGCACAAAGTACGAATTAGTTAGTGAACTTTCATTCAATGAACGCGTTCAGGTACAACACCGCTGTCAGACAACGGTTGGTGTCATTGTAAAATTCAGATGAGTCATCACAGGTTTATATTGTTCTTGGAGGTAGTAAAAGCAAGGACAAAAAACTTATTTATTCATTTCAAAAAACTTCATATATGAACACCATTATTACTCCTGATGGTAAAACGTGAGTGAAAATGGTTTGGGTCGAGCCATTTAGCATTTATCGTGTCCTTTCCAGTGCAGCACATGCAAGAAGCTCGATAAATACAGAAATGACCAATGAGCAAACGCTACATAGAGAAGTTTCGGTCCAACGTGTATCAGGCACCGTAAACCAGCAAAAACCAGCAGGCACTGGTGGCTCCCAGCAGCTTAAGCTTTATCATCCAAGCTCTCGCTGTGGCAGTCTCATCCGTTGCATCCTCGCAGTAGACTAGATAAGTTCCTTAAAGTAATCCAATGCAGGTCTGTTTTACATATTTTGAAAGAACTAGATAAAGTGAAAAGCAGTTTTTTTCTGCTGTTTTTGCTCGTAATAGCAGGCTGCTCCTGCCAGTGGGTGGAGTATAGCGAATATCCAGCATGCTCTGATTTGACATACCATGTGAAACAAATATTAATCAGTGGGCTTATATTGTTACAATTTCCACAAATGTGATGCAAATCCCTTCTTCTTCCATTAGACCGTATTGTTCTGGCATATAGCAACGCAAATTAGGTTCATTCTTTAAACTGTACAACTATGTAGCGGCATGAAAGAAAGCATGATGTACATTGTAATGGAACACTAATTCTAAGCCTCAGCTGGCAGTATTATAAATTATAGTACATGCAATTAGGAGCACGAAAGGGTTACACGTCCCACTGTGTCTTTATTTGAGCTCGCGTTTCCCGCTGCGGCGCAGCTGCGGATTCCGTTCCGCCGAAAAGCGAGGTTAATGCTCTTTAAAGGCGCGACAGGTCTCTGATGTTGACTAGAGTCCAGTCGAGACGACGAGACTGTTGATCTGAAGAGAGGATCTGCTCACTGAAGCACCTGATGCCATTGATCGGTGCTGAGGCTGAGCAGCGGTAGCTGCAGACTCGGCTGCGCTCTGCCAGCGGACGTAACCAGGCAACACACCCTGCCCACCTTCCACTCAGTGACTTGAAACATATTAATTTCTCAAAGGAATATTTCAAAATCCTTCCTAACAAGGCAGATTATTGAAATGCCTCCTCAAAATTGATATCCGCAAATTAAAATGACTGTAAGTCAGCACCCACAAGGTGTGTTTGAATATGTCTGGGATCAAAATAAAGGTTATGCATGTGAGATCACAAGAGAAGTGTTAAAAAAAAAAAAAAAACTGTACGTCTGACATTGACTTCTATTGTGTGACAGTTTTTAGAGGTCTTTTTGAAGAAGAATGTTACTAAGTGTATGAATCCTTTTACAAATGTAACTGTTTTGAGTTTTTATATCACTTGACCTGCTTTATATGCTCCTGTTGTTAACACAAATGATCCAAGAGAGCCAAAGCAATTTTTCTTTAATACAGAGTCAAGGGATTAACTGAACCGAGTGGAGTTTTCCACTGGAATTGATTTATTTATGATGGCAAAACACCAAAATGTAAGACCGGATTCAGAGTGGAGCTGTAGTTGTTGCAGTTGTTTTTCTTTGATCTTGCTGCTTCTTGAGGTTTTAATGCTGTGTCCATGCTTTAGTCAAATTACCAAAGAGGCACTTTCTTACCCATTCTGTATAGCTCTGTTCTAGAGGTCTTCATGGGTCCAGTTTCATGGACCCGAACCCGATTGGACCCTTGAAAATTCGACCCGAAACCGACCTGTCTCCGAGCTATTATCATAAGTTCGGGAGTCCGAACCCGAATGGACCCGTAATATTTGGACCTGGAACCGACTCGACCCAAGTTTCCGACCACGAACCGAACCAAGTTACCCAAATAGAACCGAGACAATACAGCCCATAGTTGCTCATGTTAAAAGTTGTCTAGCGTTGAATAAAACTTGATTTTCTTACCTAAAGTTGTCTTCTTCTACCCGGTTCAGTTGCTACATAGGCTACGAGATGTAAACAACAATAAATCCACGTCGTTATTTTCTCTGTGAATACAGATGCTATTGGTAGCAACTGCTAATGCTAATAGCCTATACCAGTCAGGACGTGTCGTAAATATGTTCTCTCATCCAGCATTGTCATGTTGGTGATCCGTTGTGCTTTACAGCTGCCGGGCAAACCGCTAATAACACGCTACAGCAACAGGATTGTTTCATGACAAAATTAATGAATAATTAATGAATGAATAATTAATTGTACTGCCCCGAGTCCTGACATTAGCTGCCACCGCCAATATCTTTACCTCTCTCGAGTAAACGCGGACCCAGCCTGTCAGAGAGCACCGACCGGACCCGAGACTAACTGTACCGATTCCAACCCGAACCCGAAGTCACGCCTTGAATGGACCCGATTCGGGTCGGGTCGGAACCTTGGGTTTTCGGGTTGTTCCGAAGACCTCTACTCTGTTAGACCTCTACTCTGTTCATTGCATACAGTCGAAAGGGGTGGAGTCAGCATCTCAGCTCCACCCCTATCTGCTGCAGACTATGCCTTTTTAAAATTGGTGTTACTGCTTTTTGTTACCTACCTTAAAGATGCAGTAAATGCAGCATGATGTGAAAATGAGTGGACATACAGTCATGGAAAAAATTATTAGACCACCCTTGTTTTCTTCAGTTTCTTGTTCATTTTAATGCCTGGTACAACTAAAGGTACATTTGTTTGGACATACATAACGATAACCACAAAGATTGCTTATAAGAGTTTTATTTAAGAGCTGATATCTTACCATTTTCCATGGTTTTCTTGATTATAATCTAAATCACTTAAGTTTTTACATCAATAGCTATGGCGTTGTACTGCTAAAAACACTGCTTTTATGCATTCAGTGTTTTCTTTTCTGTCTGTTTTAGTCACATGATGACGATTAGTGGTACCAGGTATTAAAATGAACAAGAAAGTGAAGAAAAAATGGTGGTCTAATAATTTTTTCCATGACTGTAAATGAAAAGGAAGCTGGATATTTCTTCTCTGATGCAAGTCTGTGATGTCACAGTACCTTCTAGATCTGAAGAGCTCACACAAAGTGACAAATTTGTATTATCTCAAAGTATTTCAACTTATACTCACACCACACAGCCAAAGAGGGGAAAAAAAAGGTATGTCGACTCTTATGCCAGTCCATCAGTCTCTATAGACTTTGAATGGTGTGGCGTCCTCCTTGGCCGCACTAACCTGCCGGTTTGCGTCGAGGTCATGGCGCTGCCTCCCTTAAAAGTTGGGGGATTTTAAACTTTACCTGCTTCAGGACACTTCACAGCAAGAGCCAGCTAATAAAATCAGACAGAGCCAGGAGTGATTCAAGGGACTTGCCTTATTCACGTAGCGAGCGTGAAGAAATTTGCATTGCCGCTTTTTAGCTGTGTGAATCCAGCGTTAACATAAAAGGAAGTCTGGTGTTTTAATGGAGATATCTACTTCTCACATACCTTGAAGCTACAGTATTGCTTATAATTGGTTGTTTTATCTCGGGAACTGGACATATAACTCTTTACTACTTTTGTTTATTGCCATATATGATGTAGACTAAACCCTTATATACTCTATATTCTGTTTTCTATCCAGTCTATTTTATGATATGCTGCTTGTTTAGCCTTCCCACTGGGCTCCTGTGATTGCTGTACCAAGCGACAATACATTGAGCGTTCCTCTAGAGGTTTCTCCGCTCTGATGTCTCCAGAAGTAACACTCGGTTCATTTATTGCAGCAGGTGAGTGAAGGGTTTTCAGATTTTGCGCTCTGGTTTGTTGATTTCCCTCATTATGAGCATGAGCTCCATGTGACACGTCACACCTCGGGGAAACCGAGCTCGACGTTTGACTCCAACTGCGAGACGAACCAAGAGCGCGACAGTATCGGTTCAGTCTGAGTCTCGTTGCAGTTTTTTTTTCTTTGATAAAACAAGCTGTGACAAAATATCACTCAGCTATATCATCCAAGCAGTTGCTTACTCTCCACAAGAAAAAAAGATTGTGCTGCCATCGCTTCTGTTAGGCGACTGTTCACTGCCCACTGTTGCATTTTTGGCAGGAGAAATGAGCGCTGGTCATATAGCTCCAAGACTTCCTCTCTGCATGACACAGAATATGACTTTAGATAGACTGAATCAACTGATGCTTCATGCTTGTTGCACAGCTGGTGGACTGTAAACCTCCCCTGCCCCCCCCCATTTCATTCCCCGTACCTTCATCTCTCTTTTTTTGGCATACAAGCCAATCAGTCTGCTCCAGATAGGATTATAAAGGTTAAAAAATATATAAAAAATACAGAAACGGCTAAATCTGATCTAAATCTAACCCCCTTTTTTTCCTTCCTGACACAGACTCAAGCTCTGTCCATCTGTGCTGCCAGATTAAAAAAGAAAAAAAAAAAAGGAAATTTGTTGGAGCTAAATAAGTGAAAAGGAGATGCAAAAGAGGGAAACAAACCTAAACAAGGGAACACATTGTCTGGGACGCAGGATGCCACGATAACTGCATTTACATTGACCCGAGGATTGCACTGCTAATTGGAATAATGGTCCAATCAGAATAAAATGCCTCCTGTGACCGTTGTAATTACAGCTAACAGGTCGGGTCTGATAAGTGTTTGGTCAGGCCTGCGTCCATTAGGTCTGTCTTTCCTTTGGACTTTTATCTTGTGGAAGAAGAAGGGGAACCTAAATGCAATGTTCATTCTTTATTAGAATGTATTTTCCACTATAAAGGCGTGTTTGCATTCAACCTTTTGTTGCAAAAGAAAGGGAGCTTTTGCGTTTCTGCCGAATTAATCATTTCTTTATTGTTTTTCTCCCCTCAGATTAGTGGCTCGAAATAGTCTGTTGTACACGTCAAACTTAAATTACAATTAAATACTTCAGGGCATTGTTAAGTAAATGACTGTAAGCAACATCTCTCGACAGAAACCTGACCATCTTCAATGTGAGTTCTGTTTTTGCACCTTAAACCAGCACAAAGGAGCTTTTGCCATTCTTAGCTCAGAGGGTCCCCCTATAGGTGTGGAGGTTGTTGCTGTCACGATACGTTTAAATATTTACTTGTTTGGTCTCTTTGTCGCCCAGTCTTCTATAATTACTTTGAGTCAGCTGCCTCTACCAAGATGTCCACTGCAGCTCAGTGAGTTGGCTTTAATCGATGTTGATGTGTGTGTGATGGAAGTCCAAAGTTATTTTAGCTGATTTTAGCCAATAGCAGGGACAGAAGAGTGCTACAGCAAGATAATTAATAAAAGTGAAGCAACTATTCCTTCAAATGAAATTGAAACTGATGTTTTAATGTGAACAATGGTCCTTTGCGCTGCAAGGAAAAGCCTAAAAACCACAGAAGATGCTGTTCCTGAAGTGATTAAGATGCCCTATTAATAGAATTGGCTTTTCTTAACCTGCTTAATGACATCACTATGAAGCACGAGTGCATTTTTAGCTGCCTTGTGGCATATTTTGCAAACTGCACTCTTCATTTTTTTTTTTATCTGTCTACTGCACAGTCAAGGCGGAGGTGTACGTGTAGATGGGGTTGAGGGAATCAAGAAGGAATGGCAGGATATACACAGGAAAAAAGTTTCACACAACCTGTGAGCTGTTGTTTTTTCAGACAGTTGACAGTTCCTGGGGAATTAGTGAAATAAATGACATGTTTTGGGTAAAAAGTAGAGCAGCAGAGTATAAAATCTGCTTTTTCAACTATGTCCAACTATGTCTCAACTAACGCCAGCCCTTCCTCCTATAGGGTGTTACTTTTTGAAAACTGAGGTAATTGCTCATTATGTCATGCAGAAAATGCCACATAATGGAAAACTGGTTGGAGTTAAAGTATGGAGAGTAGATAGTTCTACTCTCATCTGCCCCTGTCATTTCACAGCGCTCTGTACATTTGAATGGCTCACTGAAGTAGAAATTTTTAGACTGTGAAGGCGCTAACCTTCGGTGAAGTGGCAAGGCCTTGTTTTCTCAAAGTTTTTGGTTACTTCAGACCCATCAAAAATTTCTGTGCAACAAAGCCCAACTGCATTGCTAGCATGGATGAGTTTACAAAATGCCACACATCTTTAAGCTCAAGTGCCACAGGACGGGGAACAGAGGTGGAACGGAAGCGGTGCGTCAACTGCTTTGAATTCACCGCCATTCAAGTCAATGAGAGAAGTCGCACCACAAGTGTCCAGAGGTGCCCATCCGTGGTTTTTCGCCAGAGATACAAGTCGAGTGCAGTCTATACGCTTGGCCATTGGTGGGCAATTTACACATAGCATATCGGATGTGAAAATGGCAGGGAGAATCCAACAAAATTTCAAAAACATCACTGGCAGGCTCCAACTCGCACATTAATATTATATCAAGCTGCAGAGACCATGTGAACAATTCAAACAAGAGATTTGAACTATATATAAGGAAAGGGTTGGTCCATTTTATTTGATAGCACTCAGCCTCTTTAAATGTATACTTACATCTACTCATGTCTTGTCTTTCTATAAGTCTTTGAACGAGCACTCTTGCGCAACGGTCACAAGTAAAATGCCACCATCTTACAATTTCTATATCCTTATTTTGAGGCTAAATCCTATGGACATGTGGACAAACTCACCCATCACATTATTCTTTTGAGAGTTAGTTGAACATGTACATGTGAGAACTGTGCATCTGAAGCCTTTCTGATCTGAGTCAAAAAGAAAATTTCAACAAAGGAGCAAAGTTTGGTCAAACATGAGAAGCCCATCTTCGCTTCACTGTATCGTTATTCCACAATGACAGCTCCAGAGACAGCTGTTAGAGCAGTGAAAAGACATCAATTATTTTTGAGCCAAAAGAAAAGCTGGAGTACTCTTTTCTTTTTTCAAAGGAGATAGCGATAAAAAAGAAGAGGTTTTGAATTAAGCTCAGTTTATTGTACCGCAGTGCAGCCCTCTGAAGGAATGATTTTTGCTTTTAAAGACCTCATCGTATAAGCTGTTAAATCGGTAATCACTGTGCTTGTCACTTCCAAACATTAAGCCAGGCTATTTTTCCTTTTTTAGATTAAGTTAAAAAGACAAAAAATAAATAATAATAATACATTTTTATATGAAATCATGCATTGAAATTATTAATACTGATACAAATTAGCTACCTCTAGTCACATATCAATAATAAGTGAAACCAGTAAGTCTGAAGAGGGAACATTGCTTTGTTGTTCTTCTGGATTTATTCACATTTACTTTCTCAGGTGAACGTTTTAAACACCTTGACCCAATTTTTTCCTGGGATATGACATAATTTTCCCATCTCCTCATTTGTTTTTATCGGCTTTTGGATTCTATTAATACAATTACAATGAAGGGGATTTAAACCTCTGCTCCAATGCATTCATAAACAAAAAAAAAAAAAGAAAGAAAAGCAACACACTAGAAAAATACTGCTTCCACTGCAGTAGAAATCCAGTTTCTAATTGCCTCATGGATCTTTCCTCTCCATCTCTCTTCCTCCTCTAACCATTTGAAATGGATGGCTGGGACTTTTACTTCTGGCCTCAGGAGACTGAAGTAACAATTGCTGCTCTGACTCAAAACTGCCAAGACTTGTCTGTTACTTTCAACAACACCAAGAACTGTCTTTATTCTGCCTGCGTTTGGAATAAAAGGGCCATTGTTGCCTTCTATCAGGAGCATTCTGGATGATTAGTGAATGCTACACTTTGTTTAAATAGATGAAAGAAGATATAAATAAGCTGAATCTGTGCAAATTAATAAATTCTGTTATTGTCAGAACCCAAGCAGAGGACTGAATAGCTGTTTCTATTATCTGATTTAATTATATTTTGACATGAAAGCTTCCTGATGCACTTCAGTTTGCTTTTGTTTTCATTTTGTCCAAGGACACATTATGAGTAATTTTTTTTTTTTCAAAAGTTGACCCAATATCATGATGTCCAAGGGCTCCGATACACCGCCTGATTTCAGCAGTCGTGTATAACATGCACTTGCTAAACCTTGGGCTCGATGTCAAGAATGATAGTGCACAGACGGTACGTTGATGAGCCCTCTTGAATTGTAGGCTAGGACTGATGTGGAGATGCGGGTGGGCGTAGAAGTGCGTCTGACCACTCTTGTGTAGCATTTCTGTGTGCCGAAAATGCTTTAAAAAAGCAGCGAAAGAGAAGAATGTGGTCACGATTATGGTTAGGGAGAAGAGGCCAACTTGGGACTCTTATTTTTCTTTTGAATGGTTAATTTGTTGTTTCAAGTTGTATTTTAATTGGCTAGTATGTAGACAGAATCATAGGATTTCTGAAGCTGTCAGAAAATTATACTAGGTGGCCTTTTGTCTCAAGACGAGTGTGACAGCCACAATCAAACCACTCACATTGTGGAACGTAGGACAGCCAATTTGGACACAAGATGAAAGATATTCCCAAGATTTTTTCATGACTGTGATCTTTCATCTGCAACAGCCCAAAACTGTGCAGTGTAAAGGGACCATTAATGAAATATTTGTAACATGCTTTGCTAAAAATACCAAAGAAATAGACTATGCCTGCTTCTTTCTCAACCATGCCTTTACAACTCTGTTCATAGCAGCTGATTCAACTTCACTCCAAACACTTGGGGTGTGCTTCATTTGAGATCTGTCAGAACAGGTTCAACAGTTTTTAAGATGGTTGTCACATCAGACACCCAGACATATCCGATCAAGCACAGAAACATTTATATTTATAATTAGGGGTGCTCCGATCGATCGGTGACCTGATCGGATCGGCCGATATGCATATGATCGGGATCGGTCAGAATTGTCATTAAAGCTGATCAAAAGGGCCGATCAAAAACGCTCTATTCTCGTGCGCATACACTGTGTATAGACCTTTTCGGGCCAGCCCCCCGGAAGTACCCCGTCCGCCATTGCTGGAGTGTGCTACAGAGCAACACTTTCACCGGCTCGCAGATTAACCAGTGTTTTTCTCTTTCTACAAATATATATCATTTTATAATGTCGAGTGGGAATACATGTTCCGTCATAAACTGTGCCAACAATGACGTGAAAATTCAACTATGGAAGAAGAAAGTATGTGAAATACACAAGCCTTTACTGCACGAAGACTGCCTTGCAGAACAAGAAGTTAGGAAGACGTGGGTGAAAAATATCGACAGAAAGGACTTTGTTCCAAATGAATACAGCCGGGTGAGTTTTCGTTAACATTCAATCTCGTACTACTCATAGTCTCGCTGAGAGTCCCGGTCGATTCTGGCCGAAAGAACAGCAGTATGAGGCTACTGTAGCCCTCGGCACTAGCACAAGCCTATAAATGAATGAATGAATGAATGAATGAATGAATGAATGAATGAATGAATGGATGACTTAGCAGAATGATAAAATAAATTAAATATAACATTATGACATAGCCTAATTTACCGCTAGCGTTAACGTTACAGTAGCATAATCTTTATGGCTTGTTGATGTTAGTTATAGCCAGCGTTGCAGCATTCCACAGTTTTTATTGTTTGATTATGGGAATAGATCATGCTATTTCCATAACCAATCATTAAAAACAGCGATAAACTACCTTCATCTGTAACTGGAGGCCACTGCCTAACATCATCAATCCAAGACATGTCTGCATTATCAGTAACAAATGATCCACGCTGCTGTGTTTTGGGTTAGTTGGTGGAGCACCGCACACTCCAGTTATGGCTGGCCCACTAGGGGGCGCATGTCCACAATTTTCAAGTCGAAAAGGTCTAAGACAGCAAGAAACAAAGGGAAATATATACAAAAATAATGGAGTTCATATGCCTGGACCACCAGCCGCTGTCTGTCGTGGACGACCTCGGGTTTAAGCGTCTAGTGAATCACTTGGATCCATGTTATGTTCACCAAGGACGTAAATACTTCACTGATGTGTGCCTGCCGGAGTTATACCAGACGGTGTATGGACATGTTAATTCTCTTTTGAATGAGAAAGCCACAGCGGTCAGCTTCACGAGTGACATTTGGAGGTTTTTACCAATTCATGATACTCTCATCTATTTATTTAATGATGCTTGATATACAGTGTTAAAGAATAACTTAAATATATGAATAATTAATGCTTACACTATTAAAAGCAAGGTTCAAGTTCAAATTGACACTGTGTGATCAGTGATCGGTATCGGATCGGCCGATATTGATTTCAGCGATCGGTGATCGGCCCCAAAAACCCTGATTGGAGCACCGCTATTTATAATACATGTTCTCCTAAATCTGCTGTAGGAATAATTGGTCCAAAAACGGTTTTAAATGTTACTTAAAACATTTCAAAAACCAATCCTTTGACACCATGTAAATATGTAGATATACTTCATTGAGAAAAGAGCCCCAAACATATTGAGCATTCAAGTGGAGATAGACCAGGAAACTTTGATATAATCCTCTTCCACTAGGCAGAGCTAGACAGCTGCTAGGAGCCTTTGGGTGGAGCTTCCAAGCTAACCAGGAAGGATCCAGGCCCAACGTGTCATCTGATGGCTGGGATGCAGTTAGTTACAGCAGTCCTGGTAGCCGCCACATGGCCGCAGTCATTCCAGCAGAGCTCAGGCTAGACCCTTGGTCCTCATTTCATCTCATCCTTCTTCATCTGAAGTGAGGAAGGATGGACAAATTCAATCACAATGAATATGGGGTAACATTAGTTAGCATCACAGGCTAGCCGGAGCTAAGCCATGCTAAAATAGCTATCTTGAGTAATTGAGGTAAGTTGGGCATGTTTAAACACACAGCCAGACTAGTTTGATCCACCCATTGTCCAACTTTATGGATTAATCAGGGTTAGGAGGCATTAATTTCTTTTAAGATGCCATTAAACAGAGCTCCAAAAATCAGACTTGAAAACAAGTCTCTATAGAAACCTGCTAGTAAGCTGACAGAAGACTTTGTTTAGTTCTAATGATATGATCCATGCTCACTACCATCAGCACCCTCTCTTGACAAAATACCAATATCCAGAGTTGATGACAACTGATTTTTATCTAAATGAATTCAACGATGGTCTCTTCCCACATCGGAGAAAACAAATAAATTTGTACTATTTACACTAAAATTCAAATACTGGTTGTTGCACGATACTGTGTTTCTGCATTTACTGTTGTGAACACTGAATATGTTGGCACTTCAGTGAAATCTACGCAAGAACTAACATTTTGACTTAATTGTAATATGCTGCCCCCATCTGGGCTGGAGTGGTGTGGCTAGTTAATGTGCCTTTTAAAAAGAAGAAAAACAACTGGATTGCTTGAGCTTACCTGTGAACGCTAAATGCATCCAGAGTATTTGCGGCTAAAGCATGCAACTGAACTTATTTATGATGCATGCCAAACCGCCATGCACGCTCACGGCTAATTTTGAATCACCAGAACATGCACGTGGGAGGAAACTGGAACACCCGAAGAAAACCCACACTGGTATGGAGCCCATACAAAGTCTTCATGGTGAGGCCCCAGCTGTCAAACAGGTTCAGACTGGAATCTTATAACTGTGAGGTCGGCTCCATCCTCAGTTCCATCAGCAATTAAAACATGATTCATATTTTGCAGAATTTAACAGAAATTCAGGCACTGAAAGAAAAAATCTGATGTTCAGATGTAAAACTCAAGCTGCTACAACATTTTATTTCACCTTGCAACATGAAGGGCATGCATCACCTCCCCTGCGGTCACTGAAAAGTGAGTCATGTTTTTCTTGAGATATTGGGATTAGTGTAGTTTATCTTCATAACAGCAGTTACAGTATATAGATTAGATTATAGGGAGCATGTTGGAGAAGTTCCAGTTTATTAGCCAGTCAGTTTTTCTGCTGCTGTCCAGATAATGGTGACATAATGTGGCGTCATGGGATTCTCTTGACCAACAAATATACTTCAGATAGAGCTACAGTTACCTGAGGAGTCTTCCATAAAAACATGTTTGAATTCATGCCACGGCTGAAAACTCCCCTGGGAAAAAAAACTGTTCAAATGATCTTTTAAGGTGTATAAAATGTCACAAACATTTTATTGAGGTCCTAAGAAACCGTCAAGCTGTTGGAAGAAGGTCATGTGTACACCTTTACAGAGCTCATCTTGTGGTTTTGGAAGGTTTCTCTTCTTTTTTGACATATAACTGCTCTCAACGTGTAAAAATATCTCCAGACTTACAAGAGTCAAGTTGAGAAGCGTTATTTTCTCACGCAGAAGATGCCGCCCCTAAACAGCTCAAAACACTGTGATTCTGTATAATTGCGTCTGCATAATCTTTGCCTGACTGGTAAGTTTCATTCAGACAACACAAACAATGACCAGCTCCCTCCAATTTCACAAGATTTAACCAAACAGAACAGACTGGGGATTTGAAATGGAAGCCTTAAAGAGACAGAAGCCAAAACAGAGCATCTCCGACGGCCTTTAAGAGCTGCTTTTGCATGGTCTGAATAATATAATTATAGAAAAGCATTTGGAGAGCACAGACCTCCGCCAATTAAGCACAACAATTCCTCCATATAGCGATTTACAGATTGCGATAAAATCCGCCTTCTAGATCAGATCCGGATCAGCTTTTAAAATTTGATAGAGGTTCTCTTTTTCAATCCCTGTGTCAAATTTTATGAGTTTTGGGCAATAATTAACGGAGATATTGAGAAACAACATTTTTGGCCCCATTGACCACAATGTTATCGAAAATTTGAAAGTGATCCAGAATCTAGGATTTCTTCTGGATCACAGCCAAAATGAAATCAGTTCTTCCTTTTCACATTTTCGACAACTCCTGAAAATTTCATCAAAATCCATCCATAATTTTTTGAGTTATCTTGAACACAGACAGACAGACAAACAAACAAGCAGCAAGCAAAAACATAACCTTCTTGGCGGAGGTAATAACGTAACAGGATACTTAAATAAACACAACAGGGGTTCTTTCAATCCTGCATTATTGATATCATTGTCTACTTGAAATAATTTCTGTTTGGGCATTAACACGTTTGTTGGAGCACCACTGCCACCCACTGAACAGTCAAAAAGTGAAACGCAAATTGTCCAACGTCTTATTGGGTCACCAGCTTCAAAGTGCAAGAATCAAGATGTATGCCACACTTTTTTTTTTTTTTTGGAGGAAGTCAAAACCTCTTAAGGGAACCATCAATACATTAACAGCCGCTGGAAGTCCATCCCGTCGTCGCTGAAGGCTTTAGACTCTTTGATCGTTGACTTTCAGCGTGGACAGAGCCTCGTAAATAACGAGGAAGAAACCGGGCAGGTATGAATGCATAACTTATGGCCTTGTCCTCACCTCAATCATCTTTACCTCCAATCATTTTTACACACTCTGTCCTCCCCCTCCCCCTCCTCCTCCACCCCCCCTCCTCCTCCTCCTCCCTCCCTTCAGCTCTTTTTCTCTGTCTTCCAGCTATCAGCCCGTGACGCAATCCTGTTGCCATGTCGTTGTCATTCAGCATAGCAGAATTAGCTCCAGCGGCCCCCACCAC